>CM039513.1:29083513-29403078 GCA_022432975.1 Begonia masoniana | reverse complement strand
TTCTGAATGATTCTGGACATTTAGAAGCTGTATGCGTTAATAGGGGTTGAATTGGTTATTTAGATGTAGAAATGTAACCATGCCACAAGGTGCTCGGCTGATGAATGTAGAAAATACGAGTAGGATAAGGGAAAAAAAGAACATTTATGGTCTTAAGAGTACACAGATTAATTCTTTGGTCGGAGGATTGATAACTTTCCACCTCCCCACATGTGAATTAAACTACTTTAGAAAATTTCATTCCATCACCGAGCAACGCCCTTCGAAATAGTTTATGAATTCAATTTTCTCACATTTACCAAAGAACTTTGTGAAAAGACCACCCAACCACCCAAAATTTGGAATTATGTCAAGAACACTATTGGTGGTTAAAGGAATTTCAACTCCATACCCTATTGGTAGACTATATCTTATTCATCATCAATTACAAGCATTTAGAGAGTCTAGTTGAGATCCTTGTCACAAGTTTTGGAGGAGACAACTTCGGGAAGAAGTCAATTACTGGATTTGAGGTCAAATCCTCAAATCACTCAGAGAAGATGACATGCCAAGAGGCTCAATTAATTGAAAATCCGATAAAGGCCAAAACTTTATTTATTCTCCTTACTTATTACGTGCTCTCTTGTGTAGGTAACGAACTATTGGAGGACGGTGCATGGGAAGCTAGTTCAACGAATTTGGAGTTCACATGGAAGCAAAGCTCAAAATGTAATGAAGAAAATCCTCGAGCACCAGCTGGACTAGCAGAAGCCGAAATTTGTCTTACGGAGATCAAGTTTTATAATTTTCCTTTATTTTATTTTTATTTTTATTTTTTCTTTTGGCAAACTCTTAGCCATTAGTCATTTTCATGCTTTAGTATTTTACTTAGGTTTAGTTACATATTGGTGGCTTGATTGGGATTTACCATTTGGCCCAAATTTTAGGATCCATTACTTGACCCATTATTTGGCCCATTACTTGGAGGCATTTGGAGGCCCACTTGGAGACATCACTTGGTACATTTGAAGGCACTACTTGGAGGCATCACATTTGGCCCATTCATTTGAAGATACTTAGACCCATAGTGTTTCAACCCAAGGGAGGCCCAAACTTGGATTTTTAACCTTGCAAGGACAAGAGATAGTGGCCTCATGGATTGATGATGTGACAAGATTCTCTCTATTGATCTATTTAGGCATGACATTCATCTCCTCCCTAGGATTTGTGCTTGTTTGCCTTGATCTTGGCCATCCATCCTTTTTTCATCCAAGGGCCACCATTCATTCATCATTATGGAAACCCTAACCATCCACCTTAGGATTACCTATTTAAGCATAACATTGGTGCATGTATTGAAACTTTTGCCAAATTTATAAAACTCCTATTTCTCTTCAAGCTTGTTTGCTTTGGTTTTCCTTGATTCTTTGAATCAAGTGGAGAAGCCCTCCATTGTTAACCTAGCCTTCGGGTTGCTAGGTTAACTCTTAGCTATTTCCTCGCCTTCTCCATTGGGATTAGGAGTGAGGATGAAAACCTAGGCCCTAGGTGGTTATTTTTCCTTCGGGAAAATCGTTTATTCCAGAGCGTAAAACGTAAGATAACTCTTTGGATCCTTCGAAGGTATTTTCATTTCTAGCATTTCCATCACCTTTCACACATATCTCCACCTTTAATTTCGGCTCTCACACTCACACATCTCACCTTTAATTTCTCGCAATTTTCTTCTTCATCTTTCTTGCATTTTTCATCTCCACGGATTTTCTTCATTCCACTACTTCTTCTCCCATATATTTCTATTTCATTTTTTTATGCTCATTATGCATCATACATTAGGCCACTAGCACACACATCACTCACCTCATTTTTTCTTTGCATTTATTGACATATTTATTCCTTATTTTTGGCCATATTCACAACCGCACACCCGAACACTCTCTTGACTAAATTTGTGAGTTTTACACGGACCATTTTCTAAGGGCCACCGTGTCAGAAAGGGAAAATCGGTCGAAGTTGGTGTGGAGATATCGACTGATTTGTGCGAAATTGGTCGAAGTTGATGTGGTGATATCGACCGATTAGTGCTGAAATCGGTTGAAGTTGGTGTGGAGATATCGACTGATTTGCGTGAAATCGGTTGAAGTTGATGTGGTGACGTCGACCTATTAGTGCTGAAATGGGTCGAAGTTGGTGTGGAGATGTCGTTCCCTGGTGATGTCGACCCCTGGCGATGTCAACCCCTGGTGATGTCGACCCCTGGCAACATCGACCGCTGGTGATCGTCCCTTGGCGATATCGACCCCTGACGATATAGGTCCCTGGCGATGTCGTCCCCTGGCGATATCGACCCCTGGTGACAGCAACTGTGTAGTGCAAAATTAGTCGAAATTGGTGTGGAAATGTCGACCGATTAGTGCTGAAATCGGTCGAAGTTGGTGTGGAGATATCGACTGATTTGTGTGAAATCAGTTGAAGTTGATGTGGTGACGTCGACCGATTAGTGCTGAAATGGGTTGAAGTTGGTGTGGTGATGTCGTCCCCTGGCGATGTCGACCCCTGGCGATGTCAACCCCTGGTGATGTCGACCCCTGGCGATATCGACCGCTGGTGATGTCGTCCCCTGGTGATATCGACCCCTGACGATATAGGTTCCTGGCAATGTCGTCCCTGGCGATATCGACCCCTAGTGACAGCAACTATGTAGTGAAAAATCGGTCGAAATTGGTGTGAAAATGTCGACCGAAACTCTCGCTAACTTTGCTAATTTTCAGATTTTTAACCAATTGATTTAAGAACTTAACTGAGTTTTCTTTTAACGTATTTTATTAGTTTTCCGCTGGAAGGAAGTCTAGTTATTTTTAAAAGATGAAGTTTTGAGTAAAGAATAAAGTTTTAAATATTCACGTATTTGTAGTATTGTCTAAGGGTACGGGTATACCATAGAGTGTTTTAACGATCTGAGTTAGAGCCAAGTAGCGCACTGAGCCGAGTTGGGTTCGGGGGCGTTACATTCGGTACGAACGCGCCGTGCACTAAGAGTGAGTTTTTTGGTTCTAACCTTGGCCACCATCTAACCTAGGATTCATCTATCCTAACCATACAATCTAATACATGCATGCAATATAAAATGGCTAAATGTTTGCCAACATACATGAGGGCCAATGTTTGTCTACAAAATTACAATAAAATGTGTTACAAGCCTTGTCGTTGGGAAGAGAAATTCTCTCTTCAATGCTTCCAATCCAAGCTATCAAAAGGTCTTTACCTGGAAAACTTACAAACTGATTAGATGAAAGATCGATTAAGGTACATACATTGGTTTGTGATCGAGTCAACGTCCTCAAAGGCACGTCATCCTCTCTGGGTGATTGAGGATTTGTCTTCAAATCCAGAGGGTTGACTGTAATGGTTCGAACCTTTATTACTGTATCGGTTTGAGTTTTTTATTACACTTTCGCCCAATAATGTAAGAGTGAATATTTATATACGTGAACAATATGTAAATGTGGATATACATATATAAATATTATGTGATGATTGAGTTGGATTTAAGAAAGGGTACGTTTAAAGAATAAAATTTGACGTATTGAAAAATAAAATAAATGGCCGATCGATCGGCTACCGTTTTAACAAAATAAAAACAATACGATTTTAGATTTTTAATTTATGATTAATTAAATAAATTATATTAAAGTTAACCTAATTGAAGTTAGGCTAAATTAATGGTGATTAATTATTTATTAATTATGGTTAAATTGGTAAATAATTATACTTGGAAGGACAAAACGATCTTTTAGTTGGATAAACTTTGGTTAATTCGTAATTAACCATTGAGTACTATTTAAAAAGAGATAGGTGGCATTGTTTTGTGAGTTTTTGTGTGAGAAAAATACTAAAGGAAGAGAGAAAGGATGAAAATGACATTTTTGTGCTGCTTTTTGTGAAGGAGAGAGAAATCTCTAGAGAAGGAAAACCGTGAGAGACTACGAGGGAGAAGTGGGAAAAAGGGAAGGGGAGACATGAGATTCGTCGATTCGGCTAAAGTGTTCGTCGCGTCGAGAGGATTGTTTTGGCGTAGAAATCGTTGGGAACGATGAAAGACTTCGGTTAAAGTGGTGGAACTGACATACGGTAAATATTTATAACGATTAGAATAGTTAGATCGGACTTTATTACCTTGATAGGTAGAGATAGATTTTATTTCTGCTTGGATCTGCATAGGTTTAGATATTTTTGTGGATTTAGTTGAGATGAATATGTTGAAGTGTCTAAATTGATGTCCTTTTTAACGATTAAATGAATCGAAATTTTGTTTTTACGAAAAATTGAACAGTGAATGGTATATTTTTGATTTTTAAAGAAATATTGAAACGAAATAATTTTGAAAACGTTTATTTACGTTGAATTGAGCATTGATTTTAAATCTCAATTGCATTGAATTGAGCGTATTGAATTTTAAATATCAAATTCATGGGTGAGTGCGTGTTTTATACATGCATAACATTGCTTTATAAATATTTTTAAATCATGCATTTATCAAGGAGGGAGAATGAATGACGTGGTAATACAAAAAACAATTGGTCTGGTCTCGCCTCTTCGTGTGTGATAAATATGACTATAGAAATATTGGGAGACTAACTTTATGTCCCCTTTGAGTGGAAAGTTCCTAAAACCTCACAAGGCAGCAACATGTAGGGTTCTACAGCCTTACCGGTGAGAGCCCAGGTACTTGTAGGGTTGTGTTATGGTCATATGTGTCAATTATAGTGTATTGCATTTTTAACATATCGATTTGAATGTTAAAAGGTTGTATTTAGAATTTGAATGAAAAAAGAGGGTTTTTAAGTCTTGCATTTTATTTTAAATTGCATTAGATATAATTAAATGTTGAAATTGGGTTTAAACCTGGTTGATGGATTTTTAAATGGTTCAAATTACGAACTTATATGTATTTTATATAAATAAAATGGATTTCAAATAAAAAACATATTTGATTTTAGTTGATTTCAAAATAATCAAATGTTAGGTGGAGGATGACATATGGGTCTGGATAGTATGGATAGATTCTGGATTAGGTATTCTAGTCGCTAGATTTATTTGCTGGGCCAATGGCTCATTATGTGGATATTCATATTTTTCAGATAGTAAGTACGTTAATCAGGATGGAGAAACCAAGGCAAGGTAAAGTGCAATGAGGCATGAGAGTTTTGAGGTTGTGGAAAGTCACCTGACGTGACTGATTTGCATTTATTTGTTTTATTTACGTTTTTGCTAGAGTAGTTTGATGAGGATGATGTGATAATGATGACGTTGATATTTCAATTTATGAAATATATATTTTTGGTTGGATTGAACTGATGATGATATTTTAATTTAGGATGCCAGGTAGGATTGTGTGTCAAAGTTTCCACTTAGGGAACGTCTGTTAGTTGACCAGGTCGTTGTTGGTTTGAATTTCCCACCACAAGAATCCTAATTCGTCGGGATCCGGTTTGGGATCGGAATCGGGCACTGACATTGATTCATTGTACTCCTTTATTTTGGATGATTGCTATTCTTACCTTGTCCAAATGAGTACCTGCAAAATGAAAAAACTCCATAATTTGAAAATTCGGCCATGGGAATTGGCCTTGGTCGGTGATTGCCAGCTTGTGGCACATCATCCCCTCTCGGTTGTTGATGATTTGACATCAAACCCATTCAGACGTACCCCTTAACTTTTTTCACTTTTTTGGGGTCAAAAGAGAGGTCTTGATTACCTATGCCTACAAAATAGACACAAATGTGAGTTAAAACCCCAAGCCAAGGTGATGGATTGTTCCCCTTGGTGCTCCCTCAATTAGTCCATGATTTATTTTGAGGGTGCCCCTCATTAATGTATAGTCCCAATTCCTTCTCTATCAAAGTCTATGGCTACAACATTCAACAAAGTTAGTTTCCACAAGAAAATATATGTCAAATGCAAACTAATGGAATCATTACTCAACTCATCATTCACAACAATAAAAGATGTATCTAGCCCAGCATATGATTCAGTGATGTTCCAAAGCTCAAAAGAAAAAAAACAAATATTTGGGATTTGATGAGTAAAGAAATTAAGATCTCCTAGGGTTAAGGAACAACCTTCAACATTAAAATATATTTTGCCTTCATTTAAGTGTAAGAGGTATGAAAACAATCCAGAAGTTTTATCCGTGAAGCAATATAGTCCAAGGTAACAATAAAGTGCATGCGTAGGAAATCATTTCCAAATTCACTAACCACAAAACATTTCAATTCAAAAAGAGAAGTTAAGAAAACATAAAATAATGGAGTGCTATAATCAGGTTTCGTTGCGGTTTATATATAAATTTAATAATAATATTTTATTAAATAATAAAATATTGTTAAATAATAAAATATTATTATTTTTAATGAAAGGGAGAGAGAGAGAGAGAGAGAGAGAGAGAGAGAGAGAGAGAGGGTGGCCAGCCGAACTTTGTTCGGTGAGCTTTGGGTCTCGAAATGTCCGTCTCGAAGAGATCCACAACATTGGTAAAGGAAGTTTTTGACGTTAGTCGATTTGTCGAAAAATTTTTAGGGCTTTGCGGTCGATTTCGTCGCTCTAAAACCCCGTTTCAACAAGATTTTTGGATATAAATGTGTTTGAAACGTTGTTTTGAGTGCGATGCACTAGAAGTTTTGAGAAAGGATGGGTGGAGGTGGAAGAACGCCACCAACCGACATGGCGGTTGGGAGAAGCGGTGACTAGCTGGCAGGCCCTAGCTAGTGTGGGCCCAGGCCCTATACAGGCTAGCCCAGACCGGGTCGCCCCGAATCGACCCAGTTCTTGTTTTTTCAATTTTTTCCTTCTCTTTTCTAGTTTTTAACATGGGTCTTCCCTGTTGTTTTCCTAGATGATTTTGCTGATTTAGATATGATTCCTGAGATTGCAGCTTCTATTGGGAAGAGGAGGAATGTAATGCCCCCGAACCCACTGTAACACCCGACATTTCGGCCAGGTGATTTTCTGACCATTTTAATTATCACCCTTTTATTTAACCTCTATGATTTAAATTTAATGTTAAGACAAATTTATTACAAGTTGAGCAAAGCTAGGTTGGGTGGCAGATTTGTAATTAAGATCGATGGATTAAGTATAAATAGAAAAAGGAAACCTTAAATCTCATTTAAACCTCACTGTAGCCAACACCCCTTCTCTCGGCGATTTCTCCTCTCCCGAGCTCCTGCTCTCTGTTGCCGGTGTTCTCCCTCACCGACGACTGGTTTCAGCCTGCGTTTTCTCTGCGAGTTCGTACCCGAGGTATGCAATAGACAATGTAGCTACCTGTTAGTTTATCAGCTCTGTTTTCAGCTCAGCATTTGAACTTGGGATTTATCAATGGCCGTGTCGTTTTAGAACATTTTAGAATCCGAGGGTAGTAATGTCAACCCGAATAGATTCTGGTCATTTTAAGTAACTTAACTCAGATTTAATCAATAGTAGAACCTCCTTATTCTATTTCGGATTTCAGATTCTGCACAGAGCTTTAGACTAAGGGTTCGGGGATGACTCTAGCTATTAGATTCTAGGATGACCTATGATTAGAACTTTAGGACCTTATTTAACTACTGTAATGTGAAATGTGTTAGGTGAAGAAGTTGAAGAGAAAGTGATTCAAGTTGCTAAGGAATCCAGGTAAGTGAATGTACTAAGATTTCCGGCTAATAGGGCTCTACATCTCGAGAGTATTAGGTTGTTATTGAATGTTTAGTGTCTGAATGATTATGGATATCTAGAACTATGTTATCTGATGATTTGATGATGGTTATGAAATGGTCTGTTCTGGTATATTCTCTGTCATAGCCCGATGGATTAAGAATGTCCATGTCATGCATCATGTTTTCTTCTCAAGCATATGAAATGTTTTAAATGCATGTTTTCCTCTCATGAATAAGATAAGATGATAAAAATTCCTACAACGTGGTTGAGTGGGGGTTGGGGATGGTTCGGCGTATGTCACAGTCCGCAGTAGGACATAAGAATACGACCCGCAGTAGGGACCATGATCAAACTCACTGTCGAACCCCCTTTACCGGCACAAATCCTCTCTCATCCCACGCAACATGAACAACGATATGAATGATAAATATGGTTCAGTGATATGAACTATGATATGAATAATGAACATGAAACAATGATTATGAACAAGAAAAGACTCATGACCATGTTTTCTCTGAATTTATGCATTCATGCATTCGTGATAGTATTGCATTCCTTACTAAGCATTAGGCTTATAGTTTTAACCTCATGATGTAGGTGACGAAATATCAGGTGAGGATTTCAAAGTAGATGAAGATGTTTAAGCTTGGTTGCTAGAAGGTGTTCAGGGGGGGCAGTTCTGTGGCTGGATGGCAAATGAGTAACCCTGGTTAACGTTTTATGACATTAATGATGTTCATGATTACTGAAGTCTAAATAGGTTGAGATTATTATATCAATTGGGATTTTAGAAACAGCCTGTCTTAATTTCAGAGTCTAAAGATATTTCTAAAGTTATTAAATATTATGTTTTAATTGAGTCTTCCGCTGTATGAATTTCTGGATAAGTCTCTGTTTTCCATGATTATGAGTGGTTTGTTTTAATAGAGTATTGAGACTGTGAAGTTAGAAGTCTAAGTAAGTCAGTTACCAGAAGATGAAAATATATCTTCGCCTTACCGGAAGATGTAGTGTATTGCCATCGGCAGAAGTAGTATCTTGCCATCGGCAGATGCGGAGTTCTGTCCATCGGTAGATGAAGTGCATTTGTCATCGGCAGATGCGAGTGTACATGGTTATCGGAAGATGTGATAGCTGTTTTGTCGTTTAGTGAATCGGCAGAGGTAGTATACATGTCAATCGGAAGATGTCGTTTAATTCTATCGGTAGAAGTCCTTTAATGAATCACGTGGGTTGCACATGTCCATCGGTAGATGAAGTGCATCTGTCATCGGCAGATGCGAGTGTATATGGTTATCGGAAGATGTGATAGCTGTTTTGTCGTTTAGTGAATCGGCAGAGGTAGTATACATGTCAATCGGAAGATGTCGTTTAATTCTATCGGTAGAAGTCCTTTAATGAATCACGTGGGTTGCACATGTCCATCGGTAGATGTGTGTTTTCTTCTCATCGGTAGAAGCAGCTTTAGAATTGATGTAGCTATTCACCGGCTGATGTGTTTTGTACTGCTCGCCAGTAGGAGTGATAAGTATTTCATTACCGATTATTGTCCAGTAATTCGAATAAGGTGTCTTGAGTTAAACCATGTAACCGAAAATTGTATGACATTGAATAAAAGGTAAAGATGTACAGATGAGGAAAAGGTAAAAAAAAAAAAAAAAAAAAACGATAAATAGAGTCATGATTTGGTGATGATCCTACTGGGGTCGTTACAGTTATGGTATCAAAGCTAAACCGGGTTCTAAAATCGGTTCTGTAGACTGCCTCCCAGCACAGATTGCCACCTGAGTACTCTCCAACAACTGTAAGTGTTTACGATTCTAGTAATGTCATTAAGTTAAGATGTGTTTATAATTATTGTCTAGGAATCTCAAGATGGTGAGAGATCAACAGAGGGAAGATAACATGGATAGTAGCAACATTGCTCAGCTGATAGAATTAGTTAATCGTCAATCACGACAAATAGAGCAACTAGTGGTCACCAGGGAAGAGCTTGGGAACTCCAGCTCTAATACAGCTCATGATCATGGGGGTGAGCGCTTCCACATGCTTAGACCCCCGACATTTAATGGTCAAGTTTCTGATCCTGTTTATGCTGAAGAATGGATCCGGAAAGTAGAAGACATGTTCAAGTATGCAAAAGTTGATGAAGGGGAGAAAGTCACCTATGCTGTCTTTCATTTGGAGCTGAGTGCAAGACATTGGTGGGATTCTCTCCAGAGCACTGTTAATGCAGAAACTATGACCTGGGGTATGTTTAAGACTGCCTTCCTTGACAAGTATTTCAATAGGACTGTTCGGGCCAACAAGAAGAAGGAGTTTATGAATTTACGACAGATTGGCTCTGTGACGGATTATATTTGCAAGTTTGAGACGTTATCAAGGTTTGCTCCCCGTTTGGTTGAGGATGATGAGGACAAGATCTACCAATTTGTTCAAGGACTAAAGCCGAGTTTATATATGAAGGTAAAGACTGCTGGAGTACACAATGTACCTTATGGTGAAGTGACGGCTAAGGCCTTGGAACTGGAGGAGGCTGAGATGACAGCATATGCACAGCGTGAACAGCCAAAGAAGCTCATTAAGGAAGCTCAGCCACCACCACGTCAGAACAGAGGATGGCAGCCACAACAGAACCGAGGACCCCAGCAACAGCAACAGCAGAGTATAAAGCGACCCTTCAATCCAAATGATGATCAAGGAAAAAGAAACGACCCCTGGCTCCTCTATGCCCCAACTGCCAGAAGAATCATCACGGTGAATGCAAGCTTCATTCTGGCCGTTGCTATAGATGTGACAAGGTTGGGCACTTAGTCAGAGACTGCCCCATGCCACCAGACCCAAACAGAGTGAGGATAGCCCCCAGAGTTTTTGCTATGATGGAGGATGAAGATGCTACGCAGCATACAGTTATAACAGGTACCATTATGATCTGTGGTATTACTGCATATACACTTATTGACACGGGAGCCACACACTCATTCATAGCAACCCTGTTTGTATGCAAACATAAGTTAGGATTTTTACCAGCCGATAGACCGTATAGTGTTATGTTACCATCAGGGAAATCCTTACATTCAGAACAGGTAGTGAAAGGTGATGTTGTGTCTTTTGGAGATAGAAAGTTATATGCGGAACTGGTTGTGATCGATGTGAAGGGGTATGAGGTTATACTAGGAATGGATTGGTTATCCCGACATTATGCCACGATAAGTTGTAGGTCTGGACTAGTTGAATTCCGACCCCCGAATGGAGATCACTTTACCTTCCGAGCTATTCCTAAGATAAGTAAAATACCAATCATATCCTCACTAGAAATTCACCGGTTACTGAGAAATGGTTGTGAGTGCTACTTAGCTAGTATAATGGATGTCCGAGTGAAGAATAAGGTGGAATTACAAGATATCCCTATAGTTCAAGAGTTTCCTGAAGCATTCCTGGACGATTTGCCCGGATTACCACCTGATAGAGAAATAGAATTTGTAATTGATACATACCCCGAGGCACTACCTGTATCTAAGAACCCTTACCGGATGGCACCTGTTGAGTTAAAGGAATTAAAAGTCCAACTACAGGAATTAGTTGACAAGGGATTTATACGTTCTAGTAGTTCTCCCTGGGGTGCACCCGTTCTTTTCATTAAAAAGAAAGATGGCTCTCTTAGGATGTGTATAGACTACAGAGAACTAAACAAGTTGACAGTCAAAAATAAATATCCTTTACCCCGAATTGATGATTTATTTGACCAGTCGCAAGGAGCTAAGGTATTCTCAAAGATTGACTTACGTTCGGGTTATTATCAACTGAGGGTTAAAGAGGAAGATATACCAAAGACAGCCTTCAGAACCCGCTACGGACATTATGAATTTCTTGTAATGTCATTTGGACTGACTAACGCACCTGCGGCTTTCATGGACTTGATGAACCGAGTGTTTCGTGAGTACTTGGATAAGTTTGTGATCGTGTTTATAGATGATATTTTAATATACTCACAGACTGAAGCCGACCATGTAGAACATTTGAGGATAGTTTTATCAACCTTAAAACAGCAGCAACTTTATGCCAAATTGTCCAAATGTGAATTTTGGTTAAATAAGGTCAACTTTTTAGGTCATGTCATTTCTGCTGAGGGCATATCGGTAGATCCAACTAAGATTCAGGCTGTTAAGAACTGGCCTCAGCCAAGGAATGTCAGTGAAGTTCGGAGTTTCCTTGGTCTGGCCGGTTATTATAGAAAGTTCATTAAGGGATTCTCTATGATAGCTAAACCCCTAACCAATTTAACCAAGAAGGACCTCAAGTACTCTTGGACTGAAGCTTGTGAAGACAGCTTCCAGTCATTGAAACAGAAGTTAACAACAGCCCCACTTTTGACTCTCCCAATTGAAGAAGGAAAATTTAGTGTTTACTGTGATGCATCGAAGATTGGTTTAGGGTGTGTCTTGATGCAGGATGGTAAGGTTGTAGCTTATGCCTCTAGGCAGCTAAAGAGTTATGAACAGAATTACCCCACTCACGATTTGGAGTTAGCTGCAGTTGTTTTTGCTTTAAAAATTTGGAGACACTATTTGTATGGACAGCAGTGCGATGTATTTTCTGACCACAAGAGTTTAAAGTATCTTTTCACCCAGAAGGAATTAAACATGAGACAAAGACGTTGGTTAGAATTAGTTAAGGATTATGACTTCGAGATTAAGTATCACCCGGGTAGGGCTAATGCTGTAGCCGATGCTTTAAGCAGAATGTCAACGACAATGCGACCCGTGGTGTCAGCCATGTCCATACCTCTAAGGATGGAGGTTCAAAAATTTGGATTGGAGATAGTTCCTGAGCTGTCGAATCTACTTGCTACTCTAACCATCCAACCAACTATTTTGGATAAGATCAAGAAGGCTCAGCAGGTGGATTCAGAGGAGAATAATAGTATGATGAGTAAGTTAAAAGATGCCTTCCCTGATTTCCGTCTCTCCAATGATAGTATTTTGAAATTCAGGAACCGATGGTACATTCCAAATGACAAGGAGTTGCGTGAGTTAATCTTGACCGAAGCTCATTCGTCTTCCTTCTCTGTGCATCCTGGTAGCACCAAGATGTATCGGGATTTAAGGTTACATTATTGGTGGCCAAACATGAAGAGGGACGTGGCCAAGTTTGTAGAGTTATGTTTGGTATGCCAACAGGTTAAGGCAGAACATCAACGTCCAGGAGGTACCCTCCAGCCATTACCTATTCCCGAATGGAAGTGGGAAAACATTGCCATGGATTTTGTTGTAGGATTACCAAAGACAACCAAAGGCCTCGATAGTATTTGGGTCGTGATTGACAGGATGACAAAGTCAGCCCACTTTATACTGGTAAGAATGACCTTCTCAATGGACCAACTTGCTGAACTGTATGTTCAAGAGATTATCAGATTACATGGGATCCCTTTATCTATTGTCTCTGATCGTGATCCCAGGTTCACCTCATGATTTTGGAAAAGTTTGCAAGGCACGTTAGGAACAAAGTTAACTTTCAGTACTGCTTTCCACCCCCAGACCGATGGACAATCTGAGCGGACAATTCAGATACTTGAGGATATGTTGAGGGCTTGTGCGCTTGAGTTTCAAGTATCATGGAGTCGATACTTACCTTTGGTGGAATTCTCCTACAATAATAGTTATCAGTCCACTATTGGTATGGCACCTTATGAAGCACTTTATGGCAAGAAATGTAGATCACCTCTGTATTGGGATGAAGTTGGTGAAGCAAAACTCCTAGGTCCTGAAATGTTGCAGCGGATGTCAGATAAGATTTCCATTATTAGAAACAGGATGATGACTGCACAAAGCCGACAGAAGAGTTACGCAGACCAAAGGAGGAGAGACCTTGAATTTTCTGTTGGTGAAGAAGTATTCCTGAAGGTTTCACCATTTAAAGGAGTGCTAAGATTTGGCAAGAAATGGAAGCTTAACCCACGGTTCATTGGACCATTCATTGTTCTAGCTAAGATTGGTAACACAGCTTACAGATTGCAATTGCCCCCGTTATTGGAGAAAGTCCATAATGTTTTTCATGTGTCTATGCTAAGGAAATGCATACGTGATCCAACACATGTTATTGTGCCATCAGAAATCGAGATTGAGCCGACTTTAGAGTATGAAGAAAAACCAGTGCAAATTTTGGACTCTGCAGTGAAAACTCTAAGGAATAAAGAAATCCCATTGGTGAAAGTCTTATGGACAAATCATGGTGTTGAGGAAGCCACTTGGGAACGACAGCAAGACATGTTGGACAAGTATCCAGAGCTTTTTGCTTGACCAATTTTCGAGGACGAAAATTTTGTTTAAGGAGGGGTGGATGTAACACCCGACATTTCGGCCAGGTGATTTTCTGACCATTTTAATTATCACCCTTTTATTTAACCTCTATGATTTAAATTTAATGTTAAGACAAATTTATTACAAGTTGAGCAAAGCTAGGTTGGGTGGCAGATTTGTAATTAAGATCGATGGATTAAGTATAAATAGAAAAAGGAAACCTTAAATCTCATTTAAACCTCACTGTAGCCGACACCCCTTCTCTCGGCGATTTCTCCTCTCCCGAGCTCCTGCTCTCTGTTGCCGGTGTTCTCCCTCACCGACGACTGGTTTCAGCCTGCGTTTTCTCTGCGAGTTCGTACCCGAGGTATGCAATAGACAATGTAGCTACCTGTTAGTTTATCAGCTCTGTTTTCAGCTCAGCATTTGAACTTGGGATTTATCAATGGCCGTGTCGTTTTAGAACATTTTAGAATCCGAGGGTAGTAATGTCAACCCGAATAGATTCTGGTCATTTTAAGTAACTTAACTCAGATTTAATCAATAGTAGAACCTCCTTATTCTATTTCGGATTTCAGATTCTGCACAGAGCTTTAGACTAAGGGTTCGGGGATGACTCTAGCTATTAGATTCTAGGATGACCTATGATTAGAACTTTAGGACCTTATTTAACTACTGTAATGTGAAATGTGTTAGGTGAAGAAGTTGAAGAGAAAGTGATTCAAGTTGCTAAGGAATCCAGGTAAGTGAATGTACTAAGATTTCCGGCTAATAGGGCCCTACATCTCGAGAGTATTAGGTTGTTATTGAATGTTTAGTGTCTGAATGATTATGGATATCTAGAACTATGTTATCTGATGATTTGATGATGGTTATGAAATGGTCTGTTCTGGTATATTCTCTGTCATAGCCCGATGGATTAAGAATGTCCATGTCATGCATCATGTTTTCTTCTCAAGCATATGAAATGTTTTAAATGCATGTTTTCCTCTCATGAATAATATAAGATGATAAAAATTCCTACAACGTGGTTGAGTGGGGGTTGGGGGTGGTTCGGCAGAGGTAGTATACATGTCAATCGGAAGATGTGATAGCTGTTTTGTCGTTTAGTGAATCGGCAGAGGTAGTATACATGTCAATCGGAAGATGTGATAGCTGTTTTGTCGTTTAGTGAATCGGCAGAGGTAGTATACATGTCAATCGGAAGATGTGATAGCTGTTTTGTCGTTTAGTGAATCGGCAGAGGTAGTATACATGTCAATCGGAAGATGTGATAGCTGTTTTGTCGTTTAGTGAATCGGCAGAGGTAGTATACATGTCAATCGGAAGATGTGATAGCTGTTTTGTCGTTTAGTGAATCGGCAGAGGTAGTATACATGTCAATCGGAAGATGTGATAGCTGTTTTGTCGTTTAGTGAATCGGCAGAGGTAGTATACATGTCAATCGGAAGATGTGATAGCTGTTTTGTCGTTTAGTGAATCGGCAGAGGTAGTATACATGTCAATCGGAAGATGTGATAGCTGTTTTGTCGTTTAGTGAATCGGCAGAGGTAGTATACATGTCAATCGGAAGATGTGATAGCTGTTTTGTCGTTTAGTGAATCGGCAGAGGTAGTATACATGTCAATCGGAAGATGTGATAGCTGTTTTGTCGTTTAGTGAATCGGCAGAGGTAGTATACATGTCAATCGGAAGATGTGATAGCTGTTTTGTCGTTTAGTGAATCGGCAGAGGTAGTATACATGTCAATCGGAAGATGTGATAGCTGTTTTGTCGTTTAGTGAATCGGCAGAGGTAGTATACATGTCAATCGGAAGATGTGATAGCTGTTTTGTCGTTTAGTGAATCGGCAGAGGTAGTATACATGTCAATCGGAAGATGTGATAGCTGTTTTGTCGTTTAGTGAATCGGCAGAGGTAGTATACATGTCAATCGGAAGATGTGATAGCTGTTTTGTCGTTTAGTGAATCGGCAGAGGTAGTATACATGTCAATCGGAAGATGTCGTTTAATTCTATCGGTAGAAGTCCTTTAATGAATCACGTGGGTGCACATGTCAATCGGAAGATGTGATAGCTGTTTTGTCGTTTAGTGAATCGGCAGAGGTAGTATACATGTCAATCGGAAGATGTGATAGCTGTTTTGTCGTTTAGTGAATCGGCAGAGGTAGTATACATGTCAATCGGAAGATGTCGTTTAATTCTATCGGTAGAAGTCCTTTAATGAATCACGTGGGTTGCACATGTCCATCGGTAGATGAGTGCATTTGTCATCGGCAGATGCGAGTGTACATGGTTATCGGAAGATGTGATAGCTGTTTTGTCGTTTAGTGAATCGGCAGAGGTAGTATACATGTCAATCGGAAGATGTCGTTTAATTCTATCGGTAGAAGTCCTTTAATGAATCACGTGGGTGCACATGTCAATCGGAAGATGTGATAGCTGTTTTGTCGTTTAGTGAATCGGCAGAGGTAGTATACATGTCAATCGGAAGATGTGATAGCTGTTTTGTCGTTTAGTGAATCGGCAGAGGTAGTATACATGTCAATCGGAAGATGTCAGATGAAGTGCATTTGTCATCGGCAGATGCGAGTGTACATGGTTATCGGAAGATGTGATAGCTGTTTTGTTTTGTCGTTTAGTGAATCGGCAGAGGTAGTATACATGTCAATCGGAAGATGTCGTTTAATTCTATCGGTAGAAGTCCTTTAATGAATCACGTGGGTTGCACATGTCCATCGGTAGATGAAGTGCATCTGTCATCGGCAGATGCGAGTGTATATGGTTATCGGAAGATGTGATAGCTGTTTTGTCGTTTAGTGAATCGGCAGAGGTAGTATACATGTCAATCGGAAGATGTCGTTTAATTCTATCGGTAGAAGTCCTTTAATGAATCACGTGGGTTGCACATGTCCATCGGTAGATGTGTGTTTTCTTCTCATCGGTAGAAGCAGCTTTAGAATTGATGTAGCTATTCACCGGCTGATGTGTTTTGTACTGCTCGCCGGTAGGAGTGATAAGTATTTCATTACCGATTATTGTCCAGTAATTCGAATAAGGTGTCTTGAGTTAAACCATGTAACCGAAAATTGTATGACATTGAATAAAAGGTAAAGATGTACAGATGAGGAAAAGGTAAAAAAAAAAAAAAAAAAAAACGATAAATAGAGTCATGATTTGGTGATGATCCTACTGGGGTCGTTACACCCACCCTGGCTCGGATCGCTACTTTGCTAACCAAACCCGCGTTTAAAACATCGTTTAAAAATCATTTTCGTAAACTTTACGACTTGTTTTTGGGTTTTTCGAACCCTCAAAATTTATTGGAAAACGGGCCCAAAATACGTTGAAAAATGTCGGGTCAAAACATTGTAGAAATAGGAGAAATTTAAAATTTTTCAAAAAAACTGCCCAAAGGGACGGCGCGCTGCGCGCCCGCCTGCGCGCTGGGCGCGCCTCGTGGGTGCCAGCCGCGATCGATCGCGGTTTTAGCCCGATCGACGGGCACGCTCGGGCCATTTTCACCCAACAACCTCCCGACCACGATCGGTCGCGCCCCGGGCCCGATCGATCGGGCCGGCTCGGGTTTTCTCGACCCAAAACACCCTAAAAACTTCCATTTTAACCCCCTTTGACCTTTCCCCACTATTTCTCACATTTTACTATCCCGAACATCTCCAAAAATCACGAAACTTTAACTATACATCCCTGACACTTAAATCTTCAAATCCCATAAGAATTTTAGAAAACCGACTTCAAACGAATATTTAAAAAAATAGCTAACTTAAACCTGATGTCGTTTGTTTTAAAAGCAAAACTGACGGCATAACGCCTAAATCCTTTAAGCCCAAAACCTGCAATTTAAAACCCGAGAATATATATAATTTAAATTCCCAAATTACCAACACCATTACTCAACAACCCATCGACTCGAAGTCTTTATAAAAACAACGTATCAAAACATATAACACAACTAATATCTCTAACAAATCTCCCCATCACCAACCAAATACATCAAAAATACCAAAATAACCATCACTCACAACTCCCCGAAGACCATGATCGAACGCCCCGACAACTGCTTGCACTGGCTTGCCCTGTTCATCACCAACTGCGCTCCAATCCTAGCTTTCCTTTGGCCCTCACCTGTACTCCCGTTTACACCTACACAACAGAACACAAAACATAAGCCTAATGCTTAGTAAGTAGGGAATAATGTATACGACAAACATAATGCAACACAACCCCTAACACATGAAGTTTCTACTCGCTCAGTTGCTCTTGTTTCGTTTGCTTTTCGTTGTTCATTCACATAACCGAAGCTCATCACACATGCTAACACCGCACCTTAACGCGACTAGGCAACTCACATGGAGTCCCTCGCAGGTGTCCAACTCACACAAAGTCCCCCGCAAGTGCTACCCTAACGCGACTAGGCGACTCCACTGGAGTCCCTCGCAGGTGTCACTCTAACGCGACTGGGCGACTCTACCGAAGTCCCTCGCACGTACCACCTTAACGCGACTGGACAACTCCCATGGAGTTACCCGCAGGTGCTACCCTAACGCGACTAGGCGACTCAAATGCAGTCTCTCGCAGGTACCACCTTAACGCGACTGGACAACTCCCATGGAGTTACTCGCAGGTGCTACCCTAACGCAACTAGGCGACTCCGACACCATCCACTTTACGATTCGACTCACACCATCCCTTACGGTTCAAGCTCACCGTGCAAAACCATGCTTAAAACTCGTTTCTCGTAGTTTGAAAACCGTGATCCATGTCACACAAATACTCAACACGAAACTAAACAAAACAACCAAACAAAACAAAACAACCAAACAAAGAAAACAACCAATTCCCTAACGTTCCATGGTGTAGGCCCGAAGGCAAACCACACACATCTGCTACTTACCTGGATTTCTTGTGCGTGCTCGTAATTCTATGCCCAGTTAGCCCAATCGTCCACTCATCAACCTAACATAATAAAAGAGAAATCACTTAGTAATACTCTAACCATACGTTTTAACCAACTTTTCAACCTAACACACAAAACCCAAAATTCCTAGATTTGCTATCGTCCAACCGAACTACTCGCTCGATTACCTAAAATAATGAAAACTCAACTTAGTAATTTACTAACAAACTCAAAAGAAGTTCTTAACTAAAACTACCACACAATTCATTCCCCAAAACACAAAACCCGAATTGTGCACAATTTTGACCGTCAAACTTCAAACAGTCGTAACTCCCTCGTTTTTCAACGGATTTCGACGTGCCACCCCAATCTGTAAACCTCTACTATCCATTGAAACACTCAAATCAACCATCCAAATACCATGGCCACTCAGAAAACCCCTCAACAGATTCGGCCAACTTTCTCTCCAAAACCGGTTTTCACACACTTTCATCAATTTCTAATCAAACTCCTTAACCAACCTAAACTAAGTCATTCAACAATTAAATGATCAAATTGGGAAGGAAAACCAACATTGAAACTCCATTTTCGGACTTCACATTCTAGGGTTTCCAAACCCTTATTAAACCCACCCAAAATCCTCCAAAAACCCATAAAAACTAACCCTTAATGTATACAACTAAAAACCCCACTAAAACTAACCTTAAAACCTTGAAGAACCTTGATGGAATGAAGCTTCGAAGAGCTCCAATGGCTGCATTCGATGGAGGGAGGAGAAGAAGAAGACAAGTGCTTCACTTTACCCATTTTTCCTCTTTTTATAAAACCATTTCTTTTTCTTTATTTAATTCATTTAATAACCTATTAAAATTACACAAATGCCCTCCCATACACTTCAACGTGGCTGCCATCTATTCTCCCTCAATTTCCATTCAATTATTCCATTTGACTTCCCCTTTGCATTTTCAACAAAAGTTTCCATTGGTTGTTAAGTGTTTTGACTTTTCAAACAATTTTCAACCAATCACTTAATAAGTTTGACTTGTCAAACTCTCTCCCTCACTTTTTACTCCAACAATTCCATCCAACGTGAATCAACATTTAAGTCCCACTTTTCATTCACAATTTTAGTTAAAATTTGATTGGTTATGACTTTGACTTTTCTTCAACCATTCACTTTTATTTTAACTTGTCAACATTCATTCCTTGCATTATTTCTAATTCCCTTTATCCTTTAACAATAAGCTCTCATTACAGGAAATTCTCGGGTGTTACAAGGAATCTTCGTAGAGGTAAGTTATTTATGCTTTCTGCATTAGCATTGCACGATTTTTCAAAAAAACTATATTTTGGTGGGTTGCCACTTTTATATTGTGATGGAGCCTTATCGTCAGGATGTCGATTTTTATTACGTATATGTACGTAATATTTTTGAACATGTTTAAATTAAGCATATATGATGATTATTTTGTTGTGGATATTGGGAGGATGAATCTTTTTTATGCCTTAAACCGTTTGGTGCCAAAACATCACGAGACTATCCTCGAACCCCTTCTATTGCGTGAAGGTAGTTTTTTTTGTACATATTGCACTGGGTGACATGACGGTGATGATGCGTTCCTTGGGGTCTCGATAACTCCTTAACCTGATCATGGTGAGTTTTAGTGTAGGTTGTGTTGTTGTTGGCTATTAGTCACCAACCACTCGAGTGATGGGCTTGATCTCCAGATTGCCACCGCGTTTTCTTTTTGGCTCATGAGACGTTGTTGGTCTTTGGATCATCGTCTTTCTTTTAGGTGTGCCAGAGTGGTTCTTATATGACACTCCATTTTCACTTAGATGTTTCCTGCAAAAACTGTGAAGATATTTTGATTGTATAGTCATCTATGTATGTAACGAGCTTTGTAAATACCTCATAGAGGGCTCGAGAAACTGGTTTTTAAATAAAAGAAATAAAAGATGTTTCAAGTGCTCTTTTATTTAACTCATGCATCATTGTAGAAGGTAGATCACGTTTTTAAAAGAAAGATAAAAACTTGGTTTTAACTAGAATACATTATGTATAAGTTTCTTACTGAATTAGTCACTCACCCTAAAGATCTCCACCAAAATCCAGGTAAGGAGAAGAGTGGTTAGGGCTCGATCCAGTGCAGTGCAGTGCAAGAGGAGGTCATTATTTTCCATTTGTCTATTTCGTCTATTTCGTTGAGTGTATTTGCTTGGATAAGACTCTAGTTATAAACTTTGTTTAGATTTGAGTCTGTAATCTAACTTCTGAATTGAATTTATTTAATTTTCATACTCTGTTGGATATGGATTAAGTTTTTAATATTATTATGCTATCTGCTTAAGATATTCATCTTGTGGGCTTGGCTTGATTTTAAAACTAAATGGACTTCCGTTGCCAATCTGTTGCCTTTGACTGAGTTTTCTTTCAGGAGATCTGGTCGCCTGACCTAGTGTTTATTCCCCGGCCCCTTTTCTGGTCTTGACATGCCATCCCAAATAAACTTCACGTCATTTCTGGTCAACTGAGTTAACGACATAGAAACAGAAGAAAAATTCTGCACAAATCGACGATAATAGCCAGTCAAACTGAACAAACTTCATACATCAGTGACGTTCTTAGAAGGCTTCCAATTTAGCACAACCTCAACCTTACCTGGATGTACTAAATGTCGTTATTAGAAACAACATGGTTGAAAAACTTCACTTTAGTCATCCAAAATTCACATTTCTCTCGTTTCGAAATAACTGATATTTACGCAAGATTTGCAGAACAATCCTCAGTTACTCCAAATATTCATCATGAGACTTAGAATATATAAGGATATCAGCAATAAACATAACCACAAACTGATCAACATAAAGTCGAAAAACTCGATTCATTAGGTCTACAAAAACAATTGGTACATTAATAGTCTAAACGGAAGCACCAAAAGTTTAAAATATCCATATCGAGTTCCAAAAGCCGTTTTAGAAATGTTTTGGTCATGAATCTTCAGATGATGATAACCAGATCTCCAATCAATTTTTTTTTTAGGAGAATTTACATCTGTCTAATATAAAATTAGAAAATAAACTTAATATTTTAATAAATAATAATAAAAATAGTCTTTTCAATTTCTATTGCGGAGAAAACCTTTTGTGAAGTGATGTATCACAAAAAATGTGCCACGACATCTTACGTCAGTGCAAGCATCACAAATCTCTCAAGTTAAAACTGTCCCACACCATTGCTTTCTCTTTTAATTCTGATTCCCATTTCACATGTTCCTTGCAGATGCATTGTCACCTTCTTTAATCCCATAATTATATTTAGAGATTCAAATCCATCCACTTCTACATAACAATAATTAATGTAAAGCAATATGTAAACATTCACCACATATTAATAATATTAGTTATTGTGGTATTTGTCACTAAAAATATAAATAGCCAACCTAACAAATTAAATTTTTAAAATTATTGGGAACGGAATATAATAGTTGAAACTTATAAGTTTAAATCTTTAAAATTTAAAATTTAAAATATTCAAATGTGCGTATTAAGGTAAGAAATTGACATACACGTGATAAAATTTAAAATATTCATTTGTAAAGAACAATAAGATGAATTGATCAAGAAGTGAGTCAACGTGCCAGGCCGTTGAGCTAACAAGTCGACCCACGAGCCGACTCCTTTGGCCATGTCCCAAGTGGACTTGCGTGCTTGGAACAACATGCTCGGCTCGGTCGGTCTTCCAAGACCACCCAACAACTAAAATTTTAGGATTTTTGGTAATGATGGACCTAAGATCATAGCACCGTGACAGGTTGTGTAAGGTTTATTGCATTAGTACTTAAAATGGATTGTTGTTTCCATCACTCACTACTGGCTACAAAGAACAAATATGTGTTGGTATTAATGGGCACTAGTTTTGAAGGGCAAACTAGTGAATGGCTCGTACTTTCTGCAGGGCTCTTTGCTTTCCCTTTCTTGGTCCAACCTTATTAATGGGAAAGTAAATTTGTCCGTCAACCTCAACCTTGTATGTTCACTATTCAACCTTATCTCCTTAAGTAATAATATCGCGTGAAGCCCGCAGACTACAACGTCGCATGCATGACATACGATACTTTTTACGAAAACATTAACGAGTTTTTGTAGAGGCTTTTAATGATAGTGAAATGATAACTCAAATGTCTAACCATTCTACTTTAAAGTTTTGAAACAAAGTGTTTAAGATAGTAAAATATAAGGTAGTTGATAATTTGGATTCTGTACTTAGGATAACAACAACTAATATCTTATACTTTATGTTTCGACATTTCAAACTTTATATTATCAACAGTTGGTGTGTGCAACCGTCAACTTTACGCGTGTTACTCATTAAGTGGGTGGACTCTATCTCTGATAGAGAAATACTTGAATTTCAATCACCATTGTGGGTTTGCTTTGATCTTTTGAATTTCACCTAAACTTTAAAATCAAAGTTGGAAAGCTAGACAATGAAGGAAAATGATTCAGAGAAAGGAGTTCGATGAAATTAAAGTAAGAATTTGCAAAGTAAAAGAAAGGTAAAAAATGTGTTCTTCTATGAATTCTGCAGTAATGGTGGACTTCTCCTGGGAATAGTACGTTAAGGAAGAAGATGAGCTGATGCCTACAATAATGGGCCTCCACTAGAGATCCTAGAGAAGCAAATTTCTTCAGAAATCCATATCCACCCACATAACTAGAAACGAAACAAACTCTCATTTTCAAACAACTTTTTGGCATAGGTTGATCGATCGATCTGCAAAGTCACCATGATTAGCGTCCCAGTTAAGGTTTGAATCAAACCCTTTCTGCTTTTCCCCTTTTCGCTTCTTCTTGTCCTTTTTCTTCTTCCTCCTTTTTCTCAAACACTTGTTTTCCTTTTTTCTCCAGTTTCTTTTCAGCCAAATCTGTACACTCATTCATCGTCTCCATTGCATACAAAGCAACAAAAACATCCCCTTAAAACGGACAACGCAACAATGAAATATAGAAGAGAGTAAAAATGACATTTGGGTTTCTTTCATTTTTTTTTTTTGGAAGATGAAGACGGATAGGATAATTAGTTTGATTTAGAGAATTTATTTTTATTTAAACTTACTAAATATTTCCCATGCTGGAAAATGAAGCTTTAGATTAAATGTTTTTTTTATCCCAATTAAGTTGACACCTAAATCATTCATTTTCCAGCTCACTTTAAGAATTCAATTTATTTTAAAGAAAAAATAAAATAAAAAAGAAATATAATTTGACATGTCTCAACAAAAACTCGCCCTAAAAGAACCACAAGATGAAGAGATATTTAAGATCATAATGATTTAAAACTCACATGGTTGTTTTTGATACGATCATAAGTGATTTAAAGAAATTATTTGTAGTGGATTCTTGTGATAGCAGGAGTTGATGGTTCAAACGCAAGTAAAAGGATCTTTGAAAAATCATTCTCATGTGTCTGCATTTGACCCACTAGTTCTTCTCTCCCAATGTCAATTAGGACCACTTGACACGTTAAAACATTATTTTCCATCTTTATGAATTGATGTTAAATTGTATACCTTACCATTTCATGCCCTTATACATGAAAGAATTCATGACTATCACTGTCATTTCCTTAGCATTCTAGTCAACACATCGATTGGGTTTTAGTTTTAATAATTCGTTATTCAAACTCTACTAAATAGTATAATATTTTCATAGTGCTCTAATCTCTTTCATCCGTCCATACAAAGTGGTAAGATAAAATTAGTTGTTATCATATTCAAGCTACTACGAAACACAACTGCTTGTTCATCTCCTGTCTGAAGAGTTATATTTGCATAAAAGTCAACTTTCACTCTATATTTGCTCAACTAATACATTCCTTAGATCACATCAAATTGTGAGCTCTTCTTCGACTAGGTCATGATACACATTAATCATATTCTTCTTATTTTTGACAGTGGAGTAGTTATCTTGGAACACTATCTCAAATTATACTCAACTTAGATTGTCACGACCTAAAGACTGGCCAACTGAAACATTGATTGAACAACTCGATACTCTATGAGAACCCGATTTTTCAACCCAAGACATAGTTCATGGTTAACAACGGAAGACTTAAAACCAATTTTTAAAGTCATATGCCACACAAGATATGACGAAGTCCAAAAAGTGATGATGGAATTTACTATAGTGCAATAAATAAATGAGGAAGTAAGGAAAATAAAGTATCCAACATCCAATATGATTATACATACTAGAAGAAAAAAGGATAAATTAAAGAGTCTACACCGAAGGAAACAAGTACAACACTCGTAATAAAAGAGTACGACAGGGAGTCCATAAAGAATCATAATATATACTCAATGCATAAAAAACTTGTTTTATCATTTTATTAGTTGAAAACAATTAGCTAGTGAAAAATGCACGCAATGAAATTTATTTACAAAACTTTTTGTCATTTTAAAAATAAGCTTTAAGAGTCATCGATGGGGTGAGTGTCATAAATCGTGCTACACACTATAGCGTAGCTATAGAAAATAATATCACCATTGTTTTTCTTAGAAAATAGTTCTAGTGAAAATAAGATGACTCGCGTGCCTTTAGAAAATGATGCCTGAAGTTGCACAAGAGAAAGAGAATTGATTACCTGGAGTCAAGTCAAAATGTAACGAAATAACCTAGCTAGATTTAGGGATTAGACAAGACATTAGAAGCTGCCATACTACAATATTGAGTGGACAAACAAAAACCTTTAAACAGTAAAAAGTGTGTATCAAACAAATGACCTAAATTATGTTATAAACACAGCTAGAGACTCTGTCAAAAAAATGAAACATCATGCATGCTGAAAGTAAATGTATACGACCACGATATTGTTAAACAAAACATATCAGATTTTCTATATAATCTATTACTAAATAAGAGTTTGGAAAAACATGATACATGAGCGAATATAATAAAAGAAATTCCTATGTTGAGATAGTTAGCCTTCCTATTGTTGAGAATGCTACTATTGGGAATGGGCTCAAATTTAATGAACTCATCATAACCTATGAAAAAATGGATGTCAGGATCCCTTCTAAAACTCTAGGGTCAAAGGATGGGTCACATGTCAAAAATAGAAACCAAATTTGAAAGAGTAGACAAAAAAGCCTTGAACCTTGCTAAGACAACAAAGCTAAGGCTTGAATAACACTCGAAAAACTTCCCTAGAAGCGAGCCAAATAAGGCCCTAAGAACGACGTAAAATGAGACCCAAGAAAACGCCCAAAAATGCCTAAATCCAACCCAACACCATGACTTCAAGAAGGGAGTGCTCAATAGAGTTGCAACACCATTGCTTCAAAAGAAAGGCATCGCAACATGACGTAGGTGGCACATGCACCGATAATTGCATTGTCACAGGTTTGCTCGAGGAAAGTCGTGATGCAACACGTGTCTTCCACAATTGTGTTCGAAACAAATTTAAGTAATTTTTTACCACATATTGGCCTAAACCCCTACCAACGCCTTCATAGCTTAAAACAAACCCACGTACATTGATCTAACTAAAGATTTTGAGTTTTTAATCTCAAAATCAAAATTTTCAATTAAATTACGAAATCAAACAAAAACTAACGAAACAAAGTTTAGATTTGAGGTATCTTTAACGAAACAGAGTTAAAACTCAAATACTTGAACGTTAAGATCTAATATCAACGGCGAAAAGCCTCTCTGATTGCGTGATATCTCCTCTCTCTCTCTAGTTAGAAATGAAGGAAAGTTGACCTTCCTTTTATAAAAAATTAATTTTGATTTTTAATATTTTCATTTAATATATAATATATTGTATTATATTATACTATGTATATCAAATAAATACTTAAATTATGATTTGTTGAAAATTTGAATGTTATCCAAAACAACTTTATCCAAAGTAACTTCAATTTACCTAATACTATTTTATATTTTTAATCATGCGATAACTTTTAGTTTTTACCACTTTGTCCATTTGACTAAAAAACACATACGTCCGAAGCGTGACAATTTAAGAAAATTTGAGTCAATTAAGAAGTAATTAAACCTCGAAAAACCCAAAAACAAATTACTTAGAAATTTTATTAATCTAAATTTTGTAGGTTTTACATAGATCCACAGGTGTAGTCCAAGCTCAAGGACTTCCACTATACTATTGCAATCTTCACTGTGGGGAAGGCAACCTTGTTCTCGATTGAGAAACCAAGTGCATTTGTGCTTAGTATTACTCTCAACCAATTTTCTGTGGTAGATCTGTAACACCCGGTTCTATCGAACCAGCTCATTTATTATTAATGGTATACACTTTATTAGTCAATAATTTAAGTAGGGTTATTAAATGACTAGACTAGATAAGGGCATTAGAGTAAATTACATTTTTAAAAGTGGATAACGTATTTAAGGAAAGAGGGATTGGGTTTAATGCACTGTAGCCGCCACCATTTCATACTTTTCTCTTCGGGTTTTCAGCTCAAGCAGCCGAGCTCTCTAGGCGATTTTCCTCGCCCGATTCTCCTTCGACTTAGGTAAGTTTTCCTCATTTCTCTTATGATATAGTGGTTAAATACCTGAAGGAGTACAATGTGAGGATTTTGAGGATACTGAGATTGAGCGTAGATTCGGGTTTTAGTGATAAAGGGGGAATGTTCGGGTAGTAGAGTTTCTAACTGGATTCCTCGAACCACTGTTTGATTTTTGGTGAGGTTTAGTGAAGTTTTGATTTATATTCTGTTATGAACTTAGGTGAGCAGATTTCCGAAGTAGCTAGCGACCAGACAATTTCCAGAAGCCAGGTAAGTAAAGTATGCATGTGCCTTCGGGCCTACATCACAAAACAGTAGGGTTATGTATCTTGTGAATGATTTTTGTATGTCATGCATCATGTTTTTGAAAGATTACGAAAATGAATTTCCATGTAAAGATGGTAAGACATGAACTGAATGTGACAGACAAACTATTAAGGGAACTAATCCACTCCTTAACTTATGAAGGGATTTATAACATTGGGAGGATTGATCCCACTCCCAAGGGAACCGAGGGATCAGATCAGCTATTAAGGGAATTCATCCGCCCCTTAATTGAGTAGAGGATGTATAACATTGGGAAAATTGATCCACTTCCCAAGGGAACCGAGGGATCAGATCAGCTTATGAATGAATGTGAATGCAACTGAGATGAGAAAGTAGAAATTGAATGTTTAGGAATTTATGTTTCAGCATTTCATTTCATTACTGCTTTACTTACTTAGCATTAGGCTAATAGATTAGTTTTGTGATGTAGGTGTTAAGGATACTGCAAGTGAATTCTCTGAGTTGGTTAAGGACTAGGCAGGTTGGAGGGGTGCAGTCGGCATCGATCTGGCATCTGATGGGGCGGTTTAACTGGTGTCAGTGGTTGTGAAGGTTTAGTGGACAATGATTTCAATTTGAGTATGTTAAGCTTTTTGATGATAGAAGTTGCTTTGATGTTTTCAAAAAGTACTTTGAGACTTTTCTGATAATAGTATTCCGTTGGTTTTTAACACTGGATTATACTGTACTTGGGTAATGCAATGATTTGAATTGTTTTTGAATGGTTGTGGTGAAATAAGTAAATTCTTTTCTGTACTTAGCGTTGTGCTTGCATAGTAAGAAATAATTGAAATGTCGCTCTGTTCTCTATCGGAAGATGTCTTCAGAAAAGCCATTGGATGATGTAGGTTTAATTCTATCGGAAGATGTAGATTTTGCACTACCGTATGAGTGGGTATTATGCTTTGTCGTTTAGTGATCGGTATATGCAGTTTATCCTATCGGAAGAAGGGAATGAGAGATTTTTGTCGTTTTGCCGTCTGTAGATACGAGTCGCAAAACTTGTCGTCTTGCGATCGGTTGATGTTGGATAACTGATTTATTCGGCTGACGTCATCGGTAGATGCAGTCCACCGAGAGATGTCTTTTGTTTCCAACTCTTCTGGTCCACGTCATCGGTAGAAGCCTTCTATTTGCTGTTTCTGCTTCTTCCGTTGACTTTATCCATCGGCAGATGCGTTTGACTTCTGCGACTTCCCAAGTATTTCACGATTTAAACCTCTATTTCTTTTTAGCCGATTATTTCTTACATTTCAAACAATGTTCATAGTCTTGTTTAACTCTATTGTTGTCCAAATGATTTCCGCTGCAATGTTTAAATGTTTTGAGATTTTAGCTTATGCCAAATGTTGAATGTTGAGCAAAGTTAAAAAAAAAATAATACAGTTGAGATTTTTTAGTCATGTACGAACTTTTGTGTAACGAACCGGGTTCATATAACTCGGGGCGTTACAAGATCCAACCTTCCTCAAATACAAGCATGTTTACATGTCCCAATTCCATGATGAAATTACTACAATGTGCCTTAGGATATTGCACCTTTTTGCCTCCAGGTAAGTTTCACAATGTTACCATCAAGGTTGCTAGAGGATCAAGATGTTGTAATTCATCCAATTATTGGTGTGACTTAGGTGCATGTTGTTAGTTCATGTTGTTTATTCGTGAAGTCATGCACACAAGACTAGAGACTCTAAAATTATTATACTATCATTTTATTGATGTCGGCTTTGATACCATAAATTTTTGTGATGACTTAAAAGACGGTTGTGATGGAAAGAAGAAATAATTCAACTCTTGCAAAGATCTGATCACCCAAACCTGGATAGATTATTTGGCTTGCATTAAAAACTCAAAGAACTAAGCAATCATGATAAAATAAAACAAACTATCCAAAATATACTATTTGTACAATAATGTAAAAATACCTTTCAAAATGATATACAAATAATCTCGATCACATATAAACTAAAACTAAAGTGTGTACAAGTAGGTTTTGGGTTCCCTCCCACGAGTGAAATAACTAGTGCTCATAACATTGGTAGTGTACAAATATATAATGATATAACATAGGGAAAAGTTTAATTTAGCCTCCAACGTATGGGGTCAGAGGTCATTTGGTCTCTAACGCTTATTTTTGATCCAATCAAATCCTATCGTATACACCGTTTGTGACGACCCCAACCCGGTCAGGGCCGCCACGGACTTGCCGTGACGTAATCATTTTTTCTGTTTTTTTTTTAACTCTTCCCATAACCCTTTAAACAAACTAACCATAACATAACCTTAACTTTCATCCTTCCCTTTTCCTATTTCATACACTACATAATACCAATTCTAATCATTTCCCTAAGTTTCTCAACACATAAACAAATATTTATTTCCTCTCATGGTTTTCTCTAATATTCACTAATTAATCTATCCACTTCTGCTTTCTCAAATCACGACACTAATATAACCTACAATTTCGGAAAACTCAAGAAAACGAACTGCGTGGATCGCTCTAAAAATCGAGCGTATCCTTACCTGTTTTAAAATAACCAAACAGTTCCAGTATATTTCTAAAATTAAGACTCCACATTCTAAACATATACATCAAAACTCGACTTTTCAATACATTTTCTATTAAAACATCTGATCCACATACTTAAACATTTTCATACTTTCACAAACAAAACCGACACGTAGACCTACTAACCAACAAAACTAACTCACATCCATTCGCCACAAAATAGTTCGGGGCACACCATCGGATCATCAAGCCAGGCCAAAACACGCTCCGCCGCCACGAGCTCCGCCCATCGACCGACTACGCTTGGTCATCATAATGAGGTTTCTCACCTTCGATCTCGTCACCTACATCATACGATAAATACATTAAGCCTAATGCTTAGTAAGGAGTGTGCTAAACATAACATTACATATATGCATGACATTTGTAAAACAGTTACGTTTCATTTCGTTAAACCATTTTCTTGCCCGTAAGAATCATAACTTGCCCCGTGAGAAACACATGACTTGCCCCGTGAGAAACACATGACTTGCCCCGTGAGAAACACATGACTTGCCTCGTGAGAAACATACAACTTACCCCGTGAGAAACACATATCATCATTAAATCGTTGTCGTTCAATTCGTCATAAAAACATGCTCATAAATAGTTCGTATGCACTTTAATAAAACATGATGCATGAGCAGACAAACACGATCGCTACTCTCATCAAAAACAACTCCTAACGTCCCTTTAACATTTATGGCCCGTAGACAGACAAAACCACTAACTAATGGCTAACACGCTACCATGGGCTTCCTGACTTACCAAGGCTCCTACCACCATCAATCTCTAACCCAACAAACAATTCTAACATCGATATGACGTTGGGCCTTAGGGGCCGGAAACCTAACACTCACTTACCTGGCATCCGTAGCAAGCCGAGCACCGTCCAAAAGCCGTGTCCATCTAAGGCATTTCATAAATAAAGGTATTAAAATCGATCCTAAATATCAAAACATTGCATTAGAACTCGCTCGGCATAACTAAACTCTCACTTTCGTGAAAACATCTCAAACTACTATTTCTAGCCTAATCCAACTAAAACCTAACTAAACGGGCCACTAATTTGGGTTCGGTAAAAACCGACCTGAAACTTCAAACGTGCATAACTTTTGCGTCGGTTGTCGGAATCGAACGATTCCAGCGGCCACATACTCCTCTAATAACCTATTTTAACCTGCCAAAAGAAATTTTAAAACAAACGACCCTAGCTAGGTAAAAATAGCAAAAACCCGAATCTGCCCTTAATCGGAAATTTCCCCATTTCAAATTTTTCATCAAATTCCACCCAATTCCTTACCAATCAATCCCCCTAACAACCAATTAACATAACCTAACAAGAAAACCCGAAATTCCACACAAAAACCCGAGCTCCAAAAACCTAGCCCTCGGTTTTTCACTCAATCCGAGCTCACCATTGCTCGGCAACCCTTGCCAGCATCGAGCTCGGCTATTCGACGCCGAGAGCAACCAAAAACGGCCGGCGATCGGAGCTCTAGCAGCTCAGCGATCCACGGCCGCGAACAGAGGGAAAAACAGGGGAAAAATTAGGGCTTACTGTTTGGTTGTGCGCGAAGACGGGCCGGAATTGTCACGACCCTAATACTGTACCCGATTTTTTTTTTTTTTTATACTTTAATTAAACTCTAAGCGGAAACTAAACCGACATCGAAATCAGAACCGAAATCGGAATTGAATTAACTTTTAAAACAATTAAAACATTAAAAACCATTTAATTAAAACTTAATTTAATTAAATTAAAAACAATTAAATAATAAGTAAAAAAAATAGGGAGGCGATTATTCGCCCATAAGTGGGGCGAATAATCGCCCCCATAGGCGATTGCAACAGGCGAGTAATCGCCTGTTGCATCGCTGTGGCGAGCAATCGCCACTTCCTCTGGAATTTTTCCAGAGGAAGGCGATTCAATCGCCTGGCTTGGCGACCATTCGCCAAGCCCTCTGCCCTTGCTTCCAATCCTTCGTTCCTTCCCTTCAAATTTCTCCAACACATAACTATAAAACCCAATACGATTCACCAACACAATAATATCAACGAATTAAACAACCTAAATATACGTTAAACTTTCGTAAAAACGAACTGCATGGATACGTTAAAAGTTGTCTAATCCTCCTGTTTCAAATTCCAAGCAGTTCCAGTAAAAACTATCAAAACACAGAATATAAACAGATTTCCAAAAAAAAAACGTTTAAAACATCAAACATAAACCTAACATCTAGCCAGATCCAATATCCTAATCTGTTCATCTATACATTCGTTAAATCCCCCAAAATACTTACGCAGACATCCCCACGGGTCAAAACGCGCCGACTGCTCAGCACACTCCCACGGGCCATTCTCCGTCAACTGCATCAGACTTCGGGAGGAGGAACATCGTCCTCACCTGGCTCGATGTCACCTAAAACGTCACCTACACCATACAAACACGCTATGAGCTAACGGGCTCAGTAAATTCTACGTAAATGCAGATGCGTGCAGTGCATATGGAGTTCAGAAATCATGCATAACAGAGCGTCGCAGACAGTATATCACCGAGATCTCATCCCCCTAACCGAAGGGGGCCCATCCAGCAGTCGGACTACCCCGTGTGGTTAGAGGAGGGGGGTACACGCTTACAACACGTACAGCCGTGCCTGAGCCCCACCTCGTGTGACCAGATAACAGATTACGTTCATTAATTACAGTACATGAAATGTGGTATTGGCCAGACCCTCAATCGGTCCGCACAATAGATCTGAGCCCCCAATTTCTGGGCCACATCGGTTTTCAGAAAACATGGTGCAGTGCAGAAATTCGTTTTCATGCCAAGTTAAATACGTGATGCATGAACAGTTCAATAAAGCTATAAACAAACAATCATATGTACCATTAGGACAGTAAAAGAAATAACCTACTAAACGTCTAAACCTATCCACCCAACCAAAACAACTTTAAACGAACAATCCTTTAAGATCCTCGACGCGACATCGAAGTACGGTGTAGGCCAATCGGCTAGAGTAAGTCACGAGAACTTACCTTGAGCGCGCGAAATCTCAAGCTTCGTCCACGGGAGTCGTGTGTCTGAGGCAAAACACGATATTTGTCGTTAAAACCAATTTAAGCTATTGACGTCCAAATTACAAATCTTAACTAAAGAATTTTCCTAAATTCTTAACTTAGCTAATTGAAGCGTTTATAACGTCAATTAATGCTCGATAATCCAAAACCTCAATTAACGAGTTTTTCCTTAAAAACCCGAAAATCTACAAATTTTAACTTTTTCACCAATTGATTTAACTTCGTCCAATATCGTCCAATACGTTCAATATATACTTAATCACGGCTAACCTATTAATTACGAACCCTAAATCTCAATTTCTAATAAAACCCTAACTTTAAAACGATCAGAGAATTGAAAACTAACGCTATAGAATCATAGATCCATACCTAGGATTGCGATTGGAGGAGAAATCAAGAAGAACGGAGGAGAAACGGAGGAGAACGGAGGTTGGATCGTTGAGCGGCCGTTAGGAATCGCCAAAAATGCTCTCTGGCGATCGTGAGAAACAGGGAAGAAGAGAGAAAGTGAGGGAGAAAGAAAAGTTAAGTTGTTTTATAAATTTGATTTGGCAAATTACTATTTTGCCCTTAGCACTTAATTCTATTCGTTTCGTCCTTCGTTTCGTTAATCGTCCAACCATTCGGGTTCACCAAACTCCCTTATTTCACCAACAAGTCTAACTTATTATTTGGAACATAACAAAACTGTTCGTTCGCAATCTGGACCTCGTTTGCTATTTTTACGAGAACATCTTTTACATTACGAGAATTATATTTACTCGGAATATAACGTTTAATCTTCGAAAATTCCCATAATTTCCTTAAAATTCCTATTAATCGTTAGGATCGAAATGATGCTTTCTTTTCGTAAAACGGACCTGATTTGACATATCTACCAACAATGCCATTATATAATAAAATATGAATATAATATATTAAATCAAAAATCCGTACAAGCCGGATATTACAGGAATGCTAGCCCCCATTTTGCCGCCGCCGTCTGACCGGGAAGAAGTAGAAATCACCGGCGGTTTGCTCCGCCGATCGCCGCTCGCTCGTTCTCCTCCTCCCCTGCCTTCGCTGCCCGATGACAGAATGGCTTCGGCCATTCTGTCGTTTTGTTTTTATGTTATTATTATTATTTTTATAATAATAATAATAATAATAATAATAATAATATCAATAATCCTATTAATTTCTATTAACACATTAATATACCGTTTTGCTCTCTCTCCATAAAGAAAATCCCGGGTGTTACATCCTTCCCTCCTTAAATGAAATTTTGTCCTCAAAATTGTTGCTTAGTCAATCCTCTTATTTCTCAGTCCAATGCTACCACCGTAATTACTGTTGCAATACTAAATCTTGATTACTCTAGGGCCTTAATCACTCATCGGCTAACGAAAATTCCTAGATCCCCAAAGTTATTATTCTCTTAACTATGCATTATGTAACTCAATCACTCATACGTCCATTGCTTTCAACCTAATCCATCATTACTTAATCTCTCAAATCTCCCCCAACTCAACCTCCGTTCTAGTTTTTCCTCGAATTAATTCAATCGTTTCCCTACTTTTCTCATACCACATCAATCTAACGCATCTATAGCCATCATAATTCCTCGATGCTTCTTCTCTTACTTAATATGAAGGACCTAATACATAGCCTTCTTATCCTAATCCTTCCACTTCCAAGTACTCCTATACCTTACCATCAAATTTTACGTTCCATTAGTCACTCTAACACAATCCTAGTACTCGGGGCTCTGAATACTTAAATTTACACCCTTCTCTTTCAAAGTATTCTCTAAGTCTTTATAATTATGTCTACAATGCTCGTTTGTTCAACTTGTGCCTCGGTTTTCATCAATCACTAATAAATTCTTAAGTCTAAACTAATTCGTTAAACTATTCTCCCAACACCTTACAGGTGGTGCATAAACAAATTGACTTAACTTACGAGTCGAAGCATTTTCTACCCCTCCTGATCTAACCTCACTTCAAAGCCCACTCCTACAGTCCTCGTGTAACTCTTCCTTCCTTTCGTCCAATATGCTCCTAATTCTTCAAGCTGCGATCTTCTTCGCACACTCAAGCTTATCATTCTTAACCTTAGCCATTTACAAAATCATTGGCTCCGACTTCAGTACATACGGGTCAAGCCTTTGAAATTTCCTAATTTAGTCTTATTCCTAATGCACTTAAATGTTTTTCAGGCAAGACCTTGCTTTCCTCATCTGATAACCCACTAATCCCTCAACTCACACAACTCTAACATTCGAACTCAACTTCCTATCTAAACCCTTCATTTAATTAAACACTGCCCTATACTTATTCTTAATATCCCACAAGGACTTCTTCGAAGTTACTAACTAGCGTACTATCTTTCATTCCTTCTAGTCAGGCTCTAAATATTCTCCTTGGCTTCTTCACAATGATTCATCTAACAATTTTCTTGTTAGCAAACTTGTTGTAAATAGATTTACAATCTTAATCCTAATCTTCTAAAATTCCCAAATCTTATCCTTCTATTTTCCCAAAAACTTAGAAGCATCTATTACCTTTAATGGAACTAATCATGCCATGGCTCATACCACAAGCCCTATCCATTCTCAAGTCTCCAGGCAATTAACAAAGTGATCGGGTTTACTTCCTTAAATTCTCACATGAATCGGCTTTCACTTAATCCCTTATAGGCCAAGCTTTCTAACTCACCTAATCTGATCTCATTCTTCATATTTCCTCAATTAATACTTAGGCGCTAAATCTTGACTGATCCATGGTTTTAACCACCTATTGAGTAATGACGATTTCTACATCCCCAAAGTTCTAAACTTTTCCAGCTTCACACTCTATCGTTCGATTACTCATACGCACTTCGAATTCCACTTAATTGGTCACCACCTAAACTCTCCAGTCAATTCTTTTCCCAAAATCTGGGAATGACTCTTCATTACGATCTACCTCTCGGGTCCTTTAAACACTAAAGTTCCTACTTCCATCTTGGAGGTAAGTCACAAGTTACGGTGTTTAACTCGAACTGCATCAACTTTAGACTTACTACTTATCTCTTATCTTTTTAAACCAAAAGTTTGAAATCAACTATTCGTTACTTTTCCTACTTGGTACTCACTTTGTCGAACCACTATTTCACCTAACATTGCACTATACCTCAAATCATGACCTTTACTTTAGAGTGTTAAATGCCTCTCAAATTAATTGACACATCTAAATCCCTAAATTGACTCTAACTCTCATCTACTTGACCCATACTCTCCGAACAACACGCACTCATGACTTGACACGTCTATTACTTATAGATCGCTCTTAGCTTAACTAAATTTTCTCTTATATCGCGTTGGTTGTAAACCTCACACATCAAAAAGAGAACAAATCCCCCTTTTATCGACTAACCTTCTAAAGTGGTACATATCTCCTAGCAAACGTCTAATTCTTGTAACTTAAGTACCACCTCACATAAGATTCCCTATTTTCTAACGTCTCTAAATTTGTTAATCTACCAACTCCGCCTCAATATCTTTATTCTCTTCACTGATATTTACTAAGTCAAATGCTCCTATTCGACAATTCACCTAAGCTAGACTTTTGGTTACTACCTTCATTTAATTAGGAGGTTCGCCAACTAAAGTCCAGTTTATGTCTATTCAACCGTTATATCTCTTAAGTTGTATCCCTCCAATGGTAATAAATTCTAGGTATGTGCGCACTCGCACAACTATCCCAGGTTATTCATCTCAATGCGTAACTTTCTCTATTCACTATTCTCCTTCTATTCAATATACAAAAGTTACGTTTTAAACCCCTACTCTAATTACACTTCTACTCTAACGCTCCTTATCTTATTAATCACCACTATAAGAATATACCTGGAATAACCGGCGGTTGAGTGGTTTCCTCTTCTTCGATCAAGGTAGACATCCTCGTAGGACAACACGGTGGTATCTTATTCGGTCCTAGACAATCTCTGGCCATGTGCCCCACCTTGTCGCACCGAAAACATCGACCAGAATGCAACTTGCACTCCCGAAAGTGATTCTTCAGACACGTAGGGCATCGAGGAGCTTGTTGAGCCCCCTGTGGCCGTTCACTTCTGTCTTGTATAAACGGTGCATCGTTGGGCCTCGTAGCGCCACGTCGATGTAGTTGCCAACCCTGTTTTTGTTGCGGTTTCACCTCTCAGAAAAACCTCATTGGACAGTTCTTAGAGAGATGACCCAGTCCGTTACACGCAAAGCATAGGCCAGAACCTGCCTTGCACACCCCACCATGGCACTTCTTACATGTTTGGCATTGAGGGAACTGCACAAGCCTTCGTGCACGTTTCTCATCTACCACGCTAATTAAATCCTCACCAACTCTTTTTATGCCCCTAACCGGTAACTGCTCCTCCCCTAGCTCAAAAACTCTCACCATATCTGTAAGCTGGCTAATGGGATCTACTCGGAAATGCTTAGGTGCTCTCGGCATTTCTTGTTCCTAGACACAATACAAACACAAGACAAAACAATGTAAACATCTATGAATCAAACTTAAACTTAAATACTTACAGTCGATGGAGAGTCCTCGTGTGGCGGTTCGTGTTTTGGCAAGCAACTCACAAAATCGCTTTTAAAACTCCGTCTCTCTGATACCATAATTGTGACGACCCCAACCCGGTCAGGGCCGCCACGGACTTGCCTTTCTGTTTTTTTTTAACTTTTCCCATAACCCTTTAAACAAACTAACCATAACGTAACCTTAACTTTCAACCTTCCCTTTTCCTACTTCATACACTACATAATACCAATTCTAATCATTTCCCTAAGTTTCTCAACACATAAACAAATATTTATTTCCTCTCAGGGTTTTCTCTAATATTCACTAATTAATCTATCCACTTCTGCTTTCTCAAATCACGACACTAATATAACCTACAATTTCGGAAAACTCAAGAAAACGAACTGCGTGGATCGCTCTAAAAATCGAGCGTATCCTTACCTGTTTTAAAATAACCAAACAGTTCCAGTATATTTCTAAAATTAAGACTCCACATTCTAAACGTTCTACTTCCACTACATATACATCAAAACTCGACTTTTCATACATTTTTCTATTAAAACATCTGATCCACATACTTAAACATTATAATACTTTCACAAACAAAACCGACACGTAGACCTACTAACCAACAAAACTAATTCACATCCATTCGCCACAAAATAGTTCGGGGCACACCATCGGATCATCAAGCCAGGCCAAAACACGCTTCGCCGCCACGAGCTCCGCCCATCGACCGACTACGCTTGGTCATCATAATGAGGTTCCTCACCTTCGATCTCGTCACCTACATTATACGATAAATACATTAAGCCTAATGCTTAGTAAGGAGTGCGCTAAACATAACATTACATATATGCATGACATTTGTAAAACAGTTACGTTTCATTTCGTTAAACCATTTTCTTGCCCCGTGAGAATCATAACTTGCCCCGTGAGAAACACATAACTTGCCCCGTGAGAAACACATGACTTGCCCGTGAGAAACATACAACTTACCCCGTGAGAAACACATATCATCATTAAATCGTTGTCGTTCGATTCGTCATAAAAACATGCTCATAAATAGTTCGTATGCACTTTAATAAAACATGATGCATGAGGAGACAAACACGATCGCTACTCTCATCAAAAACAACTCCTAACGTCCCTTTAACATTTATGGCTCGTAGGCAGACAAAACCACTAACTAATGACTAACACGCTACCATGGGCTTCCCGACTTACCAAGGCTCCTACCACCATCAATCTCTAACCCAACAAACCATTCTAACATCGATATGACGTAGGGCCTTAGGGGCCGGAAACCTAACACTCACTTACCTGGCATCCATAGCAAGCCGAGCACCGTCCAAAAGCCGTGTCCACCTAAGGCATTTCATAAATAAAGGTATTAAAATCGATCCTAAATATCAAAACATTGCATTAGAACTCGCTCGGCATAACTAAACTCTCACTTTCGTGAAAACATCTCAAACTACTATTTCTAACCTAATCCAACTAAAACCTAACTAAACGGGCCACTAATTTGGGTTCGGTAAAAACCGATCTGAAACTTCAAATGTGCATAACTTATGCGTCGGTTGTCGAAATCGAACGATTCCAGCGGCCACATACTCCTCTAATAACCTATTTTAACCTGCCAAAAAGAATTTTAAAACAAACGACCCTAGCTAGGTAAAAATAGCAAAAACCCGAATCTGCCCTTAATCGGAAATTTCCCCCTTTCCAATTTTTCATCAAATTCCACCCAATTCCTCACCAATTGTAACGCCCCGAATCCTTAAACTCGGTTTGTTACTAAACTCGTGACGTAACTTGATCATAATAGTCCACATATTTATTCATCTATATTTTTTTTTTGACTTAAAACATCTCATTCAATTCACTGAATATATATCCATTATAACTCTCACTCCTGCCGATCACTAAACGACGAGCTTCTAGTTGATCTGCCGGTCAGCACGTGCATCCCACATGATTCATTAAACATCTATCGGCAGGCACACATATTTGCATCTGCCGACAGTCACGTGCAACCCGTGTGATCAATTAAAACTTCGCGTGATTCATTAAAACTCACTTCCTCTACCGGTCAGTAAACGACAAAGAACTCACTTCCTCTACCGGTGAGTAAACGACAAGGAACTCACTTCCTCTACCGGTGAGTAAACGACAAGGAACTCACTTCCTCTACCGGTGACGTCAGTCGGAAGACAAACCTACCCGACTTCCATCACAATTCTTCTACCGATGACGTCAGCCGGAAGACAAATACTTTTCCTCTTCCGATGACGTCAGCCGGAAGACAGACTCTCCCGACTTCCATCACATTTCTCAGCGGAAGACATCCTGGTTTTCTCAGACTTCTATCTAGATAAACGTAGACCTCATAACTTAAATCTTAATGGCCAAAACTCATCGGAATAAACCATAAATTCATTCAAACTCACACAGCGGAAGACTTAGGTAAAATAACTCATTCTATATCTTCATAAATATTTTCAGACTCAGTACTCATATTAGACAGACTTAAAACTCAATATTCGAAAGTAAACTCATCATACTTAGACTTCCTCGTTCATAAACATTATTAAAATCTTAAAAGCTTAAACCAGAGAGTCATGTTCGCCATCCAGCCACAGATTTTCCACCCTGATCACTTCCAGCAACCGAACTCAGACACTTTCATCAATCTTGAAATCCTCACCTGATATTTCTTCGCCTACATCATAAGGTGTAACTGTAAGCCTAAGGCTTAGTAAGGAATGCAAACTATTATGAGTTCATGAATGCATAACTTGGAGAAAAACATGCTCATGAGTCTTTTCTTTTCGTGTACTTAGTCTTAATCACATTCATAATCGTATCTCGTATTCATTGATCATAATCATCATTCATGGACATGCTCATATTCATCATTCGTATTCTTCATTACATTATGTGGATTAAGAGAGGATTTGTGCTGGTAAAGGGGGTTCGACAGTGAGTTTGATCATGGTCCCTACTGCGGGTCGTATTCATATGTCCTACTGCGGACTGTGACATACGCCGAACCACCCCCAACCCTCACTTAACCACGTTGCATAAGTTTTATCTTCTTATTTTATTCATGAGAAAACATATTTCAAAACATTTTCATATGCTTGAGAAGTAAAACATGATGCATAACATAAATGCACTTAATCATCGAACTAAGACAGGGGAGTATATCAGAATACCAGAATCATATCCATCGACATTTCATCGAACTTATAGCTGACAACGTTCACTAAATGTAACATAATCCTTTGATGTAGGGCCCTATTGGCCGGAAACTTAGTACATTCACTTACCTGGATTCCTTAGCAACTTGAATCACTTTCTCTTCAACTTCTTCACCTAAAACATTCCACATTACAGTAGTTAAAATAAAGTCCTAAAAGTTCTACTCGAAAGTCATCCTAGAATCTAACAGCTAAAGTCATTCCGATTCCACTGTTTGACACACTGCAGTCTGAAATCCGAAACTAGGTGGACAGGTTTTACCATTGATTAAATCCGAGTTGGTTACTTTAAAATGTTCAGAATCGATTTGGGATGACATTTCTACTCTCAGACTTAAAAGAGTCTAAAACTACTCGGCCACTGCTAGAAATCCGAACTCAAATGCCGAGTTGAAAGCAGAGCTTTAATCACTAATAAATGACTACATTGTCCATTTCATACCTCGGGTGCAGATTGCAGAGAAAAGCAGGCTGAAACCAGCCGTCGGCAAGGGGAGGTTCTGATAGCCGAGAGTAAAAGCTTGGGAGAGAAGGAATCGCCGAGAGGGAATGTCGGCTACAGTGGTAATAAATGAGGTTTAAGGTTTCCATTTCCTATTTATACCTAACCCATAAATTTTAATTACAAAACTGCCACCCAACCTAGTTTTACTCAACTTGTAATAATTTTATCTTAACATTAAATTTAAATCATAAAGGTTAAATAAGAGGGTGACAATGAAAATGGTCAGAAAATCACCTGGCCGAAATGTCGGGTGTTACATCCACCCCTCCTTAAACAAAATTTTCGTCCTCGAAAATTGCTCAAGCAAATAACTTAGGATATTTGTCCAGCATCTCCTGCTGTCTTTCCCATGTGGCTTCTTCAATGCCGTGATTTGTCCATAAAACTTTCACCAATGGAATCTCTTTGTTTCTCAGAGTCTTGACTGCATATTCCAAAATCTGTATTGGTTTCTCTTCATATACTAAATTAGGCTCAACTTCAATTTCTGTCGGTTCAACAACCTGAGTCGGATCACGTATGCATTTCCTTAGCATAGACACATGAAAGACATTGTGAACCTTTTCCAAAGATGGGGGCAAAAGTAATCTATAGGCTGTACTGCCAATTCTTGCTAAGACAGGGAATGGTCCAACGAATCGTGGATTAAGCTTTTCCTTTTTACCAAATCTTAAGACTCCTCGAAATGGTGAAATCTTCAGGAAAACTTCATCACCAACAGAAAATTCAAGATCTCTTCTTCTTTGGTCCGCTTAACTCTTCTGTCGGCTTTGTGCAGTTAACATTCTCCTCCTAATAATCGTAATCTTGTCTGACATCTGTTGTAAAATCTCGGGGCCTAAAAGTTTTGCTTCGCCAACCTCATCCCAGTACAAAGGTGACCTACATTTCCTGCCATACAAAGCTTCATAGGGTGCCATACCAATAGTGGACTGGTAACTGTTGTTGTAAGAAAACTCAATCAGAGGTAGGTGTCTACTCCATGTAGTCTGAAAGTCTAGCACACATGCTCTCAACATATCCTCGAGTATCTGAATGGTCCTCTCGGATTGTCCATCTGTCTGCGGGTGAAAGGCGGTGCTGAAGGATAATTTTGTGTCTAAGGTACCTTGTAAACTTTTCCAGAATCGGGAGGTGAATCTAGGGTCACGGTCAGAAACTATGGATACGGGAATCCCATGCAATCTGATAATTTCTTGAACATAAAGATTAGCAAGTTGGTCCATCGTGTAGGTTGTCTTAACAGGTAAGAAATGAGCTGACTTTGTCATCCTATCAATCACAACCCATATACTGTCATGTCCTCTAGTTGTCTTAGGTAAACCTACGACAAAATCCATGGCAATGTTTTCCCACTTCCATTCGGGAATAGGTAGAGGCTGAAGGGTACCCCCTGGTCGTTGGTGCTCTGCTTTAACTTGCTGGCATACCAAGCATGACTCTACATACTTGGCGACATCCCTCTTCATATTAGGCCACCAATAAAGTAACTTCAAGTCTCGATACATCTTGGTGCTACCAGGATGTACAGAAAAGGAAGACGAGTGAGCCTCGGCCAAAATCAACTTACGTAGTTCTTCATCACTAGGGACATACCATCGATTTCTAAATCTCAGGATTCCATCGTTGGAAAGACTAAACTCGGAGGTGGCATCCTTCAACTTATTCATCATACTGTTATTCACCTCGGAATCCTTCTGTTGTGACTCTTTGATCTTTTCCAAAACCGTTGGTTGAATGGTCAAATCGGTAAGTAAGGCTGACAACTCTGGAACTAGTTCCAATTCAAACTTCTGAACTTCAGTCCTCAAGGGTGCAGACAAAACTGACATTGCGGGTTGCATTGTCTTTGACATCCTGCTCAAGGCATCGGCTACAGCATTAGCCTTACCCGGGTGATACTTGATTTCAAAGTCATAGTCCTTAACAAATTCTAACCAACGTCTTTGTCTCATGTTTAATTCCTTTTGGGTGAAAAGATACTTTAAACTCTTGTGGTCAGAAAATACATCGCACTGCCGTCCATACAAATAGTGCCTCCAAATTTTTAAAGCAAAAACAACTGCAGCTAGCTCTAAATCATGAGTGGGGTAATTCTGTTCATAACCTTTTAGCTGCCTAGAGGCATACGCCACAACTTTACCTTCTTGCATCAAAACACATCCCAAACCAATCTTGGATGCGTCACAATAAACACTAAATTTTCCTTCTTCAGTTGGGAGAGTTAATAGTGGGGCTGTCGTTAACTTCTGTTTCAATGATTGGAAGCTATCTTCACAAGCTTCGGTCCAAGAGTACTTGAGGTCTTTCTTGGTTAAATTAGTCAAAGGTTTAGCTATCATAGAGAATCCTTTAATGAACTTTCTATAATAGCCAGCCAGACCAAGGAAACTTCGAACTTCACTGACATTCTTTGGCTGTGGCCAGTCCTTAACGGCCTGAACCTTAGTTGGATCTACTGATATGCCCTCAGCAGAAATGACATGACCTAAAAAGTTGACTTTATCCAGCCAAAATTCACATTTGGACAATTTGGCATATAGTTGCTGCTGTTTTAAGGTTGATAACACTATTCTCAAATGTTCTGCATGGTCGGTTTCAGTCTGTGAGTATATTAAAATGTCATCTATAAACACAATTACAAACTTATCCAGGTACTCACGAAACACTCGGTTCATCAAGTCCATGAAAGCTGCAGGCGCGTTAGTCAGTCCAAATGACATTACAAGAAATTCATAGTGTCCGTAGCGGGTTCTGAAGGCTGTCTTTGGTATATCTCCTTCCTTAACCTTCAGTTGGTAATATCCCGAACGTAAGTCAATCTTTGAGAACACCTTAGCTCCTTGTAGTTGGTCAAACAGGTCATCAATCCGGGGTAAAGGATATTTATTCTTGACTGTCAACTTATTTAGTTCTCTGTAGTCTATACACATTCTAAGAGAACCATCTTTCTTTTTAACGAAAAGGACAGGTGCACCCCAGGGAGAACTACTAGAACGTATAAATCCCTTGTCAACTAATTCCTGTAGTTGGACCTTTAATTCTTTTAACTCAACAGGTGCCATTCGATAAGGGTTCTTAGACACAGGTAATGCCTCGGGGTATGTATCAATCACAAATTCTATCTCTCTATCGGGCGGTAGTCCCGGTAAATCGTCCAAGAATGCTTCAGGAAACTCTCGTACTGTAGGAATATCTTGTAGTTCCACCTTATTCTTTACTCGGACATCCATTATGTTAGCTAGATAACTCAAACAACCACTCTTCAGTAACCGTTGAGTCACTAGAGAGGATATAATTGGTATCTTACTCATTTTTGGAATAGCTTGGAAGGTATACCGATCGCCATTTGGGGGTCGGAAATCAACTAGGCCAGACCTACAACTAATCGTGGCATAATGCCTAAATAACCAATCCATTCCTAAAATAATTTCATATCCTTTCATGTCAATCATAATCAGTTCTACATATAGCTCCTTATCTCCTAAGGACAAAACATCACCCTTCAACATTTGCTCAGAATGTAAGGACTTCCCTGATGGTAACATAACTCTATACGGTTTATCAACTGGTGAAAGTTCTAACTTATGTTTACACACAAACAGGGTTGCTATGAATGAGTGTGTGGCTCCCGTATCAATAAGTGTATAAGCGGAAAGACCACAAACCATAATGGTACCTGATATGACCGTGCGTGGTTCAGCATCTTCATCCTCCATCATAGCATAGACTCTTGGTGCAACTCTGATTCGATTCGGGTCTGATGGCATCGGGCAGTCTCTGGCTATGTGTCCAACCTTGTCACATCTATAGCAACGGCCAGAGTGCAGCTTGCACTCACCATGGTGATTCTTCTGGCAGTTGGAACATAGGGGAGCCGAAGGTCGCTTTCCTCTTCCTTGGTCATCACTTGGATTGAAGGATCTCTTAACACCTTGCTGTTGTTGTTGTTGGTTCCTGTTCTGCTGGGGTTGCCATCCCTTGTTCTGTCGTGGTGGTGGTTGAGTCTCCTTAGTGAACTTCTTTGGTTGCTCACGCTGTGCATAAGCTGTCATCTCAGCCTCCTCCAGTTCTAAGGCCTTAGCCGTCACTTCGCCATAAGGTACATTGTGTATCCCAGAAGTCTTTACCTTCACATACAAACTCGGCTTTAGTCCTTGAACAAATTGATAAATCTTGTCCTCATCATTCTCAACCAATCGGGGAGCAAACCGTGATAAAGCATCAAATTTGCATATATAATCTGTCACAGAGCCAGATTGTCGCAGATTCATGAACTCTTTCTTCTTGCTGGCCTGAACGGTCCTATTGAAGTACTTGTCAAAGAAGGCAGTCTTAAACATATCCCAAGTCATAGTCTCTGCATTAACAGTGCTCTGAAGAGAATCCCACCAATGTCTTGCATTCAGCTCCAAATGATAAACAGCATAGGTGACTCTATCTCCTTCATCTACTTTTGCATACTTGAACATGTCCTCAATCTTACGAATCCATTCCTCAGCATACACAGGGTCCGGAATTTGGCCATTAAATGTTGGTGGCCTAAGCCTGTGGAAGCGCTCACCCCCATGATCATGAGTTACATTAGAGCTGGAGTTCCCAAGCTCTTCCCTAGTAATCACTAGTTGTTCTATTTGTCGTGATTGGCGATTAACTAATTCTATCAGCTGAGCAACGGTGGTACTACCCACGTTGTCTTCCCTCTGTTGACCTCTTACCATCTTGAGATTCCTAAACAATAATAGAAACACATCTTAACATAATGACATCACTAGAATCGTAAACACTTACAGTTGTTGGAGAGTACTCAGGTGGCAATCTGTGCTGGGAGGCAGTCTACAGAACCGATTTTAGAACCTGGCTTAGCTTTGATACCATAATTGTAACGCCCCGAATCCTTAAACTCGGTTTGTTACTAAACTCGTGACGTAACTTGATCATAATAGTCCACATATTTATTCATCTATATTTTTTTTTTGACTTAAAACATCTCATTCAATTCACTGAATATATATCCATTATAACTCTCACTCCTGCCGATCACTAAACGACGAGCTTCTAGTTGATCTGCCGGTCAGCACGTGCATCCCACATGATTCATTAAACATCTATCGGCAGGCACACATATTTGCATCTGCCGACAGTCACGTGCAACCCGTGTGATCAATTAAAACTTCGCGTGATTCATTAAAACTCACTTCCTCTACCGGTCAGTAACACAGTCAGTAACGACAAGAACTCACTTCCTTTACCGGTGAGTAAACGACAAGGAACTCACTTCCTCTACCGGTGAGTAAACGACAAGGAACTCACTTCCTCTACCGGTGACGTCAGTCGGAAGACAAACCTACCCGACTTCCATCACAATTCTTCTACCGATGACGTCAGCCGGAAGACAAATACTTTTCCTCTTCCGATGACGTCAGCCGGAAGACAGACTCTCCCGACTTCCATCACATTTTTCAGCGGAAGACATCCTGGTTTTCTCAGACTTCTATCTAGATAAACGTAGACCTCATAACTTAAATCTTAATGGCCAAAACTCATCGGAATAAACCATAAATTCATTCAAACTCACACAGCGGAAGACTTAGGTAAAATAACTCATTCTATATCTTCATAAATATTTTCAGACTCAGTACTCATATTAGACAGACTTAAAACTCAATATTCGAAAGTAAACTCATCATACTTAGACTTCCTCGTTCATAAACATTATTAAAATCTTAAAAGCTTAAACCAGAGAGTCATGTTCGCCATCCAGCCACAGATTTTCCACCCTGATCACTTCCAGCAACCGAACTCAGACACTTTCATCAATCTTGAAATCCTCACCTGATATTTCTTCGCCTACATCATAAGGTGTAACTGTAAGCCTAAGGCTTAGTAAGGAATGCAAACTATTATGAGTTCATGAATGCATAACTTGGAGAAAAACATGCTCATGAGTCTTTTCTTTTCGTGTACTTAGTCTTAATCACATTCATAATCGTATCTCGTATTCATTGATCATAATCATCATTCATGGACATGCTCATATTCATCATTCGTATTCTTCATTACATTATGTGGATTAAGAGAGGATTTGTGCTGGTAAAGGGGGTTCGACAGTGAGTTTGATCATGGTCCCTACTGCGGGTCGTATTCATATGTCCTACTGCGGACTGTGACATACGCCGAACCACCCCCAACCCTCACTTAACCACGTTGCATAAGTTTTATCTTCTTATTTTATTCATGAGAAAACATATTTCAAAACATTTTCATATGCTTGAGAAGTAAAACATGATGCATAACATAAATGCACTTAATCATCGAACTAAGACAGGGGAGTATATCAGAATACCAGAATCATATCCATCGACATTTCATCGAACTTATAGCTGACAACGTTCACTAAATGTAACATAATCCTTTGATGTAGGGCCCTATTGGCCGGAAACTTAGTACATTCACTTACCTGGATTCCTTAGCAACTTGAATCACTTTCTCTTCAACTTCTTCACCTAAAACATTCCACATTACAGTAGTTAAAATAAAGTCCTAAAAGTTCTACTCGAAAGTCATCCTAGAATCTAACAGCTAAAGTCATTCCGATTCCACTGTTTGACACACTGCAGTCTGAAATCCGAAACTAGGTGGACAGGTTTTACCATTGATTAAATCCGAGTTGGTTACTTTAAAATGTTCAGAATCGATTTGGGATGGCATTTCTACTCTCAGACTTAAAAGAGTCTAAAACTACTCGGCCACTGCTAGAAATCCGAACTCAAATGCCGAGTTGAAAGCAAAGCTTTAATCACTAATAAATGACTACATTGTCCATTTCATACCTCGGGTGCAGATTGCAGAGAAAAGCAGGCTGAAACCAGCCGTCGGCAAGGGGAGGTTCTGATAGCCGAGAGTAAAAGCTTGGGAGAGAAGGAATCGCCGAGAGGGAATGTCGGCTACAGTGGTAATAAATGAGGTTTAAGGTTTCCATTTCCTATTTATACCTAACCCATAAATTTTAATTACAAAACTGCCACCCAACCTAGTTTTACTCAACTTGTAATAATTTTATCTTAACATTAAATTTAAATCATAAAGGTTAAATAAGAGGGTGACAATGAAAATGGTCAGAAAATCACCTGGCCGAAATGTCGGGTGTTACACCAATCATTCCCCCTAACAACCAATTAACATAACCTAACAAGAAAACCCGGAATTCCACACAAAAACCCGAGCTCCAAAAACCTAGCCCTCAGTTTTTCACTCAATCCGAGCTCACCATTGCTCGGCAACCCTTGCCAGTACCGAGCTCGGCTATTCGACGCTGAGAGCAACCAAAAATGGCCGGCGATCGGAGCTCTAGCAGCTCAGCGATCCACGGCCACGAACAGAGGGGAAAACAGGGGAAAAATTAGGGCTTACTGTTCGGTTGTGCGCGAAGACGGGCCGGAATGCTAGCCCCGATTTTGCCGCTGCCGTCTGACCGGGAAGACGTCGAAATCACCGGCGGTTTGCTCCGCCGATCTCCGCTCGCTCGTTCTCCTCCTCCCCTGCTTTCGATGCTCGACGACAGAATGGCTTCGACCATTCTGTCGTTTTGTTTTTATGTTATTATTATTATTTTTTTAATAATAACAATAATAATAATAATAATAATAATAATATCAATAATCCTATTAATTCCTATTAACACATTAATATACCGTTTTGCTCTCTCTCCATAAAGAAAATCCCGGGTGTCACACCGCTTGCCATCCAAACCCTCTCGTTAAATTTTCCGTTAAATTTGACACATGCTCTGCACGTGCGCTGCTAAAACCCCAAAATACCCACCTTTCCTCCCGAAATCCATAAAGTAAAAGTTAAATTTGTCTGAAGGGTTCTGAACCCTAATCTTCGTTGCCTGGTCGCGTTTTTTTCTCTCTCCATCAAAGCAGTGACTCTCTCTCGTGATCCCTTCTGGAATTGACTTCTGATTCGCTCGCATCACATAGCTCGCACAGCCTCTCGCTCCGTCCCTCGCAGCCCTCCATTGCTCGCAAAATATTGCCCACGCTCCACCACTCTCAGTCGCTGTCGCTTCTACTTGTAGGTACGCCTGTTTTTGTTGCTTGCAAAAATGAGGCATATTAGTGGAAGATGAATTGTTTCTCCTGCATTTTTTGTGTCTTTGATTTCGAAGAAGGAAAATCTTCTTAATTTTACTATGTTTTTCAGATGCCAAACCGAGGATTAATTTTTTCTTCCCTAATTGAGAAATTGTTGATAGTGAACTCTCTGTTTTATTTTGTTTTTCTTCTAGAATTGAGGAATTGTTGATAGTGAACTCTCTGTTTTGTTTTGTTTTGTTTTTCTTCCAGAATTGAGTAATTGTTGATAGTGAACTCTCTGTTTTGTTTTGTTTTTCTTCTAGAATTGAGGAATTGTTGATATTGCTTCATGTTGATATTGAACTCTCTGTTCGGTTTTGTTGACTTGTTATTTGTTTTCAATAATGCAGGTAAAAGATATGGATGAATTTAGTATAAAATTAAATTTTGGAGGAAAATTGATATATAAGAAGAGGTTAATGTACAGCTGTGGAAAGCAGGAAATTGTTCCCAAGTGCGAGGGGGATCGAATGTCCATGTTGGTGATTGAAGACATGCTAGCGGAATTTGGAGTCACTGCATGGAAGATTCTTTCTTATGTGATTCGTAAACTTAGTTTGCAGAAGGGATTGAGGCGCTTGAAAACTGACAAGGATGTGATGAAGATGGTTAGTAGACTCGATGAAAAGCGCTACGTTAGGATTTATGTGGAGAATGAAGATAATTGTACAATGTGTTATTTAAGTGATAGTGGGGATGAACACAGTGGGAATGGAGATGTAACACCCCGATTCCCTGGACCCGGTTTGTTACTCAAAACCCCGAATATTACTAAGAAACACTTGGGCCAAATATAAAACTTCGTTGAAAATTTCAGAATTTGAAATTTGACAAAACATGAAAACTTGCAGCGGAAATCGTTTAAAAAAAGTAAAATTAAACAAAAATTTGTCATCCGGTCACTAAACGACAAAACATAAAATTTGTCATCCGGTCACTAAACGACAAAACATAAAATTTGTCATCCGGTCACTAAACGACAAAACATAAAATTTGTCATCCGGTCACTAAACGACAAAACATAAAATTTGTCATCCGGTCACTAAACGACAAAACATAAAATTTGTCATCCGGTCACTAAACGACAAAACATAAAATTTGTCATCCGGTCACTAAACGACAAAACATAAAATTTGTCATCCGGTCACTAAACGACAAAACATAAAATTTGTCATCCGGTCACTAAACGACAAAACATAAAATTTGTCATCCGGTCACTAAACGACAAAACATAAAATTTGTCATCCGGTCACTAAACGACAAAACATAAAATTTGTCATCCGGTCACTAAACGACAAAACATAAAATTTGTCATCCGGTCACTAAACGACAAAACATAAAATTTGTCATCCGGTCACTAAACGACAAAACATAAAATTTGTCATCCGGTCACTAAACGACAAAACATAAAATTTGTCATCCGGTCACTAAACGACAAAACATAAAATTTGTCATCCGGTCACTAAACGACAAAACATAAAATTTGTCATCCGGTCACTAAACGACAAAACATAAAATTTGTCATCCGGTCACTAAACGACAAAACATAAAATTTGTCATCCGGTCACTAAACGACAAAACATAAAATTTGTCATCCGGTCACTAAACGACAAAACATAAAATTTGTCATCCGGTCACTAAACGACAAAACATAAAATTTGTCATCCGGTCACTAAACGACAAAACATAAAATTTGTCATCCGGTCACTAAACGACAAAACATAAAATTTGTCATCCGGTCACTAAACGACAAAACATAAAATTTGTCATCCGGTCACTAAACGACAAAACATAAAATTTGTCATCCGGTCACTAAACGACAAAACATAAAATTTGTCATCCGGTCACTAAACGACAAAACATAAAATTTGTCATCCGGTCACTAAACGACAAAACATAAAATTTGTCATCCGGTCACTAAACGACAAAACATAAAATTTGTCATCCGGTCACTAAACGACAAAACATAAAATTTGTCATCCGGTCACTAAACGACAAAACATAAAATTTGTCATCCGGTCACTAAACGACAAAACATAAAATTTGTCATCCGGTCACTAAACGACAAAACATAAAATTTGTCATCCGGTCACTAAACGACAAAACATAAAATTTGTCATCCGGTCACTAAACGACAAAACATAAAATTTGTCATCCGGTCACTAAACGACAAAACATAAAATTTGTCATCCGGTCACTAAACGACAAAACATAAAATTTGTCATCCGGTCACTAAACGACAAAACATAAAATTTGTCATCCGGTCACTAAACGACAAAACATAAAATTTGTCATCCGGTCACTAAACGACAAAACATAAAATTTGTCATCCGGTCACTAAACGACAAAACATAAAATTTGTCATCCGGTCACTAAACGACAAAACATAAAATTTGTCATCCGGTCACTAAACGACAAAACATAAAATTTGTCATCCGGTCACTAAACGACAAAACATAAAATTTGTCATCCGGTCACTAAACGACAAAACATAAAATTTGTCATCCGGTCACTAAACGACAAAACATAAAATTTGTCATCCGGTCACTAAACGACAAAACATAAAATTTGTCATCCGGTCACTAAACGACAAAACATAAAATTTGTCATCCGGTCACTAAACGACAAAACATAAAATTTGTCATCCGGTCACTAAACGACAAAACATAAAATTTGTCATCCGGTCACTAAACGACAAAACATAAAATTTGTCATCCGGTCACTAAACGACAAAACATAAAATTTGTCATCCGGTCACTAAACGACAAAACATAAAATTTGTCATCCGGTCACTAAACGACAAAACATAAAATTTGTCATCCGGTCACTAAACGACAAAACATAAAATTTGTCATCCGGTCACTAAACGACAAAACATAAAATTATCGGTCACCTAAGCGACAAAATATTCCTTCATCTACCGGTGACGTCAGCTGGATGATCTCTCCTATCCGATCGACTTTACCCTACATCTACGGTGACGTCAGCGGATGATCCCTCTCATCCGGGCACTAGACGACAAACAAAACACCTATATCATCCGACAAACAAAAACACTCGACATCATCCGGTAGAAAGAAACACAACACTATCCACAGAAAAGAATTTACTTACTTCCCAAAGACCATTCAGGAACGACTCAAGCCATAACATTAATCAAATCCGATTAAAAACCAACATTTAAAACTCAACAGACTGCTAAAATCAGTAAATTTCAAAACGTATTCAAAATGCTAAAATTCCTACTGTCATGAGAACTCAACATACTCAGACTGAATCCTTGACTACTAGTCCTCCACACTGACAGACATCAGTTAAACCGCCCCGTCAGCTGCCAGAACATTGAATAAGTGTACTCCTCCAACCCGACTAGTCCTCAGTGAACTCAGTAAACACACCTGCTGTCACTTCTTCACCTACATCACAAAACTCATCTATTAGCCTAATGCTAAGTAAGTAATGCAAAATGAAATGAATTACTGAAACATAAACTCCTAATCATGCAATTTCTACTTTCTCCTCTCAGTTGCTCATTCATCGTTTCTAATTCAGATCCCCCTGTGAAATTGGGAGTCGGATCAACTCTCCCAAAGTATGTATCCACTGACTCATTAAGGGGCGGATTAATTCCCTTAACAGTAAATCTGATTCACATGTTCAGATCCCCCTGTGAAATTGGAAGTTGGATCAGCTCTTCCAAAGTATGTATCCACTGTCTCATTAAGGGGCGGATTAATTCCCTTAACAGTAAATCTGATTCACTTTGCTGTTTCATCACATTCAATCCTCTCCATACCAATGTGTATTCAAATTCATTTTCGTATACATTTTGAAAACATGATGCATGGCATACAAACATATCTAAGTAAATACAAACCTAACGTTTTGTGATGTAGGCCCGAAGGCACAAGCAAACATTACTTACTTGGATCTCCTGGAATTGTCTGGGTAGCTAACCACTTCGGGTATTGCTCAACCAAGTTCGGAAGAAGTCGCTGGAGAAAGTCGAAGGGGGGTCTCCTATCGTGCTCTGTTAGGCTGAGGAGCTGAGAATGGGGAGGAAATGGAATAAAACAGTGGCGGCTACTTCAATAATAGTTTCCTTAAATACGTTATCCACCTTTAGATTTCTAATTGCCCTTATACCCTTGCCTAGTCATCCACTAACCCTACATTTAATATTGTCATTAGTTAAAAAAAGAATAGAGAAACGGTTTAACAGGACCGGGTATTACAATCTACCCTCCTTAAAAGAATTGTGTCCTCAAAATTCAGTACCTGAATAATTCTGGATGTTGGTCCATCATGTCTTGCTGACGCTCCCAAGTTGTCTCCTCTATGTTCTGATTGTGCCATAAGACTTTCACTAGTGGAATTTCTTTGTTGCGCAATACCTTCACTGCATAGTCCAAGATCCTTACTGGTTTCTCCACATATGCAAGAGTAGGAAGGGCCTCAATGCTCTGCTGTTCCATAATCTGTGAAGGATCTCTAACACATTTCTTCAGCATGAAAACATGAAACACATTATGAATTCCCTCCAGAGAGGCTGGTAGCAGAAGTTGATATGCTGACTTCCCAATTCTCTTCACGATTTGGAAAGGTCCAATATACCTGGGGTTCAACTTGCCTCTTTTCCCAAACCTCACAACTCCTTTGAAAGGTGACACTTTAAGGAAAACCTCATCACCTACATCAAACTCTAATTCTCTTCGTCTTTTGTCTGCGTAGCTTTTCTGCCGACTTTGAGCTGTTAAGATTCTTTGTCGGATAAGAGCAATCTTCTCCACTGTCTGCTGCACAATATCAGGACCAATCAACCGTGCTTCTCCAACTTCATCCCAATATAATGGAGATCTGCACTTTCGTCCATATAATGCTTCGTATGGTGCCATGCCTATTGTTGCTTGGAAGCTGTTATTGTAAGAGAACTCGACCAATGGTAAGTATCCACTCCAAGATCCTTGAAAATCCAATACACATGCTCGGAGCGTATCCTCCAAGGTTTGGATAGTTCTCTCGGATTGTCCATCAGTTTGAGGATGAAAGGCTGTGCTAAAACTAAGCTGTGTCCCCATAGCCTTGTGCAAACTTTTCCAGAACTTGGATGTAAATCTGGAGTCTCGGTCTGAAACTATGGTGCTTAGAACTCCATGCAGTCTAACCACTTCGTGCACATACAACTCTGCCAGTTGATCCATCGAGTATGTTACCTTTATTGGCAGAAAGTGAGCAGATTTGGTTAAACGATCGACTATTACCCAGATTGCATCATGTCCCTTTGCTGTTCTAGGTAATCCCATAACAAAATCCATAGCTATTTGTTCCCATTTCCATTCGGGAACTGGTAAGGGTTGCAATGTTCCAGCAGGCCTCTGATGTTCAGCTTTGACTTGCTGGCAGATCAGACATGTCTCCACATACTCCGCCACACTTCTCTTCATACCTGGCCACCAATAATGTTGTTTGAGATCTCTGTACATCTTTGTACTTCCAGGATGAACAGAGAGCCTGGAGGAATGTGCCTCAGATAAGATTTCCTTTCTAAGTTCAGTATCAGCCGGAACAAACCATCTATTTCGAAACTTGAGAATTCCATCGGCTGAGCAGTTGAAATCCAACTTGCCAGTAGAATCCATGCTCAACTTATATTCGTTGCATTCAGGGTCATTCATTTGAACTTCCTTTATTCTCTCCAAAATGGTAGGCCTTAAAGATATGGTCGAAAGCATGGCTGACACACTAGACACGGCTTCCACGTTAAATCTGTGGAATTCAGTCTCTAAAGCTATTGGTATATCTAAAATCAATGCAGAGACTGAAGGAGTCACTCTACTCAAAGCATCAGCCACTACATTCGCCTTGCCGGGGTGGTACTTAATCTCGAAATCGTAATCTTTGACAAATTCTAACCATCTACGCTGCCTCATATTCAGTTCCTTTTTGCGTGAAAATGTATTTCAGGCTCTTATGATCTGAAAATATTTCACAAGATTGTCCATACAGGTAATGCCTCCAAATCTTAAGTGCGAATACCACTGCAGCTAATTCTAAGTCATGTGTAGGGTAATTTTTCTCATGGACCTTCAACTGTCTAGAGGCATAAGCTATCACTTTACCATCCTGCATTAACACACAACCTAGACCGATCTTGGAAGCATCACAATAAATGCTAAACTTACCATTCTCGACAGGGAGGGTCAGAATTGGAGCATTGGTCAGCTTCTGCTTCAAAGTTTGGAAACTATGCTCGCAATCCTCAGTCCACACATATTTTACGTTCTTCCTAGTTAATCGGGTAAGGGATGTTGCAATCTTGGAGAATCCTTCGATAAATTTCCTGTATTACCCAACCAATCCAAGGAAACTTCTGACATCCGTAGCATTCCTCGGTTGGGGCCATTCCTTAACTGCCTGGACCTTAGCTGGATCCACAGATATGCCATTTCCAGAGATGACATGTCCTAAAAAGTGAACTTGGTCCAACCAAAATTCACACTTGGAAAACTTGGCATAAAGTTGGTGCCTTCTCAGTACTTCTAACACTAAACCCAAATGTTTTGCATGCTCATCTTTAGTACTAGAATAGATTAGAATGTCATCTATGAATACAATGACAAACTTGTCCAAATACTCGTGAAACACCCTATTCATGAGATCCATGAAGGCTGCTGGTGCATTTGTCAGACCAAAAGACATAACCAAAAACTCATAATGTCCATACCTCGTGCGAAAGGCAGTCTTTGGGATATCCTCAGATTTAACCTTCAGCTGATAATAACCGGATCTAAGGTCAATCTTAGAGAAAACTCTTGCACCCCTAAGCTGGTCAAATAAGTCATCAATTCTCGGCAGAGGGTATTTATTCTTAACAGTTAACTTATTCAATTCTCTATAATCAATGCACATGCGCATAGATCCATCTTTCTTCTTGACAAAGAGGACCGGTGCACCCCATGGTGAAAAGCTAGGGCGTATGAACCCTTTCTCCAACAGATCCTCCAATTGTTTCTTTAACTCTTTGAGTTCTGTTGGTGCTAGTCTATATGGATTTTTAGACACAGGCTCGGCTCCGGGGTAAACATCCACAACAAATTCGATTTCTCTATCTGGTGGCAAGCCTGGAAGGTCATCTAAGAATACTTCAGGGAAGTCTTGGACAACTAAGACATTTTTGGGACTTGATTTCTCCACTAGTTGTATGTCTAAAGCACTAGCTAAGAAGCACAAATACTCTCTGCACTGGGAGGGTCTACAATTGACAGAAGTCATTACAGTCATTTCCTTACTCTTCTCTGAGGCTTGAAAGGTATGCTTCAAACTACCAGGGGGTTGGAAACTAACTATTCCAGTCCTACAATCAATCGTGGCATAATGCTTAAACAGCCAATCCATTCCTAGAATTACATCAAATCCCATTATATCCATAATGATGAGATCAGCAGGTAGACTCACACTTCCTACTAACACATCTCTGTCAAGCATCACTCGGTTAGAGTGCATGCGCTCACCAGAGGGTAAGGTAACATTAAACACATGCATGGAAGAGGTAAACGGTACATCTAATTTAGCAGCAATGCTATAAAACGAATGCGTTGCACCAGAATCTATCAAGTAAAAGCAGCACAGATTGATCAATATAGTACCTGACACTACGGCAGGCTGTTCTTCACCGACTCCGTCATGGAGAATATTCTTGGTTTAATCATAGCAGGACCACTCTTAGGAACTGGACAGTCTCTGCTAATATGGCCGACTTTGTTACAGTATAGCATCTTTTTTTTTTTTTTTTTTTTTTTTTTTTTTTTTTTTTTTTTTTTTTTTTTTTTTTTTTTTTTTTTTTTTTTTTTTTTTTTTTTTTTTTTTTTTTTTTTTTTTTTTTTTTTTTTTTTTTTTTTTTTTTTTTTTTTTTTTTTTTTTTTTTTTTTTTTTTTTTTTTTTTTTTTTTTTTTTTTTTTTTTTTTTTTTTTTTTTTTTTTTTTTTTTTTTTTTTTTTTTTTTTTTTTTTTTTTTTTTTTTTTTTTTTTTTTTTTTTTTTTTTTTTTTTTTTTTTTTTTTTTTTTTTTTTTTTTTTTTTTTTTTTTTTTTTTTTTTTTTTTTTTTTTTTTTTTTTTTTTTTTTTTTTTTTTTTTTTTTTTTTTTTTTTTTTTTTTTTTTTTTTTTTTTTTTTTTTTTTTTTTTTTTTTTTTTTTTTTTTTTTTTTTTTTTTTTTTTTTTTTTTTTTTTTTTTTTTTTTTTTTTTTTTTTTTTTTTTTTTTTTTTTTTTTTTTTTTTTTTTATAGCATCTTAGGCTTCGAACACTCTTTGAACGTATGTCCAACTTCCTCACAGTTGAAGCACTTTCCCAAGCCCAGTCTACATTCTCCCGGGTGGTTCTTCAGGCACTTTGGACACTGGGGAAATTTCCTGACATTTTGCACCCTTCCCCCTGCTCCTTGGCTATTTTGGCCCTCATTTGGCCTCTTTGTTCCCCTTTGCTGGTGTGGCTGGTTAAACCTTTGCGGGGTCTCCTTTAGTCCAGCACACTTCCTTTCAGCCTCTTCCACTTCCAGAGCAGTGGACACAACTTCGCTGAACGTTAAACCTTTAATGCACAGAATTTGAACTCCCCGATAAATCTCCGGCTTCAGTCCATGCACAAATTTGAACACCTTATCCTTGTCCTTATGAGCAAAGTGTCCAGCAAACCTGGACAAGGACTCAAATTGCCTACTGTACTCAGCCACCGACCCTGTCTGCTTCAAATTCAGAAATTCCAACTTCTTTGCGGTTTGGACCGTGCTGTTAAAATATTTCTCATAGAAGATGTCCTTAAACTGTGACCAAGTCATAGTCAGAATGTCAGTGGTGGTTTCAACTGTTTCCCACCAGAGTTGAGCTTCGCCAGCCAAGTGAAATGTTGCTAACGTGACCTTATCTCCTTCTCCAATGCTGGCGCACCTAAACATGCTCTCTATCTTCCTAAGCCACCCTTCAGCCACAACAGGATCAGATGACTGACCATCAAACATGGGTGGTCTTAGTCTCCGGAATCTATCCCCGGAATGCTCGTTGCTAGAACCCGAGTTGGCACTTCCTTGTACCTCTCGGTTCAGCAGTACTCCTAGTTGATCGGATTGTGGCGCATTATTCTGCCTTCCCTTCTGTCAACTGTCGATTACACTAGAATCCTCTGCGCTTCAACGACAAAACATAAAATTTGTCATCCGGTCACTAAACGACAAAACATAAAATTTGTCATCCGGTCACTAAACGACAAAACATAAAATTTGTCATCCGGTCACTAAACGACAAAACATAAAATTTGTCATCCGGTCACTAAACGACAAAACATAAAATTTGTCATCCGGTCACTAAACGACAAAACATAAAATTTGTCATCCGGTCACTAAACGACAAAACATAAAATTTGTCATCCGGTCACTAAACGACAAAACATAAAATTTGTCATCCGGTCACTAAACGACAAAACATAAAATTTGTCATCCGGTCACTAAACGACAAAACATAAAATTTGTCATCCGGTCACTAAACGACAAAACATAAAATTTGTCATCCGGTCACTAAACGACAAAACATAAAATTTGTCATCCGGTCACTAAACGACAAAACATAAAATTTGTCATCCGGTCACTAAACGACAAAACATAAAATTTGTCATCCGGTCACTAAACGACAAAACATAAAATTTGTCATCCGGTCACTAAACGACAAAACATAAAATTTGTCATCCGGTCACTAAACGACAAAACATAAAATTTGTCATCCGGTCACTAAACGACAAAACATAAAATTTGTCATCCGGTCACTAAACGACAAAACATAAAATTTGTCATCCGGTCACTAAACGACAAAACATAAAATTTGTCATCCGGTCACTAAACGACAAAACATAAAATTTGTCATCCGGTCACTAAACGACAAAACATAAAATTTGTCATCCGGTCACTAAACGACAAAACATAAAATTTGTCATCCGGTCACTAAACGACAAAACATAAAATTTGTCATCCGGTCACTAAACGACAAAACATAAAATTTGTCATCCGGTCACTAAACGACAAAACATAAAATTTGTCATCCGGTCACTAAACGACAAAACATAAAATTTGTCATCCGGTCACTAAACGACAAAACATAAAATTTGTCATCCGGTCACTAAACGACAAAACATAAAATTTGTCATCCGGTCACTAAACGACAAAACATAAAATTTGTCATCCGGTCACTAAACGACAAAACATAAAATTTGTCATCCGGTCACTAAACGACAAAACATAAAATTTGTCATCCGGTCACTAAACGACAAAACATAAAATTTGTCATCCGGTCACTAAACGACAAAACATAAAATTTGTCATCCGGTCACTAAACGACAAAACATAAAATTTGTCATCCGGTCACTAAACGACAAAACATAAAATTTGTCATCCGGTCACTAAACGACAAAACATAAAATTTGTCATCCGGTCACTAAACGACAAAACATAAAATTTGTCATCCGGTCACTAAACGACAAAACATAAAATTTGTCATCCGGTCACTAAACGACAAAACATAAAATTTGTCATCCGGTCACTAAACGACAAAACATAAAATTTGTCATCCGGTCACTAAACGACAAAACATAAAATTTGTCATCCGGTCACTAAACGACAAAACATAAAATTTGTCATCCGGTCACTAAACGACAAAACATAAAATTTGTCATCCGGTCACTAAACGACAAAACATAAAATTTGTCATCCGGTCACTAAACGACAAAACATAAAATTTGTCATCCGGTCACTAAACGACAAAACATAAAATTTGTCATCCGGTCACTAAACGACAAAACATAAAATTTGTCATCCGGTCACTAAACGACAAAACATAAAATTTGTCATCCGGTCACTAAACGACAAAACATAAAATTTGTCATCCGGTCACTAAACGACAAAACATAAAATTTGTCATCCGGTCACTAAACGACAAAACATAAAATTTGTCATCCGGTCACTAAACGACAAAACATAAAATTTGTCATCCGGTCACTAAACGACAAAACATAAAATTTGTCATCCGGTCACTAAACGACAAAACATAAAATTTGTCATCCGGTCACTAAACGACAAAACATAAAATTTGTCATCCGGTCACTAAACGACAAAACATAAAATTTGTCATCCGGTCACTAAACGACAAAACATAAAATTTGTCATCCGGTCACTAAACGACAAAACATAAAATTTGTCATCCGGTCACTAAACGACAAAACATAAAATTTGTCATCCGGTCACTAAACGACAAAACATAAAATTTGTCATCCGGTCACTAAACGACAAAACATAAAATTTGTCATCCGGTCACTAAACGACAAAACATAAAATTTGTCATCCGGTCACTAAACGACAAAACATAAAATTTGTCATCCGGTCACTAAACGACAAAACATAAAATTTGTCATCCGGTCACTAAACGACAAAACATAAAATTTGTCATCCGGTCACTAAACGACAAAACATAAAATTTGTCATCCGGTCACTAAACGACAAAACATAAAATTTGTCATCCGGTCACTAAACGACAAAACATAAAATTTGTCATCCGGTCACTAAACGACAAAACATAAAATTTGTCATCCGGTCACTAAACGACAAAACATAAAATTTGTCATCCGGTCACTAAACGACAAAACATAAAATTTGTCATCCGGTCACTAAACGACAAAACATAAAATTTGTCATCCGGTCACTAAACGACAAAACATAAAATTTGTCATCCGGTCACTAAACGACAAAACATAAAATTTGTCATCCGGTCACTAAACGACAAAACATAAAATTTGTCATCCGGTCACTAAACGACAAAACATAAAATTTGTCATCCGGTCACTAAACGACAAAACATAAAATTTGTCATCCGGTCACTAAACGACAAAACATAAAATTTGTCATCCGGTCACTAAACGACAAAACATAAAATTTGTCATCCGGTCACTAAACGACAAAACATAAAATTTGTCATCCGGTCACTAAACGACAAAACATAAAATTTGTCATCCGGTCACTAAACGACAAAACATAAAATTTGTCATCCGGTCACTAAACGACAAAACATAAAATTTGTCATCCGGTCACTAAACGACAAAACATAAAATTTGTCATCCGGTCACTAAACGACAAAACATAAAATTTGTCATCCGGTCACTAAACGACAAAACATAAAATTTGTCATCCGGTCACTAAACGACAAAACATAAAATTTGTCATCCGGTCACTAAACGACAAAACATAAAATTTGTCATCCGGTCACTAAACGACAAAACATAAAATTTGTCATCCGGTCACTAAACGACAAAACATAAAATTTGTCATCCGGTCACTAAACGACAAAACATAAAATTTGTCATCCGGTCACTAAACGACAAAACATAAAATTTGTCATCCGGTCACTAAACGACAAAACATAAAATTTGTCATCCGGTCACTAAACGACAAAACATAAAATTTGTCATCCGGTCACTAAACGACAAAACATAAAATTTGTCATCCGGTCACTAAACGACAAAACATAAAACTTGTCATCCGGTCACTAAGCGACAAAATATATCCTTCATCTACCGGTGACGTCAGCTGGATGATCTCTCTCATCCGATCGACTTTACCCGACATGCTCCGGTGACGTCAGCCGGATGATCCCTCTCATCCGGGCACTAGACGACAAACAAAACACCTATATCATCCGACAAACAAAACACTCGACATCATCCGGTAGAAAAGAAACACAACACTATCCACAGAAAAGAATTTACTTACTTCCCAAAGACCATTCAGGAACGACTCAAGCCATAACATTAATCAAATCCGATAAAAACCAACATTTAAAACTCAACAGACTGCTAAAATCAGTAAATTTCAAAACGTATTCAAAATGCTAAAATTCCTACTGTCATGAGAACTCAACATACTCAGACTGAATCCTTGACTACTAGTCCTCCACACTGACAGACATCAGTTAAACCGCCCCGTCAGCTGCCAGAACATTGAATAAGTGTACTCCTCCAACCCGACTAGTCCTCAGTGAACTCAGTAAACACACCTGCTGTCACTTCTTCACCTACATCACAAAACTCATCTATTAGCCTAATGCTAAGTAAGTAATGCAAAATGAAATGAATTACTGAAACATAAACTCCTAATCATGCAATTTCTACTTTCTCCTCTCAGTTGCTCATTCATCGTTTCTAATTCAGATCCCCCTGTGAAATTGGGAGTCGGATCAACTCTCCCAAAGTATGTATCCACTGACTCATTAAGGGGCGGATTAATTCCCTTAACAGTAAATCTGATTCACATGTTCAGATCCCCCTGTGAAATTGGAAGTTGGATCAGCTCTTCCAAAGTATGTATCCACTGTCTCATTAAGGGGCGGATTAATTCCCTTAACAGTAAATCTGATTCACTTTGCTGTTTCATCACATTCAATCCTCTCCATACCAATGTGTATTCAAATTCATTTTCGTATACATTTTGAAAACATGATGCATGGCATACAAACATATCCAAGTAAATACAAACCTAACGTTTTGTGATGTAGGCCCGAAGGCACAAGCAAACATTACTTACTTAGATCTCCTGGAATTGTCTGGGTAGCTAACCACTTCGGGTATTGCTCAACCAAGTTCGGAAGAAGTCGCTGGAGAAAGTCGAAGGGGGGTCTCCTATCGTGCTCTGCTAGGCTGAGGAGGTGAGAATGGGGAGGAAATGGAATAAAACAGTGGCGGCTACTTCAATAATAGTTTCTTTAAATACGTTATCCACCTTTAGATTTCTAATTACCCTTATACCCTTGCCTAGTCATCCACTAACCCTACATTTAATATTGTCATTAGTTAAAAAAAGAATAGAGAAACGGTTTAACAGGACCGGGTATTACAAGAGATGAGGTAAGTGCTGATGAGTTAGATGATGACGAAGAAGAGTTAGCTAATGATTGGCTTGTTAACTGTCTGGTGCTATATTGTAGAATTTACGGTTAGTTGAACACTGTGAAATTTATGTATTGTTGTTTCTTGGAGCAATTATTAATTAAATTGGATCACATTCTTCGATTTTTTTTCGTCAAAAGAAAATTATGTGTCAATGAGGTTGTGAATGAGTCTTAGATGCAGGTTTTCAGTAGTTTATGTGTTGTGGCATTGCGCTGGTATCAAATGATGGGAAAATAAGTTCTTTTTATGCCTGATTTAAATTTTTGAGAATATGGATTGTTGACAGGCTAGAAAGAGGTTGAACTATCTCAAATGATTCATATCAAGCGTTCACAACAAGGGTAGAAACCTTTTAAACTCGTGTAAGCTACGAATCCTCCACCTGTATGCTGATTTTGTAACGCCCCCGAACCTACTCCGGCTCGGTACGCTACATTGCTCACTCCATATCATATTTAAAACGAATTTTTTTTTATAAATTTTAGATAAAATTTTTGAGTTTTTCAAACCCTCGAAAGCGGATGGAGAACATGTATAAAATACATACAAAACATGTCTGAAAAAGTCAGATTAAAATATATTCGCAAATCGAAAATAAAAAAAATTCAAACTCGGTTACCATTCACTCTGCCGATTGATCGGCTCTTGGGCCGATCGGTCGGCAACTTTTCTGTTGTCGAAGAAAATTTACGAACATACCTGCCGATTAACATCTGCCGAATCGACATCTACCAAACTGACATCTGCCGAATCGATAGTTGGGAATTTCGGTCGACAATATTGGTCGACAATATCTTACTGATCGGTCAACGTTTTCTACTACAGAATCGGTCGACGTTTTCTACTAAGTTGATATCTCCAAACCAACTTCGACCGATTACAGCACAGCAACTTTGACCGATTTCAGTACTAATCAATCGACATCTCCGCACAAACTTCACACCAACTTCGACCGATTATCCATTTTTTAATTTTCTTCACTTCATCAACATTTCACCTAAAACTCTCTCCTAACTCATCTTCCAATATTTTCAACTTCTAGAAATATTAAAACCCCTAAACCCAACTCGCACACATAAACAAAATTATAAAAGTTATAAAAACAACTAGAAACCAAAATAAAAAAAAATCATGTACATTATCAAAATCCCAACAAATTTTCTACTACCCCACCTCCCAGCAACTCAATGGTCATGACGCCCAGACAAAATCATGCACCGGTAAGCCACGTACGTCGCCGACTGCATCCTAGTTCTGGCCTCCCTCAAAAAGCTTACCAGGTATCTCGTCATCACCTACACCACAGAACATAAAACGTAAGCCTAATGCTTAGCAAGTAGGGAATAATGAATGTAAAAACACAATGCGCACTCAATCCCTAATACATGCAGTTTCTACTCTCTCTGTTGTTCTCGTTTCGTTTTCGTTTCAATAATCTTTCACTTTACGGTGTGAATCAAGTAGGCACACATCCGAGCCCCGCTCATTGGACGGCCACACCTTGACTCAGCAGAGCAAGATCGGACAGCTCACATTCGAGCCCCGCCCATTGGACGGCCGAACACGATCTCCTCCCACATCGATCATAGAACCCTCTAGTGCTTTCACTTGCACGTCAACAACGAGGCGTTCATACTCACAACACTTACGTGTTTTCAGCGATACGTCTCTCGTAGAGCCCCTCGCAAGTGCTACCCTAGCACCCTAACGCGACTTGGCGACTCCACTCGAGACCACATTTCGTTTCTTCTTCTTCTTTTACGTTTCATGCTCACATTTCAAACCATGCACAAAACTCGTTTTTTGTGTTTCGAAAACATTGATGCATGTGACACAATGTGTAATACCCGGCTTGTACGGAATATTAATATTATATTATGTGATGATATTTTTTGTAAATATGTCAAATCAAGCTCGTTTTACGAAAAGAAAGTGTCATTGCAATCCTAACGAGTAATAGGAATTTTAAGGAATTTATGGGATTTTTCAGAATAATAACGCTATATTTCGAGAAATTACGTTCAACGTAATATAAAGGACATTATGGTAAAAATAGTAAACAAGGTCCGAATTACAAACGGACAGTTTTAATTGAACCCTGGCGATAAATTAGGTTTATTGGTGAAATAAGAAGATTTGGAGAAACCGAATCTGTAATATCCGGCTTGTACGGATTTTTGGTTTTAATATATTATATTCATATTTTATATATGTGGCATTCTTGGTAAATATGTCGAATCAAGTCAGTTTCTCAAACGGAAAGCGTCATTACAACTTTAACGATTAATAGGAATTTTAGGGAATTTTGGGAAATTTTCGGAGATTAAACGCTATATTCCGAGTAATTACCTCTATCGTAACGTAAAGGACGTTTTAGTAAAAATAGTAAACGAGGTCTGATTTGCAAACGGACAGTTTTATTAAATCCCAAATAATAAATTGGACGTATTGGCGGAATAAGGGGATTTGGTGAAACCGAATAGCTAGATGATTAACAAGCCGAATGACGAAACTTATATATAAATCAAAGAAGGGCATTTTAGTAATTTTTCAAATCTATATTATAAATAAATCAAAACACCATTTCTTTCTTTCATTTCTCTTCTGCGATTTCCAGAGACCAAACTCTCTCTCGGCCTCCTCCCTGTCGTCGACGGTATTCGACGATTTCGACCTCCGTTCTCTTCCGTTTCTCCTCCGTTCTTCGTGATTTCTCCTCCAATCGCTATCCTAGGTACGAATCTATAATTCTAGAGCTTCGGTTTTCAGTTTTCGGGCCGGTTTAGCGTTAGGTTTCCGTTTAGGGTTTCGATTTATTTTCGTTAAAAACGCGAATTAGGGTTCGTAATTAATAGGTTAGCCATGATTAAGTATATGTCGAACGTATTTGACGTTATTGGACGAAGTTAAATCAAATCGTGAAGAGGTTAAAAATTAGGAATTTTTTAAAAAGTTCGTTAATTGTAATTTCGAACCATCGAGCATGAAGTAGTCGTTTAAATATCTCGATTTGATGAGCTAGGAGTTTTAAGGAATTCCTTAGTTAAGGTTTCGTTGAATTTGGACGTTTAGAAGTTTAAATTTGTTTTAACGATAAGCGCTTTGAATTGCTTAGGTGAACGACTCTCTTGGACGAAGCTCGAGAATCTGTGCGCTCAAGGTAAGTTTCCGTGACTTACTCTGACCAATTGGTCTACACCATACTTCGTTGTCGTATCGAGGATCCCTGAAGCGTTATTTGTTTAAAATTGCTTTGGTTGGGTAGATAGGTTTATGATTGTTTTAGGTTATTCTATTTCAGTCTTGATGGTATACATGTGCTTGTTTATTGTATGTTTATATTATGCTCATATCTGTTCATGCATCACGTATTTCAAATGTCATGAAAATGAATTTCCGCACGTGTTTAAGAAAAGAAAACGAACCTCTGTAATGAATGAATGTAATCTGTCTGTATCTGGTCACGCGAGGTGGGGCTCAGGCACGGCTGTGCGTGTTGCAAGCGTGTACCCCCCTCCTCTAGCTGGAAAGAGTAGTCCGACCGCAGGATGGACTCTCTCCGGTTAGTGGGTTGCGATCTCGGTGACAATCTGTCTGTCTGCGACGTAATGAATCTGTATCTGAATCTGAATCTGCATGATTTCTGAATGGCATACGCACGCATGCATCTGCATTTACGTAGCTTACTGAGATTTCATTATCTCATAGATGTCTGTATGGTGTAGGTGACGTTCTAGGTGACATAGATCCAGGTGAGGACGACATTCCTCCTTCTGATGTCTGAGGCAGTTGATGGATGATGGCCCGTGAGAGTGCACTGGGCAGTCGAGGCGCGTTATGACCCGTGGGGGAAGTATGTATAGATTTTGGAATTTTCGTGATGTTTGGGCTGATGTTAATTTGTATAGAACATATTAGGATGCTTGGTCTGGTAGTTGATAGATTTACTTTTGACGTTTCAAATGTTTTGGTAATCGTATTTAAAACGTTTTGTTAAGTCTTTTATTCGAATGTTATAGAAAATGTTTTGAACTGCTTTTAGGTTGTTACGGATAGGCTCGGTTTTTAGAGCTATCCACGCAGTTGGACTTCGCAAAGTCCGACGCGAGTCGATTGAGTTTAGATTATGTTTTAATCGGTTGAGTGCAGGTTGTGAGTTATGGTGATTACTAGTGAAAGGAAGAAGATGATTTGCTCCCTGGAAATCGGATTCCAGAGAACAAATCGATGTGTTTGATGCTGTGAAGTATGAAGTGTTAAGTCTCTATTATTGAATGAAGGAAGGGAGGGATCGCTGCATAGTGTGCAGCGATCGATCTCTGCTGAAAAAGCAGAGATCGATCGCCGCCCTTGCTTTGTATGCAGCGATCGATCTCTGCTGAAAAGCAGAGATCGATCGCTTGCTGCATACAAGCATGCAGCGATCGATCTCTGCAGTTTGCAGAGGTCGATCGCCGCCTCCTTTTGGCAGCGAATGGTTCCGATTCTGCCCCTGCTTTGATTTTTATTAAATATTTAAATGTTTTAAGTTTTATTTAAATTGTTTTAGTTTATGTTTTAAATGATTTACCAAACAAACTTCGATTCCAGTTTCGGTTTCGATTTCAATTCCGCTTTAACGTTAGGTTTTAAAGATATAAAATGTGAGGATAAAGAAAAAATAAATAAATAAATATGGTACGGGAAATACGGGTACGGTAATTAGGGTTGTTGCAGAATCGTTAGCTAATTAACGAAACGAAGGACGAAACAAATAGAAAACAAGGGAAGGGCAAAATGGTAAATTACCAAGTTAAATTTTAATTAAAAACCAATATTTTTCTCTTCTTCTCCATTCAATTCCTCTTCTCCTTTGAAAAACTTCTCCTCCGGCTGTAACGCCCCGAACCCGCCCCGGCTCGGTTCACTACGTTTGCAAACCGATCCCGCATTTAAAATAATTTTAGTAAATTTTTACAACTTGTTTTCGGGTTTTTTGAACCCTCGAAATTCATTGGAAAATGGGCCCAAAATACGTTTAAAATACGTCGAAAAATGTCGGGTCAAAACATTGTAGAAATAGGGAAAATTTGGAAAAAAAATGAAAAATGGCTCAAGGAGCCTGTGCGCCCCACCGCGACTTGTCGCGGTCTGAGGCCCGATTGGTCGGGCCTCCTCGGGTTTTCTCTACCCAAAACACTTAAAAACCTTCTATTTTGACCCCTTTTGACCTTTCTCCACTTTTCCTCATATTTCTCCACCCCGAACACCTCCAAAATTCACGAAACTTTAACCATACCTCCCCGACACTCGAACCTTGAAATCCCGTAAAAATTTTAGAAAACCGACTTCAACCGAATATAAATAAAAATAGCGAACTTAAACCCGACGTCGTTTGTTTTAAATTCAATATGGACGGCATAACGCCTAAATCCTTTAAAACCAAAACCTGCAATATAAAACCCGAGAATATATAGTTTAAATTCCCAAAATACCACCACCATTACTCAACAACCCAACGACTTGAAATCTTTAAAAATTCATTACGAAAACCTTTATGAAAACAACGTGCCAACAAGTATCAAATCTCCCAATCACCAACCAGATACATCAAAAATACCAAAATAACCATCACTCACAACTCCCCGAAGACCATGATCGAGATGGCCCGACAACTGCCTGCACCGGCATGCGCTGTACATCACCAACTGCGCTCCAATCCTAGCTTTCCTTAGGCCCTCACCTGTACTCCCGTCTACACCTACACCACAGAACACAAAACATAAGCCTAATGCTTAGTAAGTAAGGAATAATGCATACGACAAACATAATGCAACACAACCCCTAACACATGAAGTTTCTACTCGCTCAGTTGCTCTTGTTTCGTTTTCTTTTCGTTGTTCATTCACAGAACCGATACTCATCACACATGCTAACATCGCACCTTAACGCGACTAGGCAACTCACATGGAGTCCCTCGCAGGTGTCCAACTCACACAGAGTCTGTAACACCCGGCATTTTTCCGTGTAATTATTTTCCCCGAATAATTAAGCGGGATTACTATAATATTAATGCAATGACTATTTTTAATGAAATTGTCGGAGTGTTCAATTGAATGAGAGTGATTGTAGAACCAATTCGACGAACTAAATAGAAGTTTAGTCAAAAACAAATGGAAGGGCAAATTAGGAAGAAATTAAGGTTGGTGGGAGAAATCAAATGGATGACTGATACTTGGCAAACTTGTGGAAGAAGACAAGCCATGTATTCCATTTCCTTCTCTTCCTCCTACGTGAGACTTTTCACTTCTCTGCTTCTTCTCTTCTTTCTTTGTCTTCTCTCTTCCTGGCGATTGAAACAAAGTTCCACACTTTGTTTCTCCTGCATTCTTCTGTTTCCTTCAGCAAAGGTATGCATCTACTCACGCTGATAAATTTGGATAAGTAAAAGAATGTGTATTGCTGAAGTTTTAGGTTAAGTTATTTTGGAGAAAACTCTCGGTTCTTTTTTTTGTATGGAAACACATTTGTTGTTTTCTACAAATCTGAAATGAGTCTGCTGCATAATTTCCAAGTTATTAGTTAACATTTGTAGCATTGTTTATCTCTTTAAGTGCATGTTACAGATCTGTCTATTCCGAGACTACCCAGCTAATTGCGTCGAGGAAAACAGGTAAGTTCATAACCGTAGGTTGGCCCTTAAGGCCCTACATCACAGAGGTACTAGGATCCCAGTGCTGTCGGGTAGTTTTGGGTAGAAATGTTATAGCTTCTGTTCAGTTTGTGTTTTATGTTGTATGTTCAGCTCATGTCCCGAGTTGTCTGTTTTCTGTTTCACAATATGCCCTGTTATTTCTGATGTCTGCTGTTATAGGTTCAGGCACTGAGACTGTCATGCATACACGTTTTACTGAAAATCCATGCAAAACTGATTTCTGTACACTGTTTGAAATTAAACAAGATAAAATCTGACTGTCTGAAATGTACCAGGTTAAGTGTGGGACGGGGACTGGCCCTTCTGGTTTTATCCCTCCCTGGGAATCTGAAATATTGTCCCTAGCAAGGACCCTCTGGTTTTATCCCTCCCTGGGAATCTGAAAAACTGCTGTGCCTGATAGTGCACGTACTGAACCAGTTCCCCTATAAGCCCCACTTAATTCTTCTGCCACTGAAACTGAATGTTCTGTTCTGTCACCGCATTTCTGAAAATCTGCATACATAGCATTTTACATCACTGCATTCTGATTATGTCCTTACTGAGTTTTAGACTCATAGGTGAACTCTCTGATGTAGGTACCGAACCTGAAATCGAGGACCTTGTGCCTCAAAATGATGATCTGATGTAGTTGATGGCTCGAGCTCATGGGGGTTGGCTGCTGCAGTCAGGCATAAAATTCTGACCCGTGGTTTAAGTTTCCTGAAATGTCTATTTTGTAAAGTCTTCTGGAAAATTATGGTTTGGTTGTAAAACCCTTCCTTTGAAGAAACTCTACAAGTATATGTCATATTCTGTACTGATTTTCAGACTTTAAAACAATGTATAGGTCTGATGTCTAAGTTTTTGAAACCGCTGTACTTGACAGTTCAATTATATTCTAAAGTATTCTGGAATTGTTTGGGATACTTTCTGTTATTCTGTGCATGGATGATTCTGGTTTTGGGAACATGCATGCAGTTTGCCTCTTTAAATCTGTCAATTGTAAAGTATCTGTCAATTGTGAAGTATGCTTAACAGTCTTGTTTAGAATCAGGCATTGAAGGTTTACGTCTTTTATGCATTCTGCTTCTGCTGTATCTGACAGTTGAATTACGTTCTGATGTGTTCTTAAATAGTTTGGAACATTCTCTGTAGTTTGTACACAAAGGGTCTCTGGTATTAGAGCTTTCTATGTATAGTGAAATCCTTTAAACTTCTGTCATGCTTTCTGTTGTGTTCAAGAACCATGTTTTGAACTGGTTCGAAGAAATCTGAGACTTCTAAGTGTTCTGTTTTATGCCCTCTGTTCGTATGTCTTCCTGTTAAAAGTTGTAAATTCTGTCTTTAAAATCATATCTGCCGATTTCACCTTCCGGTAAGAATTTTGAATACATCTACCAATGCCTTTTTGGAATGCATCCACCGCCAAGTAATGTTTTCTTATGTTTTCATTCCTACCGATGCCCGTTACCCTTTTTAAGTCTATGACTAAACTTCATCTACCGATAGATACTGTACATGTTTTGTCTTATTCCCATCCACCGCCAAACGGTGTTACTACCTTAGGTTTTCATCTTCCGATTTCAATTGCTATCTGCATCTTCCGATGATGTCACCCATCTTCCGGCTGACGTCATCACCTCCTGCCGATTCCGTTTATTTCAGAACATCTTCCGGCTGACGTCATCTATCTTCCGGCTGACGTCATCACCTTCTGCCGGTTGACGTCATCCATCTTCCGGCTGACGTCATCCGTTTTGTCTTAATTGACATCTTCCGCCCAGTGTAGTTTACATCCACTGATAGTTTTAATCTTCTGGCCACGTCATCTGCCGAAGCCTCCCGCCAGTTTTGTTTATTTTTGTTTTCTTTTCTTCTGCTTCTCTTATGTTATTCACTTATGTATTTCAGCCAACTGTATCCCGTTTGTTTTTTACTCCAGAGAACTCTCCCTCCCTGTAAACATTTTAAAAGTATAATGTCCTCTGTTTTGACCGATCTGTTCAAAAAAAAAATTAGTCCCCGTTTTTCCGTTATCTGTCCCGGAGTGATGGCTCCTATCCCGGACTCCGATCGGGTCCCGGTTTCGGGCTGTCACAGAGTCCCTCGCAAGTGCTACCCTAACGCAACTGGGCAACTCCACTGGAGTCCCTCGCAGGTGTCACTCTAACTCGACTGGGCGACTCTACAAAAATCCCTCGCAGGTATCACCCTAACGCGACGTGACAACTCCCATGGAGTTACCCGCAGATGCTACCCTAACGCGACTGGGCAACTCAACTATAGTCCCTCGCAGGTACCACCTTAACGCGATGTGACAACTCCCATGGAGTTACCCGCAGGTGCTACCCTAACGCAACTGGGCGACTCAACTATAGTCCCTCGCAGGTACCACCTTAACACGACGTGACAACTCCCATGGAGTTACCCGCAGGTGCTACCCTAACGCGACTGGGCGACTCAACTATAGTCCCTCGCAGGTACCACCTTAACGCGACGTGACAACTCCCATGGAGTTACCCGCAGGTGCTACCCTAATGCGACTGGGCGACTCTGACACAAACCACCTTACGATTCAACTCACACCATCCCTTACGGTTCAAGCTCAACATACAAAACCATGCTTAAAACTCGTTTCTCGTAGTTTGAAAACCGTGATGCGTGTCACACAATTACTCAACACAAAACTAAACAAAACAACCAAACAAAGCAAACAACCAATTCCCTACCGTTCCATGGTGTAGGCCCGAAGGCAAACCACACACATCCACTACTTACCTGACGTCTCGGTATGTGTTTGCTCACTTCGTCCAACCGAATTTCACGCTCGATCACCTAAAATCACAAAAACTCAACTTAGTAATTTACTAACGAACTCGAAAGACATTCTTAATTAAAACTACCACACAATTCATTCTCCAAAACACAAAACCCGAATTGTGCACAATTTTGACCGTCAAACTTCAAACGGTCGTAACTCCCTCTTTTTTCAACGGATTTTAACGTGCCACCCCAATCTGTAAACCTCTACACGTCTACTATCCATTGAAGCACTCAAATCAACCATCCAAACACCATGAAAAATCTGAAAACCCCTCAACAGATTCGGCCAACTTTCTCTTCAAAACCGGTTTTCACACCCTTTCATCAATTTCTAATCAAACTCCTTAACCAACCTAAACTAACCGAACTAAAACTTAAACCCTCAAATATATGAAGAGAGCAAAGAAAAAACATAAAATTTCGTAGCTCCATTTCTATGGTTTCCAAACCCTAACACAACTACACAAAAACTCCTCCAAATCACTAAAAACCCATCCTAAGTTGCATCAAACATAAAACCCACTTAAAATCTTACCTTAATCCTTGAAAAATCTATGAAAAAGGAGGAGGAGGGAGGCGCCAACCTTGCTTGTTCGTGGAGGGGAAGAAAGGAGAAGAATATGACTTCAATTTTTTTTTCCAATTTTGACATTTTAATCAACTAAACTTTCACCTTTTTGTTTTTACCACAAATTTCCTTAAAATTTAAATTCAACCCTCACTTTTCACTCATCCATTCAACGCCAAAAACTTCCCACATCACTCATTTATTACATGTAAATTTACTTGAATTTTCAACAACTAACTCCTATTGGTCCATTTGTTCATTGACTTTTCAAAGTGTTTGGTTTGAATTTTCAACTTCTCCATTCACTTTAATTCCAACGTGAACCACTCTTTTAATCCCTTATTTTACATTCAATTTTCATCACAAACTCTTCTTTCCTATTTACACTTCAATGAATAACATCAACTTGTATAATTTCAATCGATACTTAGCATAATCTCGGCTACGCACGTAATAGGAAATTTTCAGGTGTTACATCGGCGATCCTCACGGCGATTCCTTCATTTCCGACGATCGAGCTTTCTGTTTGTCTTGATCCTTCACGTTTCTTCCTTCTCTCGTAACCCTAGGTATGATTCTATGGTTTTGGAATGTTGTATTTTGATTCTCACGGAGTTTGACGGTTAGGGTTTGTTTAGGGTTTCCGTTAAAAACGCGATTTAGGGTTCAAAATTGATAGGTTTATCGTGTTTGAGAATATAAAGGACGTATTGAACGTTATTGGACGAAGTTAGATTTACTAGTGAGAAATGTCAAAAATTGGAGGATTTTCGTTTTATTAGAAAAACTCGTTAATTGCGGTTGTAAACTTTCGAGTGTTAATCGTTGTTTAAATACCTCGATTAGTTAAGTTAGAATTTTAGGAATTTTCTTAGTTAAGGATTTTGTCGATTTGGACGTTTAGAAGCTTAAACTAGTTTTAATGTCGATGTTGTATTTTGCCTCAGACAAACAACGCTCGTGGACGGAGCTTGGATTGCATCGAACACGAGGTAAGTTCTCGTGACTTGCTTTGACCGATTGGTCTACACCGTACGTCGACGTCGTCTCGAGGAGTTTTGGAGACGTGTTTTGTTTAATTTGTTTTGGTTTGGGTAGTTAGGGTTAGTTGTTTCGTATGTTGTTTGTTTATCGTCCTGGTGGTACATATGTGTTTGTTTATCGTCTTGAGGGTACATATATGGTTGTTTACTTTAAGATATAAACTGTTCACGCATCACGTGTTTTAAAGAAAAGCATGAAAATGAATTTCTGTACGATGTTTTAAAGATAATGCAAAGAAAAACAGCCGTGAGGCATACAGTTTACAGGCCGCAAGGCATACAGTTTACAGGCCGCAAGGCATACAGTTTACAGTTTACAAGTCACGCGAGGTGGGGCTCAGGCACGGCTGTACGTGTTGTAAGCGTGCACCCCCTTCCTCTAGCTGGAAAGAGTAGTCTGCCCGCTGGATGAGCTCTCTCCGGTTAGGGGGATAGGATCTCAGTGACACCTACAGTGCATAATAAAGTAAAGAAAATGACGCATGGTTTACGAGCTCACACGCACTGCATGCATTTACATTTACGAGTCTTACTGAGATTTTTATCTCATAGTGTGTCTGTATGGTGTATGTGACTACGAGGAAACAGGTGAAGAGTGATGCAGTTGACGGAGGATGGCTTGCAGTGGTGTGCTGGCGCAGTCGAGGCGTATTTTGACCCGTGGGACTCATGGTAGGTGTTTTGAGGGTTTTTAGGAATTGTCGGGCTGATGGTTGTATAGAACATTTTAGGATGCTTGGATTGGCTGATGGTTGTATAGAACATTTTAGAATGCTTGGCTCTGGATAATTGATAAGTTATATATTAATGTTTTAAACGTTTTGGAACTGTTTTGTGATTTTAAAACAGGAGGATATGTTAAACTTTCAAACGGAACCACGCAGTTTATTTTCGTGAAAATGTACTTTGTTATAGTTGTGTTTCGAGTCGGTTTTGGGGTGATATTTCGGAAGACGTATGAGTATCGGTGCTTGATGTTAAGTTGTATTTGTGAAGTGTATGTTTGTGATGTAGATAGAAATTGTGGTATAGATAGAATTATGTTAGTGAAATGGTTAGGTTGTATTTTGTAGGTGTTTTGGTACGTATTGTTTTAAATAATTGGTTTTTAATTAAATGGTTTTAAGTTTTGTTTTAAATTGATTTTAAGTTTTAATTAAGGTTTTCCTTAATTGTTTTAGAGTTTTAATAGATGGTTTTCAAAATAGATTCAAACGTTTTACGAATTTGGTTTCCGTTTAAACTTATAATTATAAAAAATATATATATATTACGGAAAATGGGTACAGTATTAGAGTCGTCACACAATGCTCAACACAAAACAAACCAACAACCAACAATAAACCTGTAACGCCCCGAGTTATCTGAACCCGGTTTGTCACTCAATGCCCGTACATGACTAAAATTTCTACTGTATTATTATTTTTTTTTAAATAAACTTGCAGCGGAAATCATTTGAAATGTTAAGGAATAATCGGTCAAGAAATAGAAGTTTGAATCGTGAAAATACTTTAAAAGTTGCAGAAGTCAAACGCATCCGCGGATAAATAAAGTCAACGGAAGAAACAGAAAGAAACAACCAAAATAGAAGACTCCTGCCGATGACGTCAGCTGAATGGAAAGCAAAGGACATCTCTCGGTAAACTGTATCTACCAGTGACTTTTCTTAAGGCATCTTCCGATAGAATTAACCTACATCATCCGATGACTTTTCTTAAGGCATCTTCCGATAGAATTAACCTACATCATCCGATGACTTTTCTTAAGGCATCTTCCGATAGAATTAACCTACATCATCCGATGACTTTTCTTAAGGCATCTTCCGATAGAATTAACCTACATCATCCGATGACTTTTCTTAAGGCATCTTCCGATAGAATTAACCTACATCATCCGATGACTTTTCTTAAGGCATCTTCCGATAGAATTAACCTACATCATCCGATGACTTTTCTTAAGGCATCTTCCGATAGAATTAACCTACATCATCCGATGACTTTTCTTAAGGCATCTTCCGATAGAATTAACCTACATCATCCGATGACTTTTCTTAAGGCATCTTCCGATAGAATTAACCTACATCATCCGATGACTTTTCTTAAGGCATCTTCCGATAGAATTAACCTACATCATCCGATGACTTTTCTTAAGGCATCTTCCGATAGAATTAACCTACATCATCCGATGACTTTTCTTAAGGCATCTTCCGATAGAATTAACCTACATCATCCGATGACTTTTCTTAAGGCATCTTCCGATAGAATTAACCTACATCATCCGATGACTTTTCTTAAGGCATCTTCCGATAGAATTAACCTACATCATCCGATGACTTTTCTTAAGGCATCTTCCGATAGAATTAACCTACATCATCCGATGACTTTTCTTAAGGCATCTTCCGATAGAATTAACCTACATCATCCGATGACTTTTCTTAAGGCATCTTCCGATAGAATTAACCTACATCATCCGATGACTTTTCTTAAGGCATCTTCCGATAGAATTAACCTACATCATCCGATGACTTTTCTTAAGGCATCTTCCGATAGAATTAACCTACATCATCCGATGACTTTTCTTAAGGCATCTTCCGATAGAATTAACCTACATCATCCGATGACTTTTCTTAAGGCATCTTCCGATAGAATTAACCTACAGACTTTTCTTAAGGCATCTTCCGATAGAATTAACCTACAGTCATCCGATGACTTTTCTTAAGGCATCTTCCGATAGAATTAACCTACATCATCCGATAACTTTTCTTAAGGCATCTTCCGATAGAATTAACCTACATTCCAACTGCTTCTCGCTATACATACACAACACCAACTCAGAAAGAGATTTACTTACTTCATCGAGACCATTCAGAAACAACTCACATTGTAATGTTCAAAACCAGTAAAACCAATAATTAAAACTCTCAAATCTCTAGTATCAGTAAAACACAAAACATAGTCAGAATATTAAAATCTCTACTGTCATGAAAACTCATCATACTCAAATTAAAGCATTATCCACTAAACTCGCACCATAGCAGACAACAGTTAACCCGCCTCATCAGTTTACCAGGCCGAGGCATGAATGTGCTCCTCCAACCACATCTAATCATCTGTGCAATCAGAAAATTCACCTGCAGTGTAACGACCCTAAGTCCGTACCCATTTACCCGTACAAATTTTTCATTTTATACTTTTTACTTTTCTATGCTTTAAATAAAAACTTAATGCGGAATCTAAACTGAAGTTGAAATCAGAACTGAAATCGGAATTAAAACTAAACTTTAAAAGCATTTAAAACAAAACCGTTAATAAATAATTAAAACTAAAACATTTAATGAAACTTAAAATAAAACAATCAAAAGAAGGGAGGGCAGAATCGGAATTCTGCCCTCGTGAATGGGGCAGCGCACGGTCGCTGCCCTATGCAGCGACCAGGCGCTGGTCGCTGCATTGTGTGCAGCGACCAGTCGCTGTACACAGCGGCGACCAGGCGCTGGTCGCTGCAATGTGTGCAGCGACTGATCGCTGCACACAGCAGCGACTTCACTCTCTGGAAATTTTTAAGATTTCCAGAGAGCAACCAACTTTTTTACTCTAACATTTTCGCCTCTCTGGAACGTGATTCCAGAGAGCAGAATTCAACATTTTCCCTCTATCCTTCCTGCTTCACAATTTCCTCAATTAGCTCTCTGAAATCCTGAATTCCAGAGAGCAAATTTCTGTTACTTCACGCCAAAGATCACCACAATTCACAACCTAAACTCAACCAATTAATACATAATCTAAACTCAATCGACTCGTGTCAGACTTTAGGAAGTCCAACTGCGTGGATAGTTCTAAAAACCGAGCTATCCGTATCAACCTAAAAACAATTCATAACGCTTAATTTAAACAACCAAACAGTTCCAGAATTTCTATAACGTTTAAATAACGGTTCTAAACCAAAACATTTTATAACGTTCATCAACAGTTTAAACAAAAACGTTTTACATACAATTACCAAAACGTTATCTAACCCCTATCCAGATCCAAACAACCTAAATATTCTATACAATTATCAGATCAAAAAATCCCAAAATAACCCCAGAGTCCATACATACATCCCCACGGGTCATATCGCGCCTCGACTACTCAGCGCACTCCCACGGCCATCATCCATCAACTGTCCCGACATCAGGAGGAGGAACGTCGTCCTCACCTGGATCTACGTCACCTAGCAGATCACCTACACCATACAGACACATATGAGATATTGAAATCTCAGTAAGCTACGTAAATGCAGATGCATGCGTGCGTATGCCATTCAGAAATCATGCTCAGATTCAGATTACAGATACAGAATTACAGATTACAGATTCATTACGTCACAGACAGACAGAATCGTCACCGAAACCTCTACCCACTAAGCGGAGAGGGCCCATCCAGCGATCGGACTACCCTTTCCACCTAGAGAGGGGGGGTACACGCTTGCAACACGCACAGCCGTGCCTGAGCCCCATCCCGCGTGACCAGATACAGACAGATTACGTTTATTCATTCAGATTTCGTTACAGATTTCATTTCAGATATACGTTCCTTTTCTTAAAAACACGTGCAGAAATTCCTTTTCATGACTTTCGAAAACCGTGATGCATGAACAGTTCATATCAGCGGAAAGTAAACAAACAACATACAAATTAACCAGACAATACAACATAACCTAGCTACCCAACCTAAACAACGTAAAACAAGGAACCCTCAAGGATCCTTGATATGACGACGAGGTATGGTGTAGACCTTTCGGTCAAGCAAGTCACGAGAACTTACCTTGAGCGCGCTGGATCTCAAACTTCGTCCACGGGAGTCGTGTCTGAGACAAAACACGATATTTGTCGTTAAAACCAATTTAAACGATTAAATGTCCAAACTAATAAAGTCCTTAATCTAACAAATCGAAGCTTTTAAACAACGACATAACGCTTGATAAATCTGGAAATCCATATTACGAGTTATTTCCGAAAACCCGAAAATTCTATAATTTATACTTTTTCACAAATTGGTTTATCTTCGTCCAATAACGTCCAATACGTTCGATACATGCTTAATCATGGCTAACCTATTAATTACGAGCCCTAAATCGCGTTTTTCGTCGAAACCCTAATTGCAACCCTAACCCTAAATCGAACCGAAAACTCGAAATAAACGCTTAGAGGCCGAAGCTACATACCGAGGGTAGCGAGAGGAGAAGAAATGACGAGGAACGGAGGAGAAACGGAGGAGAACGGAGGTCGGAAGTCGAAGGATCGTCGGCGGCCGCGAGGGAGAGAATGCTCTCTGTTCGTGAACGCCAGAGGAGAAAAGAGAGACAGTGAGGGAGAGAAAGAATTTGTGATGTTTTATAAAATTGATTTTACAAATTACCGTTTTGCCCTTCTTTGATTTTTATATTGATTTCGTCGTTCGTTTCGTTAATCGTCCAACGATTCGGATTCTCGTAAACTCCATATCTTGCCAATGATTCCCATTCATTACCAGGGCTCTATTAAGACTGTCCGTTCGCGATTCGGACCTCGTTTCCTATTTTTACGAGAACGTCTTTTACGCTACGAAAAGTGTATTTACTCGGAATATAGCGTTTGATCTCTAAAAATTCCCGTAAATTCCTTAAAATTCTTATTATTCGTTAGAATCGTAATGACGCTTTCTTTTTGTAAAACGGACCTGATTTGACATAGATACAAAAATGCCAATAATAATAATAATAATAATATAATAAAAGGTCCGTACAAACCGGATATTACATTCTACCCTCCTTATTCAGAATTTTGTCCACAAAATTAAATTACACAAACAGATCAGGATACTTAGTCATCATATCCTGCTGTCGTTCCCACGTCGCATCTTCCACCTCGTGATTCCGCCATAGAACTTTGACTAGCGGAATTTCTTTGTTGCGTAGAACCTTGATGGAATGCTCCAAAATACGTACTGGCCTCACCTCATAGCTCAAGGTAGGTTGTACCTCGATCTCTGTAGCCTCCACAATATGCGATGGGTCACGTAGACATCTCCGAAGCATAGATACGTGGAACACATCGTGGATACCCTACATAGAAGCTGGAAGCTGCAGTCTGTACGCCAACTTCCCGATCCTCTTCAGAATAGGAAAGGGCCCCACATAACGAGGGTTTAGCTTACCCCTCCTTCCAAATCTCGTAACGCCTTTGAACGGAGAAACTTTAAGGTAGACCTCGTCACCTTCTTCAAACTCTAGCTCTCTCCGTCTAGTGTCAGCATAGCTCTTCTGTCTGCTCTGAGCTACCTCGATACGCTGTCGGATAATGGCAATCTGCTCTGCCGTCTGCTGTAGAATCTCTGGACCAACGATGCTGGCCTCGCCAACCTCGTCCCAATATAACGGAGACCTACATTTCCGACCGTATAGCGCCTCGTACGGTGCCATGCCAATAGTAGCCTGGAAGCTGTTATTATAAGAGAACTCGATCAGTGGCAAATACCTGCTCCACGATCCCTGAAACTCCAGCACACACGCTCTGAGCATATCCTCAAGAATCTGGTTCGTCCTCTCTGTCTGACCATCAGTCTGAGGATGGAACGCTGTGCTGAAATTAAGCTGAGTCCCCATAGCTCTGTGTAAACTCTTCCAGAACTTGGACGTGAATCTCGGATCTCTGTCGGAGACAATAGAAACTGGCACGCCGTGTAATCTGACAATCTCCTGTACATAGAGCTCGGCGAGCTGATCCATAGACGATGTCATCTTCACAGACAAAAAGTGAGCCGACTTTGTCAATCGGTCCACCATAACCCAAATGCCGTCATGGCCTCTCGTAGTCCTCGGGAGCCCCACAATGAAATCCATGGAGATCTGCTCCCACTTCCACTCCGGAATCGGCAGTGGTAATAGTGTCCCAGCGGGTCTCTGGTGCTCAGCCTTTACCTGCTGACATACTAGGCAGGTCTCAACGTACTTGGCAACCTCCCTCTTCATGTTCGGCCACCAGAAGTGCTGTCTCAAATCCCGGTACATCTTGGTACTCCCCGGGTGCACAGAATATGCCGAAGAATGTGCCTCGGCCAATATCTCCTTCTTTAGATCCTCATCACTAGGCACGTACCACCTATGCCTGAACTTCAGAATACCATCCTCTGATAAATGGAAATCTGACGAGTCTCCCAATGTCATGCTCGATCGAAGCTCCATACACTCAGTATCACTCTGCTGAGCCTCGCGTATACGATCAAGAATAGTTGGCCTGAGAGAAATGTTGGCAAGCATATAAGACAACTCTGCCACTATCTCCACGTCGAATCTCTCAATCTCAGACCGCAGCGTAACTGACATCGCTGCTAATGATGGCTGACTCGCAGGAGGCACTCTACTCAATGCATCGGCCACCTTGTTCGCCTTTCCTGGGTGGTACTTTATATCAAAATCGTAATCATTGACGAACTCAAGCCATCGCCTCTGTCGCATGTTCAGCTCCTTCTGCGTAAATAAGTACTTCAAACTCTTGTGGTCGGAGAATATCTCGCACTACTGCCCATATAAGTAATGTCTCCATATCTTCAGTGCGAAAACCACAGCTGCTAGCTCAAGGTCGTGTGTGGGGTAGTTCTGCTCATACGGCTTCAGCTGCCGAGATGCATAAGAAATAACCTTCCCCTCCTGCATCAATACACAACCGAGTCCCACTCCCGATGCATCACAATAAACACTATATCTGACACCTTCATCAGGTAGCGCCAGTACTGGGGCAGTGGTCAATCTCTGCTTTAACTCGATAAAGCTGTCATCACAAGCAGACGACCATACAAACTTCTCGTTCTTCCGAGTCAATCGTGTAAGAGGAAGTGCGATCTTCGAGAATCCCTCTATAAACTTCCGATAATAACCGGCCAATCCGAGAAATCCATGCACCTCACGTACGTTCTTCGGCTGTGGCCAATCTCTGACCACCTGAATCTTGCTCGGATCCACAGAAACTCCGTCCTGTGATATAATATGGCCCAGAAAACTCACTCTGTCAAGCCAGAATTCGCACTTAGAAAACTTCGGATATAGATGATGCTGACATAACGTGCTCAGAACTATCCTCAGATGGTCCTCGTGCTCTTCCTTCGTCTTAGAGTAAATCAAGATGTCGTCGATAAACACCACAACGAACTTATCCAGGTACTCTCTGAAGACACGGTTCATCAGATCCATAAACGCTGCAGGAGCATTAGTGAGTCCAAAAGACATGACAAGGAACTCATAATGCCCATACCTCGTTCGGAAGGCCGTCTTTGGTATATCATCCATCCGGACCTTCAGCTGATTGTAACCCGAGCGTAGATCAATCCTGGAAAATACTCGGGCACCCTGTAGCTGATCAAATAAGTCGTCAATCTGGGGCAGTGGATACTTATTCTTCACTGTGAGCTTATTCAGCTCCCTGTAGTCGATACACATCCTGAGGGTCCCGTCTTTCTTTTTAACAAACAGAACGGGCGCACCCCAGGGTGATACGCTAGGTCGGATGAAACCCTTCTCTAACAATTCGTCGAGCTGAGTCCTCAACTCCTTCAACTCGGCTGGTGCCAATCGATAAGGGTTCTTAAACCTCGGTGCAGAGTTAGGATAGACGTCAATAGTGAACTCAATCTCCCGGTCCGGTGGTAATCCGGGAAGATCATCAAGAAAGATGCCAGAAAACTCTCTGACAATAGGAATATCGCTCGGCTTCAATCCGCTGAGCAACTGACAATCAAAGACAGAGGCCAAATAAATAGAGCACGCACCTTTGAACTGCTCGTTGACCTCCATGGAATAAGAAATAGGCGAGCTACTCAATCTGCTCATCGCCTGATAAGAAAACTCAGCTTTACCCGGAGGTCGAAAGGTGACAATCCCGGATCGACAGTCGATGGTGGCGTAGTGCTGTGCAAGCCAGTCCATCCCCAAGATAAGATCATAGTGCTCGATGCCCATAACAATAAGGCGAGCATAGAGGGTGCGATCCCCAACCGAGATAATATTGCCCTGGACAATACGACCTGACTGCATACGCTCTCCTGAAGGTAGCATCACGCTATACTCGCATTCTGCTAACTCAGGCGCAAGCCTCAATCTCGACACACAAGTGGTGGAAATAAAAGAATGTGTAGCCCCCGTGTCTAGTAAAGAAAATACAGGAACGCCAGTAACCAGTATAGTACCTGCTATCACGGCTGGCTGATCCTCGTTGTCAACATCTCCAGGCTCAATAAGTGCGAATATCCTCGGCGTAACTCTCCTCTGATCTCCGCCTAACTGATCACGGCCCTGCAGCGGACAATCTCTGACAAAGTGGCCAATATCTCCACATCTATAACACTTGTTCGTGTCAACTCGGCACTCGCCACCATGCTCCTTCTGGCACCTGGGGCACCATGGCATCGGAGGAGCCCCCTGTACTTGCTTTCCCTTGCCTCTATCGTTACCTCCCTCAAGAGGTCTCTTCACACCCCTAGGCTGTGGCTGAGGTGGCTGTGCTCTAGGCTGCCATCCCTGATTCCGAGACTGAGGACGGATCTCTCGGAAGAAGCCCTTCGCTGGCTCCCTCGGTCTAACACAAGTGGCCCTGGCAGCCTTTATGTCCAGAGCTCTAGCTGTGATGTCAGAAAAGGGTACGTCGATAATACCTGAGACCACAACATGCATCCGTATCTCCGGATTAAGTCCCTCCATAAACTGGTGCACCTTCTCCTCGTTATCACTGACAAGACGAGGTGCAAACCTGGACAATGCCTTAAACCTCCGAATATAATCCGCAACTGAACCAGTCTGCTTCAGCTGCGTAAACTCGTTCCTTTTGGCCACTCTCACTGTGCGGCTGAAATACTTGTCGAAGAATAAGAACTTGAATCGATCCCAAGTCATAACTGATACGTCCGTCGTTGCCTTGATGGAATCCCACCAGAAACAGGCATCCATCGCTAAGTGAAAGGTAGCATACGCCACCTTGCTCCCGTTCCCAACCTCGGCATAAGCCAACATATCCTCCATCACCCGGATCCATTCCTCGGCACGCGTCGGATCCGATGACTGGCCTTCGAATACTGGAGGCCGTAGGCCTTGAAACCTCTGCATGCCCAGATTACTGGGGACTACCAGCTCCTGAGCCCTCTGATTCTCTCGCTGTTGCTCTCGATTTACTAGGCCCGTAATTTGCTGCGCTTGCCGGTCCATATGCTGGGACTGGCGGTCTAACAACTCCGTAAGGCGATCCATCGCGTCGTCTCTAGGATCCCTTCCTCGAACCATATTTATAAAAATCCTATAAAATTTAAAACAAGTAATCTCTAAGAAACAAAATCAAATAAAGCTATAAAAAGACTTACAGTTGATGAAGGATGTCCGCGTAGTGGCTGTGCAGTCCAGCAGTCTACAGAATCGATTTTAAAACCCGGGGGCTCTGATACCATAAATGTAACGACCCTAAGTCCGTACCCATTTACCCGTACAAATTTTTCATTTTATACTTTTTACTTTTCTATGCTTTAAATAAAAACTTAATGCGGAATCTAAACTGAAGTTGAAATCAGAACTGAAATCGGAATTAAACTAAACTTTAAAAGCATTTAAAACAAAACCGTTAATAAATAATTAAAACTAAAACATTTAATGAAACTTAAAATAAAACAATCAAAAGAAGGGAGGGCAGAATCGGAATTCTGCCCTCGTGAATGGGGCAGCGCACGGTCGCTGCCCTATGTAGCGACCAGGCGCTGGTCGCTGCATTGTGTGCAGCGACCAGTCGCTGCACACAGCGGCGACCAGGCGCTGGTCGCTGCAATGTGTGCAGCGACTTCGCTCTCTGGAAATTTTTGAGATTTCCAGAGAGCAACCAACTTTTTTACTCTAACATTTTCGCCTCTCTGGAACGTGATTCAAGAGAGCAGAATTCAACATTTTCCCTCTATCCTTCCTGCTTCACAATTTCCTCAATTAGCTCTCTGAAATCCTGAATTCCAGAGAGCAAATTTATGTTACTTCACGCCAAAGATCACCACAATTCACAACCTAAACTCAACCAATTAATACATAATCTAAACTCAATCGACTCGTGTCAGACTTTACGAAGTCCAACTGCGTGGATAGTTCTAAAAACCGAGCTATCCATATCAACCTAAAAACAATTCATAACGCTTAATTTAAACAACCAAACAGTTCCAGAATTTCTATAACGTTTAAATAACGGTTCTAAACCAAAACATTTTATAACGTTCATCAACAGTTTAAACCAAAACGTTTTACATACAATTACCAAAACGTTATCTAACCCCTATCCTGATCCAAACAACCTAAATATTCTATACAATTATCAGATCAAAACATCCCAAAATAACCCTAGAGTCCATACATACATCCCCACGGGTCATATCGCGCCTCGACTACTCAGCGCACTCCCACGACCATCATCCATCAACTGTCCCGACATCAGGAGGAGGAACGTCGTCCTCACCTGGATCTACGTCACCTAGCAGATCACCTACACCATACAGACACATATGAGATATTGAAATCTCAGTAAGCTACGTAAATGCAGATGCATGCGTGCGTATGCCATTCAGAAATCATGCTCAGATTAAGATACAGAATTACAGATTACAGATACAGAATTACAGATTACAGATACAGAATTACAGATTACAGATACAGAATTACAGATTACAGATACAGAATTACAGATTACAGATACAGAATTACAGATTACAGATACAGAATTACAGATTACAGATACAGAATTACAGATTACAGATACAGAATTACAGATTACAGATACAGAATTACAGATTACAGATACAGAATTACAGATTACAGATACAGAATTACAGATTACAGATACAGAATTACAGATTACAGATACAGAATTACAGATTACAGATACAGAATTACAGATTACAGATACAGAATTACAGATTACAGATACAGAATTACAGATTACAGATACAGAATTACAGATTACAGATACAGAATTACAGATTACAGATACAGAATTACAGATTACAGATACAGAATTACAGATTACAGATACAGAATTACAGATTACAGATACAGAATTACAGATTACAGATACAGAATTACAGATTACAGATACAGAATTACAGATTACAGATTCATTACGTCACAGACAGACAGAATCGTCACCGAAACCTCTACCCACTAAGCGGAGAGGGCCCATCCAGCGATCGGACTACCCTTTCCACCTAGAGAGGGGGGGTACACGCTTGCAACACGCACAGCCGTGCCTGAGCCCCATCCCGCGTGACCAGATACAGACAGATTACGTTTATTCATTCAGATTTCGTTACAGATTTCATTTCAGATATACGTTCCTTTTCTTAAAAACACGTGCAGAAATTCCTTTTCATGACTTTCGAAAACCGTGATGCATGAACAGTTCATATCAGCGGAAAGTAAACAAACAACATACAAATTAACCAGACAATACAACATAACCTAGCTACCCAACCTAAACAACGTAAAACAAGGAACCCTCAAGGATCCTTGATATGACGACGAGGTATGGTGTAGACCTTTCGGTCAAGCAAGTCACGAGAACTTACCTTGAGCGTGCTGGATCTCAAACTTCGTCCACGGGAGTCGTGTCTGAGACAAAACACGATATTTGTCGTTAAAACCAATTTAAACGATTAAATGTCCAAACTAATAAAGTCCTTAATCTAACAAATCGAAGCTTTTAAACAACGACATAACGCTTGATAAATCTGGAAATCCATATTACGAGTTATTTCCGAAAACCCGAAAATTCTATAATTTATACTTTTTCACAAATTGGTTTATCTTCGTCCAATAACGTCCAATACGTTCGATACATGCTTAATCATGGCTAACCTATTAATTACGAGCCCTAAATCGCGTTTTTCGTCGAAACCCTAATTGCAACCCTAACCCTAAATCGAACCGAAAACTCGAAATAAACGCTTAGAGGCCGAAGCTACATACCGAGGGTAGCGAGAGGAGAAGAAATGACGAGGAACGGAGGAGAAACGGAGGAGAACGGAGGTCGGAAGTCGAAGGATCGTCGGCGGCCGCGAGGGAGAGAATGCTCTCTGTTCGTGAACGCCAGAGGAGAAAAGAGAGAAAGTGAGGGAGAGAAAGAATTTGTGATGTTTTATAAAATTGATTTTACAAATTACCGTTTTGCCCTTCTTTGATTTTTATATTGATTTCGTCGTTCGTTTCGTTAATCGTCCAACGATTCGGATTCTCGAAAACTCCATATCTTGCCAATGATTCCCATTCATTACCAGGGCTCTATTAAGACTGTTCGTTCGCGATTCGGACCTCGTTTCCTATTTTTACGAGAACGTCTTTTACGCTACGAAAAGTGTATTTACTCGGAATATAGCGTTTGATCTCTGAAAATTCCCGTAAATTCCTTAAAATTCTTATTATTCGTTAGAATCGTAATGACGCTTTCTTTTTGTAAAACGGACCTGATTTGACATAGATACAAAAACGCCAATAATAATAATAATAATAATATAATAAAAGGTCCGTACAAACCGGATATTACATGCAGTATCCTCAACACCTACATCACAAAACTCATCTATTAGCCTAATGCTAAGTAAGTAAAGCTGTAATGAAATGAAATACTGAAATATATATAAATTCCTAATCATGCAATTTCTACTTTCTCAACTCAGTTGTTCATGTTTCGTTTCTGTTCAGATCCCCCTGTGAAATTGGGAGCTGGATCAACTCTCCCAAAGTATATATATCCACTGGCTCATTAAGGGGCGGATAAATTCCCTTAACAGCAAATCTGATTTACATGTTCAGATCCCCCTGTGAAATTGGAAGTTGGATCAACTCTCCCAAAGTATAAATATCCACTGTCTCATTAAGGGGCGGATTACTTCCCTTAACAGTGAAACTGATTCACGTAGCTGTTTCAATATGTTCAATCCTCACTATGCCAACATGCATTCAAATTCATTTTCGTATACTTTAAAAATATGATGCATGACATACCAACACATTCCAGCATACAAACCCTAATGTTTTGTGATGTAGGCCCGAAGGCACAAGCAAACTTTACTTACCTGGATTCCTGGAAATTGTTCGGTTACCACTACTCGGGAAGCTCTGTACACCTAATGTCATAAGCAGAATACCGATTAGATCATCACTAACCTTAACCTTATATCGTTCAGAAACCTAAGGAGCTAGTTTGGAAAACTCTGGTTATCGAACATTCTCAATACTAAACCCGAACTCAACACACTCGCAGCCTTATCAAAAATACACGTATTGTACTTTCTCTGCTATATAGCCACTAAAATCTCAAGATAACGAAAGAAAAACTTACCTAGTTTGAAGGAGAATCGGGTGAGGGAAAATCACCTAGAGAGCTCGACTGCCTGAGCTGAAAATCCAAAGAGGAAAATGAGGGAACAGTGGCGGCTAAACCTCATTAAACCCTCCCTTAAATGCGTTATCCACAATAAATTGCAATTTACCATTTTATCCTTGCTCAATCACTTGTTAACCTAATCATTAAATCACCCATATTTCAATTATATAACATTCTCTATAAATGAAAAAAGGTAAATCGGTTAATGGAAACCGGGTGTTACAAAACCCTACCGTTCCATGGTGTAGGCCCGAAGGCAAACGCACACACTCCACTACTTACCTGCCACACGTATTTGTTCACTTCGTCAAACACAATTACTAGCTCGTCAACCTAACAAATATAGGAAATTTCACTTAGCAACATTCTAGGAATTCTAAGGAATGCCTAAAGTAAATCTAACAACAATTTAAACAATTCTAAAGTCTAACCCTAAAACTCGAAATTCCCACATTTTTAGTGTCCAAATTTCAATCGGCCATAACTTACTTGTTTTTTATTGGATTTCAACAATCCACCCCATTCCGTAAACCTTTTCACGTCTACTATCAATTGAATCAAACCATTTTAGCAACCATACAATATGGCCGATACAATTATGCAGAAACAGAATTGGCGACATGTTGATTCAAAACCGATTTTTCACCAACTTCCACCACTTCTCTCATCTAACTACCTAAACAATCTCAACTAATCTATCTGTAGTTTAAATCATCAAAAGTAGGAAGAAAACCAGCAAAGGAAACCAAAATCTCGTGCCTCACCTTTAGGGTTTCTCAAATTTCATCAAAACTCATTCATAACACCACTAAAACACAAAAAAATCTTCATTTAGATGTATCACTAACGAAACCCATTACAACTTACCACAAAAACCTTGCTAATCTTCACCAAAAAGGAGCTTGAAATTCCAAAATGCAGGCCTTGAGGTTATGAAGAAATATCGAGGGAGAAGAGTGGAGAAGAAGACACAAAGTTATCTTTTTATCCTAAACCCTCCAACATTTAATTCTCCACTTTTCCTCTTTTGATTTTTATCCACAAACTTTATAATTTATCAACCCCCCCCCCCCCCCCCCCCTAACACTTTTTCATCTCTTCCTACATGAAGGTTTCCTCCTCTATTTTTTTTCCTTCACTTTATTTTCTTTACATTAAATTCAACAATAACCATCACTATACGACTCCAACTTTAAAGTTTCTCATCAAATACCCTTCCAACTTTCACTCTCTCACTTTTTTACTTAACATAACCCTAGGATTACGATTAAACTATCATAACATAACCTAATCTAAGGCTACGTACGTTAGAGGAAAGTCCCGGGTGTTACAGATTTTCCCTTCCATCTCTTCTCTGTGGCTTAACATGCTAAAAGCCATTGTATGAACTAGAAAATAGAACTCTGGCTATTTATCAAGGTTGAAAGTAGTAGTTGGGGGTCACACCAGTTATCATTACTACAACAACAACAACAAATTCCAGAACTCTGACTTTTTTGTTTCACTCAGAAGAAAGTTTGACAATCCACATTTTGCATTTTACATTTTGTAGCATACAAGAAGAGCAACTACAACTATTGTGGCAATCCACAAAAACTTATATAATAGTAGCTTTGTTCACAACTTCTCGTTTTTTGCTTCTGCTTCCCTAAATCGCGACTGTAATAGATTCAGTACCTTCTTCTCTCTCTCCTTTCTTGGTGGATCGTACCATGTGAAAAAATCGCATCCTCTTGTGCCTCACTATGAGAAAATGAATAATGTAAGTGTGTTCGAACTAAAGTAAAGTAAATAATTCACACATGCATGAAACCTTTATCCTGGATTGTCTCGTGTCCATGATGTGCGCATAGCAGCTCTTTCATGACAAAAACAAACAATGGCAGATACTCCTTTACAAACAACTGCAATTGAAGAGTTAATATATGAAGAACTAAATATCAATTAAACACTAATTGGAAAAATCAACAGCAACTTAAAAATTCTAAGATTTGATTCAATGGGAGGAACAACGCAGTTTTCACCTTAAAAACATACACTAAACTATCTCTCATTATTCCAATTTGAATTTAAAGTAGGTCCAAAGAATTTTGAACTCGACCAGTACCCTTAAGACTATGGGGGATAATTCACAATTGAAATCAAGCAAACAGACAAAAACCACATAATAAACTAAACTTCTCAACAACCAAAGAGATTCTAGAAAGCCAGATTTTCCGTATACTAAACCTTTTTTAGATGAGTTTGGATGACGGGAGAGATCTGGAGGAAATTGTTCAATGCAAGCTTTCCATTTAATAACTACCATATACTTAAAAAAAAAATCACCCTGTGTTGTGCTTATCGCCTTGACTGGTATACCGTTTGTTTTTTTTTTTAATTTAATCGTTTGATTTTGCTTAAGCAAATGACAATTTAAAGTAAAGTACAACATACATGTAGTTGAAGAACTGCTATTATCCATCTTGCCAGTAGGCGAGCAAAAGTGTGAGAGTGCGAGCGACGGAGCGACTGAGACCAAATGAAATAAAAAGTGCGAAAGTGCAAGTACGAGCGATAGCGACTGGGATCGGCGGAGCACGGGCAATATTCTACGAGCAACGAAGGGCAGCGAGCAACAGAGCGAGAGGCTGTGCGAGCTGTGCGATGCGAGCGAGTCAGAAGTCGATTCCAGAAGGGAACGCTAGCGAGAGTCACTGCATTGGCAGAGAGAGAGGAGAACGCGACTAGGAAACAAAAATTAGGGTTCAGAACCCTTCTGACAAATTTAACTTTTACTTTAGGGATTTCGAGAGGAAAGAGGGTATTTTGGGGTTTTAGCAGAGCACGTGTCAAATTTAATGAAAAATTTAACAAGAGGGTTTGAATTGCAAACGGTGTATACAATAGGGTCTGATTGAGTAAAAAATAAACCTTAGGGACCAAATGACCACTGACCCCATACGTTGGGGGCTAACTTGAACTTTTCCCAAAAACATATGTCATGAACACAAATAAATTATTGTCATAATATATTAATAATCACACATATGAAAAAAATTTATTTTTTATCTATCTAAAAGATAAAAGATTATACTTTGCAGAAAGCTTCCCACAAGTACAAAATCTAGGAGCATTGAGAATGATTTCTTCAATCTTAGAAACCTTCGATATTTTCCATCAATCCCCTTCACTTTTATAAGTACATGTGGGCATAATGAACATTGCAAGACCACTCTTAAGATATTATTGATCATATTTTCTACATAGTGAAAGATCTATTTATATTTAAAGAACGTTTCTCTAAAAGTAACACGGAAGACGCATAGATTTTCTCTACAAAAATCTCAAAAAGCTATACAACTATTCTAAACTTATGAGAAAATTTCTTTTTGACAATTGGGTCATAACTCATTTATTAAATCTAGTTTGGACTGCAGCTTCAACTAAAATTTAAGGCTTGGGCTGCGGCACCAATCTTTTAAGCACGATCCAAAATTAGATTTCATAAATATGAATTTAATGAATAATTTTATTAATTTTCTAATAAATTAAATAATCAATTATTCCATAAATCATCTAATAACATTTAACAAACTTAATAAAATTAAATCATGACCACTTTTGTTTAAGTGCCTTTTTTAATGAGTGTATTAAATAATTAATTCATGATTAATTATTTAATTTTTTTATTTTTTCTATTATTCAAATAATGATAGAAGATGACAAATGAGTAGATGAATCTATAGTTTAAGCTCCACTAATTAATTTATATAAACTCTTGATATTAATTAATATAATTATTAACTCTAAAGATGTGATGACCCGAATGTGTACGTATGAGTATAACTGCGGGACAAACCTAGAGTTGCGGGCAAATCTCGGGACTTAAGCTGAGTGTAGGCAAATCCCAGACTCGAGTATAGGCAAATCCCGGGTCGTAAAAAAAGAGTCGTCACAATCCCACATCACTTGGGGAAGTATATGAAAATGAAACATATGTAAAGAAACCCTTCCAAGATAGTAAGATGCGTTTTGGAGCACAATTGGCAACGAATCCCATAAGAACTCCGAAGTTAAAAATGCTCCGGTGAGAGCAGTACCATGTTGGGTGACTGACTGGAAAGTCCTCGCCATATAAATCCGTGAGGGGAGGATATTGGGTTACGGCCGAGGACAATATCTTATTAGGAAAAATGGTCATTATAAATGGTATCAGAGCCTGTATCCAACCAAAAATGTGGAGAAATTTTATTTTTTTTAAACCTCATATATCGATCATCATGATTGGTCAGCCGATGGTTCAACTGAACTATTTTGGAAACGTTTCGGTCTATTGATCTCGAGGTCAACTGCGAAAAGCGCTCCAGTGGGCAAAAGCTTAGGCCAATGGAAAAATATTTGGTTTTGGTTGACCGATTAGCTAGTTTCTCTCATTAACATTTAGTCAACTAGGTATATCAATGGTCGACCACATCTTCCAGTTGACTGTTCGCTTGTATAGGTCGACCTCTTGTGTAAATGGTCGAACACTTAGTTTTTGAGCGTTCTTTTATAGATTCTCAAGTTGGTTTGTACCAGTTATGGGTTCCAACGTATATTCTAAAATTCCTAAAAAGCTACCAATGAAGATATTATTATAGGTACATAGGTTTGTTATTTACTATTATTTTTAAGGTTTGTTTGTATTATATTTGACACAATGCTTGTAAACTTTGATAAAGAACTATGATGAAATAAACTTTGAATTTTTATGAGAATTTTCTCTTTAGTTTTTTTGTGAAGAACTAGACCCTCTTTAAAGTAAAGCTTGAAAGATCAACTTGATAACTTTGAATCTAACTACAAGTTAAGTTACAGGTCAAGCTTCTTGTTTGATAACTTTGGTTCCATCGGCAATATTCGATCTGGGTCAAGTTCCCTTATACTTGAGTCAAAAACGTTATTGAGTTTCTATTCTGCATTGCTGAAGAGTCTCGAGTTTGATATACTTGTGGTTCTCATCCTTTGGTATGAGCAACGCTCCTAGTTTCAAGTCGTTATTTTTATGTTCTGTCAATTCTCTTATTCTCCTGAATTTCTTCTTTTGAAATTCTTCAAAGAAAAAAAAAATTCTCTTGAATTTCATTTTTGCGAAATTCTTTAAAAGTAAAAAAAAAAAAAACACTTTGTTGAGATTTTGATACTTTCAAGTTCTTCTCTTGTTCTTGAAATATCTGAATATTCAATTATCATTCTTGATATATTCGATAATTTTTCTTGAAATATTCTATTATCATTCTTGCTATATTCAATCATTATTCTTGAAATATTTGATTATCGTTCTTGATATATTTGATCGTTATTCTTAAAATATTCAATAATCATTCTTGATATATTCGATCATTATTCTTGGAATTCTCGATGATTGTTCTTGAGATATTCAACTCTTATCATTGGAATTTCAATTCTCATTCTTAGATTCCGTAGATATCTCTAATTGTTCTAAAGAGCTCGTTGCTTATAATATATATATTTCTCTTCATCAATTCTTTGTGAATTTTCTTCCTTGTTTATTGACAAAGTTTCCTTCATTATTCATATTCTTTTCTTTCAAATTTTTTTAATCGAATATTCTTGGAGATTGGATTTTTTAGCTTTAAAGTTTGATTTTGTTTGTTTTTTAATTGTTGAATATTTTCTCTAAATCAAAATTTTACATAAAGAGATAAAAGAGAAAATTGAGGGTAAAAGGCAAGAGGATGATACTATCATATAAAAGTCATTATTTTAAGTGAAACACGAGTGAAAAGTGAGGGAGTGAGTGAATTCCATTTAATTATTTTTGTTTACTAACAGGTTTTATTTCTTTTCTTGAAATTATGAGTCGTGAGAAAAGAAATGTTAACTTTGATCTAGAATTGTACATGAGGGCCATAGAAAATCAATTTAAGGCTTTAAATATGAGGTTATATAGAATAAAGTCCCCTTCTAATAGCCATGCACGGAGAAACAAAGCACCAATGGAGCATGATTATGAGAAGTTCGAGTACGAAGATGGCCATTCTAAAAGTGAAAGAGGAGCAAGAACAAACCGTGTGGATGAAAATATAAGCAACATGAAAATAGTAATCCCTACTTTTCAAGATAAGAGTGATCCCGAGCTATATATAGAATGAAAAAGAAAAGTTGATCATATATTTGATTGTCATAGTTATAGCGAGAAGGAAAAGATCAAATTAATCTCGATCACAGATTATGCAAACAAACAGTGAGATCAATTAGTGAAAAATCAAAAGAGGTATGGTGAACAACTCATACTTACATGGGATGATATCAAAGTACTTATGTGTAAAAGATATATTCCTAATGACTATTATCGAGAGTCATGTAGGAGATTACAAAATTTGACTCAAGGATTCAAAAGTGAAAAAAGAATACTACCGACATAAGCAAAATTGAGAGATGAAAACTTCGAGGACAAAGCTCAAACAACTTTGGAACGTGATTGTGGAGAAATACGAGAGGGAACAAGAGGCAAAGAAACAAAAGTTGAAGGAACAGGTGAAATAAGAGGTTGAAGAGCACGAGAAAGAAGTGATTATTGTTCCTCTAAAAATTGAAGATTTGGAGGAAGAAACAATATTTCAAGAGTGCAAAGAACTTAATGAAGAAGAGCCATCAACCGAAGAGCACATAAGGATGTTAGTTTTCTTCAAAAGGATCCAATTTTTATGGAATTTCATCATGAGGAAGATAATTGTTCGATGGAGAAAATTGTGTAAGAAATCGATGAAATTCAACAAGAAAAAAATGTTGTTAAACCATGAGCCATAAGAGTACAAAATTGAGTTACAAGAGGTGAAAACAATTGATAAAGAAAGTGAGAAAAAATAGTATCATGTTGGCAAAGGAGCAAGCACTTGTTATTTGTTCTAAAAATTTAATTTTTTCTAACAATTTTAACCCTTTTTCTAGTGTGAATTTGTTTGTGTATGATCTAGGAGATTCGAAAATGAATCTCTCCAAAGGGAAAGAGAATGGTACGAACCAAGGAAAAAAATTAATTCTTAAATCAAATATTTTTCAAACATGGGTAAAGATTCATTAAACAAAGGTGATGCCTTTAAGCGTAGAACAAAGAGCATTTGAGTAAAAAAATCACAATTAGAAGCCAAAAAAAATGTTTGGAGTGTACCCTGTAAGCCAATCAAGTGAAAAATATGAAGTAGTGCACACAATAAGACATTGGGAGTGCTGGAGGCGTGCAATAGGCTTGTTAGGCACACAAGAGGCCCACAATGTGCACAGGGCTAACGAACAGACAGCAACTTGTGCACAAGCGCGCGCGGCCGTAGTGCGCCCGCAACAGGTGCGTAATGGCGGTGCAACGCCCGTGATAGCATGAGCATGGTGCGCGCCAAGCAGCACTAGCGAACAATACTTCCAAAATTTGATTTTTTTAAAAAAATTTTTGACGTTTTATGGTTTCATATTTTATATTTTCGACCTTATTAAGGTTTGCCATATTTTTAAGGTTATTTTGGGCTATTTACTAATATTTTAGGGTTGGTTTGTATTATATTTAAATACAATGCTTGTAGCCTCTAAGGAAGAATTATGATGAAACAAACTTTGAGTTTTTATGAGAATTTTCTCTTTGGTTCTTTGTGAAGAACTAGATCTTCTTCAAGGTAAAAGATGAACTTGGTAGGTTTGGCTCTAACAAAAGTTTGGTTATGAGTCAAGGTCTTTGTTTGATAACTTTAGTTTCATCGGTAAGTTTCGATCGGGGTCAAGTTCTTTATACTTAATTCAAAGACATTTCTAAATTTTATTCTGTATTGTTGAAGGGTTTCAGATTTGATATATCCGTGGTTCTCATCAAAGTCCCTACAAAATAAACAAATAGGTTAGTTAGCCTCTTGACTTGGGATCTTGTAAGAGGTGCTCTTAACACACCATCCTCTCCGGGTGATTGAGGATTTGACCTCGAATCCGGATTGACCTCCAACTCTTCTTCTTCCTCCCCAAGGTATGAAGATAAGTCTTGCACATTAAAAGTGGTCAAAACTCCATCATCTCTTGGAAGTTTAAGCTTGTAAGCATTGTTGTTAATCCTCTCTGAAACTTTGAAGGAACCATCGACTCTAGGCATGAGTTTAGACTTTGATTTGGAAATCTCTCATTTCTCAAATGGAGCTAAACCAAATCTCCCTAATTTAATACAACCTTATTTCAGCCTCGGTTTGCTACCCTTGCATAAGCTTTATTTTTCTTTTGAATATCCTTCCTCATCATTTTATGCATAGATTTACTTGTTCGTCCTTGATTGCTACATTATCATTGACAACACCATGTATTGGTAAATGAATGAGGTCCATTAGACTAAGAGTTCAAATTTTTGGGTTTTCCGCTATATAGAGTTATATTCGTAAATATAGTAAATTAAACACATTTTACAAATGGAAAGTTTTGTTAGAACCCTAGGAATAAATTGGAATATTTGGTGGAATAAGAAAGTTTCAGAAAATCAAAATCGATAGGCTAAATAACGCATTAAGTACAAAATTGAGTTGAGGGGCAAACTTGTAATTATGTAAGTTAAATTTTTATTAAAAAGAAAAACATAATACCACCCCCCCCCCCCCCCTCTCAGTTTTCTCCAGAACGAAAACCACCTCCCCCTCCAGGCGATTTTCGTTCCTCCTTTGCCATTTCTTCGCCGTCCGATCGTTGCTCCTCCGACGACCATTTTCCTTCTGTTTTTTTTCCCCAATCAACGCTCTAGGTAAGACTCTAGTATGCTAGACATATAGTTTCGATTTTTAGGGCTGTATTTTGTTAGGGTTTGAGAAATTATAGGCTTATATTAGAAATTGTCAGGTTTACCGTATTAATGGCTATTGATGAAGCATTTATGGTTATTGTGGCAGTTAGGGTGAATTAATGGTTATTGGGTGATAGTATAGGTTAAATTTTGGGTTGTTGAAGGATGTATTAAGGCCATTAATGGAGGTTAGTGAGTTGTGAGCGCAAAGTGCTCGGTGAAATGCCCGAAGACGTAAATTGAAGTTTTTAGGAAGTTTGCCTTAGCTAGGAGTTTCAATTGGTTAGGAACGGTTTATGTAGAATCGGTTCTAATGACAGATTGTGAATTGCCTTAGGTGAACCAAGCTTAAGGACGGTGCTCGGCTTGCTAAGGACGCCAGGTAAGTGGGTGTTAGGTTTTCAGCCCTTAAGGCCCTACATTATATCAATGCTAGGAATTATGTGCTTTGATGATGTTTTTCTTAAATTTGGGGTTTTAATGAGTCGGGTAGCCTAGGAAGTTAGCTGCTAGATATACGTTATGTTGGATTACGAGTTGAATATGTTTATGGGAATTGTATGAATTGTCTTTGATGGTTGTTATATGTGTAATTTCCTCATGCATCATGTTTTCCATTCAAAGGCGTACAAAATGTTTTTACATGCACGTTTTCAATGAAAAAAAAGAGTAAAGAACAAGTAATGTATGTAAAGGTAAGTGAGGGTGATGAGTGAGTAGGGCACATGGCACGATGTATATGGTATGCACGGGGCAAGGCAAAACACCCAAATATATGGTACGCACGGGGCAAGTCATGTTATGTGGTCTACGGATAGACGAGGTGGTGCATGTGCCTACTACTACGTAAATCTCTACTTTTCCTCATGTATGTAACGTTAAAGAAATGAAATGAACATGTTTTATGAAAGTCATGCATTCATGTATATGTCATGTATTGTGCACTCCTTACTAAGCATTAGGCTTATCGTTTAAATGGTATGATGTAGGTGACGAGATCGAAGGTGAGGAACCTCCTCTTGATGATAAAGCATAGGTGGTCGACGGATGGTGTTCGTGGCAACAGGAAGTGTTTTGGCATGGCTTACTGACCCATGGGTGTGCTCTGAGCAAATTTTGGGGTAAATATAGGTGAATGTGATAGATATAGGATTAGTTGTGGATGATGTTTATTTTGGATGAATTGTATAGTCGTTGGCTTGGAGATAATGTTATTATGAATAGTTTTATTGATGGGTTTACTTTTGTGATGATTACGAGATTCCACTGCTTATTGGATATAGATGATTAAAGTCAGATTCGTTGATTAGAGTTAGATTTGATGATTTTAGGATGAGGTTTTCAAGTAAATGTGTGCGTATATTAGGTGGAGATTTATGTAAATGGATTAAGGATATTTGATGGTTGAATTTTTAGGTGAAAAGTGGAAGAAATGGCAAGGGAAAGGAGGAAAAGGAAGAAGGAGGCGCGCTTGTGTGCAGCTAGGGCGCGCAAGGCGGCCAGGAAAAGCGAGCAGGGGGCGCGGCAGGTGCGCTGCCCTGCTTAGCCGATCGATCGGCGTGCAATGGTCGAACGATCGATGGGCTTCTTCTCCCTATAATGTAAACCAAAGCGTTCACTGATCGATCGGCGCCCATGGCTGATCGATCGGCCTTTTTACGGTGTATTATGGCAAAAAACCAGAGCGACAGCCGATCGATCGGCCCTCGCAGAACCCTAGGTGCGCAGCACGCATGCTAGGCGCGATAGGGCTCGCGCGCGGCAGGGAGCGTGGATAGGCGCTGCAGTGCGCATGCGGCACGGGCGCGCAGGGCGGGCGCTGTGGCCGTGCGGGGCACAGGCGCGCGATGGGCGCACGCGCCGAAGGATGGGCGCGCCCCATGCCTATATCTTCCATGTTATTTTGGGTCCCAAGTTTAAAAGAATGTTTTTCGACCTTAAACAAGTTGTTTTACGTACGTTTTAAGTTAGACCCTAAATGTCGATAGAGGAGGATCGATTGTCCATGTCCGTTCTTTAATGTGTTAAGGAGAAAAGTAAAAAATTTTATGTGAACGGGTGAAAGCTAAGTGAAATATATGTCACGGCTAGGCCGTGGTGGCCCTGACGCAATTGAGGTCGTCACAGAGATGGTTTAAGCACTATATTGCCTTAAAAGTTTGAGTTGTATAATGCACACTACAGTTATAAGCAAATTCAATATAGGGGAGTTTAAGTCCCAATCAGCTAATATTTTTCCCATTATACTCCTTAATAATGCACTCATGGTGCATTTTACCACCTCGGTTTGTCTGTCAGTTATAAGATGAAAATAGGTGCTAAATAGAATCTTGGTTCCCAACTTCTTCCAAATAGTCTTCTAAAAAGAACTCAATAACTTAGTATTTCTATATGAAACTATGAACTGAGTTACTCCATGAATACACACAACTTCCTTGAAAAACAAATCGGTTATATCGTTGGAGTCATCTGTTTTTGAACAAGTAAAAAAATGTCTCATCTTTGAAAATCTATCCACAACAAGCATAATAGATTTCTTCGATCTAATCGTACGGAGAAGTACCGACACAAAATCTATACTAACCTCAACCCAAGGGTGACTTGGAATTGGCGATGGGAGCTAAAGTCCTTGAGGTAGCATTCGACTCTTATATTTTTTGCAAATGATAAACCTCTCAGCTACCTTGTGCATATTTTAAGTTAATGGGGCCAAAAAGAAAAGGTCTTTCATGGCCTCATAAGTTTTCTTCTCTTGAAAGTGGCTTGCTAACCTTCCACCATGAGTCTCTTTCACCAAAGTTTCTCGAAGTCTACAATTGGTATGCAAAGTCTTCCATCTTTAAAAAGATATCTCTCCATAATGTAATAACCACACTTGACCTTCTTGGTCCATTGTTTGTACCAATGGTTGCAATCTTTGTCCCCCTCATAGGCTCCTTTAATCCACTCAAAACCAAATAGTTTATAACTCAACTCGGTTAAGAGAGCATACCTTTGAGATAGTGCATCAACCACCACATTAGTTTCTCCATTCTTGTATTTGATCATAAATGAATAGCGATAAAAAAAATCTACCCATTTTGCATGCCTTCTATTCAACTTCCATTCACTCTTAATATGATTTATGGGTTTGATGATCCGTGTGAATGATGAACTCTTTGGGAAACAAGTAATGTTACTACACTTCAGTAGCTCTAATAATGGTTAGGAACTTTTTGTCATATGTAGAATAATTCAAGGCGGCCCCTTCGACTGTAACACCCAGAAAAATTTTCTTATAACATACGCAACCTTAGATTAGAGGATTAGAGGTGTTTAGCATTAATCCTAGTGTTGTCCTAAGTTTTTAGTGGAATATGAAAAATTTAATAGGAAATTGAGAGAAAATACTAGGGTTTGAATGGTTAGAAGTTGTGTTGAGTTGAATTGACTTAAAGATAAATTAAATGGTCAAAGGGGGATGAAATGAGAGTTTTCCACGATGGCATGCATGAAGGAGAAGAAAAGTGTGTTGCAAAGTCAAATAGAAATGTTGAAAAGTCAAAAGAAGAATGAGCCAATAGGAAGAAGGAAGAAAAGTGAGGGAATGAGAAGGATTTCAAGTTGGAATGGGAGGAAGGAAAAAAAAATGAGGTTGTTTTATAAAATGTGGGTTTTGGTGGGAAAAAGTTAAAAGTGAAAAAAAAAAGGTTAGTTTATAAAAATTGAAGGGTTTAATGTAAAATGGCAAAAACCATCTTCTTTCCCCTTTCTCTCCATGAAAAACCAGCCACCATTTGAGGGTTCTCTTCTCCATTTCCATCAAGGTTTTTCAAGATTTTGTGGTAAGTTTGGGTGGGTTTTATGTTGTATGCATCTAGGTGAAGAATTTTTGTGTTTATGTTGAGTATTTATGGAGTTTGATTAGGGTTTGGAAAACCCTAAATGTGAATTCCGAAATTTTCATGTCTTAGCTAGTTTTCTTCATAAATTTAGTGTTTTAAATGTTAGATGGATTAGTTTATGTGGTTTATGGAGTTAGAGTAGAGTATAAATGGAAGTTGTGCAAAAACTAGATTTTGTGTTAAGAAGGCCGATTCTGTTTTGGTGGTTTCTGATTGGCCAAGTTGTTTAGTTGTTTGAATTTGAGTGTTTCAATGGATTGTAGACGTATAGAGATTTACAGAATGGGGTGGAACGTCTAAATTCGTTGAAAAACGAATAAGTTATGGCGATTGAAGCTTGGACACCGAAATTGTAAGAAAATTGGGTTTAGGGTTTACAACTTTAAAGATGGTTAAATTGTTGTTAGTTTTGGTTAGGTAATTCCTTAGAATTTATTAGAGTGTTGCTAAGTTATTTTTGTATATTTCTTAGGTGGACGAGCGAGTAGTTGATGTAGTCGGAGTAACTGAACACGTGCCGAGAAACCAGGTAAGTAGAGGAACGTTTTTGTTGCCTTCGGACCTACACCATGGAACGGTAGGGTTTAATGGTTGGTTGTTTGCTTGGTGTCGTGTTGTGTTGAACATTTTCTTAACATGCATCATGGTTTTGAATTATGCCAAATACGAGTTTTAGCATTGTTTTGAATCGTGAGCGTGAAACATAATAAGATAAAATGAATTGCAAATTTGGTCTTGAGTAGAGTTGCTTTGTCGGGAATAAGTACTGGGGTGTAGCACCCCGAGGGGACCTCTATGAGAGATGTTTGGCTAAAATACTTAAGGCATCGTGAGTATGAACTCCTAGACAGTTATAGGGTTCTACGATCGATGTGGGGGAGGAAGATCGTGCATGGCCATCCTAGACAGTTATGGGATGTGTGCCATCCGATTTTGCTCGGTTGGATCAAGGCGTGGCCGTCTTGGACAGTTATGAGATGTGTGTCTACTTGATCCACACTGCCTATGGAAAGATTAATGCAATGAAAATGAAATGAGTACAACTGAGTGTTAGAAACTGCATGGGTTAGGAGAATTGTCAGTCTTGTGTTTTGTTTATTCCCTACTTGCTAAGCATTAGACTTACGTTTTGTGTTCTGTGGTGTAGGTGACGATGTGTATACAGGTGAGATTGATGAGGGAGCCCAGGACTAGGGAGCAGTCGGTGACGTATGGAGTATGCTGGTACGGGTACTTGTCGGGGCGTCTCGACCATGATCTTCCGGGAGATGTGAGATTGGTATTTGGATTGTATTAGGTCGTTTTGTTTGAACTAGGTTTGTGTAAATAATAATGGTTTTATAAATTTTGTGAATACCGTTTTGGGAGTTATGGTATAAATATTTGGTTTTCCAGGATTTTGGTTTTAGAAAACTTAGCTGTTATACTGCTCGGTTTTTATTAAAATAAACGATGTTCATTTTAACCCATTTTCACATTTACACTAAAGTTTGAAAGTCGTATTTTTCGGGATTTCTACGTGTCAAGGAGTCAGGAATGTGGGGAAAAGTTTTTGGAAAATTTTAGTGTTCTGGTAGGATGGAATTTAAAAAAAAAAACTGAACACGTGCCGAGAAACCAGGTAAGTAGAGGAACGTTTTTGTTGCCTTCGGACCTACACCATGGAACGGTAGGGTTTAATGGTTGGTTGTTTGCTTGGTGTCGTGTTGTGTTGAACATTTTCTTAACATGCATCATGGTTTTGAATTATGCCAAATACGAGTTTTAGCATTGTTTTGAATCGTGAGCGTGAAACATAATAAGATAAAATGAATTGCAAATTTGGTCTTGAGTAGAGTTGCTTTGTCGGGAATAAGTACTGGGGTGTAGCACCCCGAGGGGACCTCTATGAGAGATGTTTGGCTAAAATACTTAAGGCATCGTGAGTATGAACTCCTAGACAGTTATAGGGTTCTACGATCGATGTGGGGGAGGAAGATCGTGCATGGCCATCCTAGACAGTTATGGGATGTGTGCCATCCGATTTTGCTCGGTTGGATCAAGGCGTGGCCGTCTTGGACAGTTATGAGATGTGTGTCTACTTGATCCACACTGCCTATGGAAAGATTAATGCAATGAAAATGAAATGAGTACAACTGAGTGTTAGAAACTGCATGGGTTAGGAGAATTGTCAGTCTTGTGTTTGTTTATTCCCTACTTGCTAAGCATTAGACTTACGTTTTGTGTTCTGTGGTGTAGGTGACGATGTGTATACAGGTGAGATTGATGAGGGAGCCCAGGACTAGGGAGCAGTCGGTGACGTATGGAGTATGCTGGTACGGGTACTTGTCGGGGCGTCTCGACCATGATCTTCCGGGAGATGTGAGATTGGTATTTGGATTGTATTAGGTCGTTTTGTTTGAACTAGGTTTGTGTAAATAATAATGGTTTTATAAATTTTGTGAATACCGTTTTGGGAGTTATGGTATAAATATTTGGTTTTCCAGGATTTTGGTTTTAGAAAACTTAGCTGTTATACTGCTCGGTTTTTATTAAAATAAACGATGTTCATTTTAACCCATTTTCACATTTACACTAAAGTTTGAAAGTCGTATTTTTCGGGATTTCTACGTGTCAAGGAGTCAGGAATGTGGGGAAAAGTTTTTGGAAAATTTTAGTGTTCTGGTAGGATGGAATTTAAAAAAAAAAAGGAGAAAAGTGGTTTGGAGTCGATGGTGGCGAGCGGAGGGCGAGCAGGTGCTGGCTGCGTGCGTGCAGGCGCGAGAGAGGCGCGCTGCGTGGGCGCGTGCAGGGCCCAGCGTCGATCGATCGGCAGGGTCACTGTTCCTCAATCGAGTGACACGAGAGGTTGCCGATCGATCGGCAGGGTCAAAGTTCCTTAATCGAGCAACCCGAGAGGTCGCCGATCGATGGGCACCTCGTGCCGGGTGTGCGCTAGTGTGCGCACGCGGTAACGCACGTTGCGCGCACCAAATGCGTGCGCGTGGTGCCCCTCATGGGCCACTTTGACTTTTTTTTTTTAAATTTTCTTGTTTCAATTATGTTTTAACCCGATCTTTTCTGACACGTTTGGCACGTATTTTATGCACGTTTTTCAACCGTTTTCTAGGGTTCGAAAAAACTGAAAATCGAGTCGAAATTTTATCGAAAATTATTTTAAATTTCATTTTACTTGTGGTAAGTGTGAGCAAAGTAGCGCACCGAGCCGGGGTGGGTTCGGGGGTTTTACATTGACCTTCTCAGTAAAATAAGCAATTGGCTTACCATCTTGTATGAGGATAACACCAACACCAATCTCTAAGCTAGATGCATTACAATCCATCTCAAAGACCTTGTTGAATTCGGGTTGCATAAGAATTAGAGCATTGCAAAATTTCTCCTTGATTGATTCAAAACTTTGTTGGCATGATTGAGTCCATTGAAATTCCTTCCTCTTCTTGGTACAATTCGTAATAGGAGCCATGATGGAATTAAAATTTTGAATAAACCTTTAATAGAAGGAAGCTAACTCGTAAAAGCTTCTCACTTCCGAGACACCCTTTGGAATTTCTAATCTTTAGTGGCCTCAATTTTGGAGTCATTCACTTCCATGCCTTGTTTAGTTATCATTAGGGGTGGGCACGGTCCGGGCTGGTCCGGTTCTGGCATAGAACAGAACCGGCCTGGACGGTTGGGGATTTTTCTACCAAGAACCGAAACCGGCCCCGGCCCCGGCCCTGGGAGGACCCGGTACCGAACCGGAACCAGACCAAAAATCTCAGTCCGGTCTCGATTCGGTACCGGTTCCTCCCACCAAAATTACTATTTTTTTTTTCAATCCAATAAATTGTGTGAGAAGATCAAAGCTAACCAGATGCTTTTCGACTTGGATTGTAAAACGGTGTGAGAAGATCAATCCACCATTGTATTTTAAAAATTTCTGACCAAGCGAGCAGAGGCGAGGTGAGGCCAGCAGAGGCGAGGCGAGGAGAGGTGAGTAGAGGCAAGGCGAGCAGAGGCGAGGTGAGGCGAGCCAGCGAGAGCGGAGACGGCGCGAGCAGAAGCAGCGAGAGCGGAGGCGACCAGGCGAGCGCGAACAGAGGCAGCGAGAGTGGAGCGAAGACGACTCGAGCAAAGGCAACGAGAGGGGAGGCAACACGAGCAGAGGCATTGAGAGCTAGGGCTTCTGAGTTCCGAGTCTGGCTGCGGGAAGGAAAGGAGTGGTTTTAGTTTTTTTTTTTTTAATTCTTTTCAGTTATCCAACCCATGGGTCAGATAACTCACCGGGCCGATCCATGGGTCGGTTCTCCCATGGGAAATCCTGGTTCTGGTACGAGGAACCGAGAACCAGACTGCGGTTCCCAGTTCCTCAATCCATGGAACTGGGATCGGTTCCATGGCAAGCAGAACCGACCGAGAACCGGCCCGGACCACCGGTCCGGTCCGATTTTGCTATTTCGGGCCGGTTCTGCCCACCCCTAGTTATCATGAATCCGAGGAAATAGATTCTCTGTTGCCCAAAGAAAGACTTTTTGAGGTTGCCATATAAAGTGTCACCATCCTCAGTGTTTTAATAAGTGTCAAATGTGCTCTAAGTGTGTTGGTAGATCCACATTATACACTAGGATGTCATTGAAATATACCACTATGAATCTTTCCCAAAAATCCTTGAGAACATGGTGCATAATCCTCATGAAGGAGCTTGATGCATTGGAGGGGCTGAAAGGCATCACAAGCTACTCATAAAGGCTATATTTGGTTTTGAATGTCGTCTTCCATTCATCACCCTTCTTCATACGTATTTAGTGGTATCCACTCTTAAAATTTACCTTGCAAAAGATAGATGCTCTACTTAGCTCGTTCAACATGTCTCCACTTAGCTCGTTTAATCAAAACCTATACTTGATTGTGATTTGGCTTATGGTATGGCTATCAACATTCATTCACATGGTCCCATCTTTCTTGGAACCAACAAGGTAGACAGGACACATGGACTTAAGAACTCATGGATGTACCTGTAACGCCCAGAAATTTCGATCATGGTTTTGAGTTTTAGAATAGTAAATTAAATCCGATTGGCGAACGGGAAGTTTTGTTAGAACCTTAGAAATAAATGGAAATATTTGTAGAAATAAGAAATGCTAGGAGAAATCAAATAGATAGACGAAATTATGAACGAAGCAAAGGATTTAACTAAGGGCATTTAAGTAAGTTATTAAGTAAAATTTAGAATAAAAACTAGAAAATTTCCCCCCTTAGTCTTTCACTTTCTCTCTTCCCCATCGCGAAACCCCCCTCTGGCGAAGAGTCATTCCTCCCCTCTACGTTTTCTATTCCTCCGATCATTCTCCTCCGATTCTGACGATTTTCTTCACGGTCTTCTTCCCCAAATAGCTACTCTAGGTAAGTTCTATACATTGGATATGTCTAGTAGTTGTAATAGAGCTGATTTTGGTTTAGGGTTACGTGAAAATTTCCAGATTGTGAGAAATTGATAGGATAGCAATTGTATTGCCCATTGATGATGCTTTGATGGATATTTGTATAAGTAGAAGGAACTAATGATGTTTGGTTGATTATTTAGGACTGATACTAATGACGTGTTATGAACATGCCTTAGGTAACCCAAGCCCTCAAAGGATGGTGCTCGGCATAGCTAGGAGGCCAGGTAAGTAGGTGTTAGGTTTCCGGCCCTTAAGGCCCTACATTGTATCGATGTTAAGTTTTATGTGTTTCGATGATGTTTTCTGATTGTGGGGCTGAAACAAGTCAGGTAGCTTAGGTTGTTGGTTAGTAACCGTGTGTTAGGTTTGTTTTACGAGTTAAGTGTGTTTAAACACATTCATGAATTGTTTTGATGGTATGTTATGATCAGATCTTCATGCATCATGTCTTCTCAAAAGAAAAACACACAGAATGTTTTACATGCATGATTTCAAGTAAACGATATAAAGTATGTGATGATGAGTAAGGTTTGAGGATGAGTAGGGCCCATGGCATGCGTAAATGGCAACTCATGGCAAGACAATTACACCCAAATGGTAACTCAGGGCAAGTGCAATCTACGGGGTAGACGGGGTGGTGACTGGGGCTACTCATGCCTAAACTTACTCTTATATGTTAAGTAAATTAAAGAAATGAACATGTTTTGATAAACCATGCATTGTTATTACTCATGGATAGTGCACCTCCTTACTGAGCTTTAGACTTAATGTGATTATCGTATGATGTAGGTGACGAGCATGAAGGTGAGGAACCTCCTCCCGATGATCATGTGTAGATAGTCGGTGGTTAGAGCTCGTGGCGACGGGGCGTGTTTTGGCTGGGTTGGATTGACCGTGGGCGTGCTCCGTTTGGTTGGATTGACCGTGGGCGTGGCTCCGAGTTTTTGTGGTAGTAAGGTGTGAAAAGGATTGGTTTTTTTAGGATGCTGTGAAATTTTAGGAATTACAGAAGAGTCTGATATTTTGAAATTGTATAGTAGATTTAGACTTGGAGTTATGTCATTTTGAATGATTTTATAAAAGTATTCGTTTGGTGATGGTTTAGAAAAATTTCATGTTTATATTTGGTGATGGTTCTGTGAGTTATGTGAGACGGTATTGGACGATTTTAGGTTTTCTTACCGTAAGGATTAGTTTGTTTTTTTAGAACGATCCATACAGTCTATCTCTGTGAGTTAGACGTGTTCGGTGGACGATAAGTCACGTAGACGAAGTAGTCTGCGTGGACGAGTAAGTTAAGTAGTCTGTGTGGACGATAAGTCACGTAGACGAAGTAGTCTGCGTGGACGAGTAAGTTAAGTAGTCTGTGTGGACGATAAGTCACGTAGACGAAGTAGTCTGCGTGGACGAGTAAGTTAAGTAGTCTGTGTGGACGATAAGTCACGTAGACGAAGTAGTCTGCGTGGACGAGTAAGTTAAGTAGTCTGTGTGGACGATAAGTCACGTAGACGAAGTAGTCTGCGTGGACGAGTAAGTTAAGTAGTCTGTGTGGACGATAAGTCACGTAGACGAAGTAGTCTGCGTGGACGAGTAAGTTAAGTAGTCTGTGTGGACGATAAGTCACGTAGACGAAGTAGTCTGCGTGGACGAGTAAGTTAAGTAGTCTGTGTGGACGATAAGTCACGTAGACGAAGTAGTCTGCGTGGACGAGTAAGTTAAGTAGTCTGTGTGAACGATAAGTCACGTAGACGAAGTAGTCTGCGTGGACGAATAAGTTAAGTAGTCTGTGTGGACGATAAGTCACGTAGACGAAGTAGTCTGTGTGGACGAATATGTTAAGTAGTCTGTGTGGATGATAAGTCACGTAGATGAATGAGTCTGCGTGGACGAGTAAGTTAAGTAGTCTGTGTGGACGATAAGTCACGTAGACGAATGAGTCTGTGTGGACGAGTACGTTAAGTAGTCAGTGTGGACGGTATGTTTAAGTAGTCTGTGGATGATGGTCTGTGGACGAATAGGTCTGGGTATTCCGGAGACAATAATATCGTCGGAGTCTGGGGACTGTAATGTAGCCCAATTCTGAGTATGTTATCGCCGACAGATTCTGAGGACGTTTTCGTCGTCAGATTCTGAGTATGTTATCACCGGCAGATTCTGAGGACGTTTTCGTCGTCAGATTCTGAGTATGTTAACGTCGGCCGGTTCGCAATTAGTAGAAACCCGAGGGGAATTGAATGTTAATAACTCGCCTACGATACTTTTCTGTTTGGGCGAATTTGCTCTCCCTCACTGGCCGATTGCTGCTAGATTTAATTGAATGATTCTCCATTAGTTAGAATGTGATAAAAATATATATATATGGGAAAAGGTAAGGGAGAACTTCTTATAAGAAATGTTGAGGTCTTATGTTAAGTCTACGTCACGGCAACTCTGTCGGCCCTGGCCGGGTTGGGGTTGTTACAGTACCCCTTGTCAAGGAGCTCTTAGACTTGCTTGTGTGATTCTTTTGCTTCTTATGGATTCATTCGGTAGGATGGCATGTTTGGAGGTACCACCCCATGCATCAAATCTATTTGATGCTCAATTCCTCTAAGTGGAGAGAGGATTTTTGGAAGTTCTTCCAACAATACATCTTCATATTGATTCAAGAGTAGTTGAACTACTTTTGGAATTTCTCCCAACTCCTCTAATCTTTCCCGAAACATGATGAGCAATAGGACCTCCACTCAACAAATAATTCTTCAACTCATTCTGGGACATGAAAAAAGTGGATTTAGCTTTCCCTTCCATCAATTCTTCATAGTCCTTTGCAATTTGCTTTAGCAAAAGTGGTGCTAATTTGATACTTCTTCCACCAAACTTGAATGAATAATATTTTGAAAATTCATCCTGGGAGACTCTCCTATCATATTGTCACGGCCTCCCCAACAATACTGGCTTGCACTCATTGTCACCCCATCACAAAGTACCTTGTCTTCATATCCTCTAATTGAGAAGTCTATGCAAACTTATTTTGACACCTTGACATCTTCTCAATCATTCAACCATCTCAATTTGTACGAAGTTAGATGCAAAGTGGTTTCCAACCCTAGGTTCTCCACTAAGTCTCGAGAGGCCATATAAGTGAAACTATTTTATCTTTGATCAAGCATCGACTGCAAAATATGTTTTCTCTTTGGGACTCTTCTTCTCAAACTTGAGTGGTTAGAACTCTTCGAATGATCATAAGGAGTGGCTCTTCTTGAGCATGACAAACCTCTTCTTGTGCATCATCCTCTTTACGTGCTTGCTCCCCAACCTCATCATCACTTTCAACTTCATTGGTACATTCTCTAAGGACTATCACCCTCTTGTTAGGACATTAGGATGCAATGTGCCGCAAACCAAGGCACTTGAAGCACTTTGTCTCCCTTGACTTCGGCCTTCATGCTTTTCCAACTATTTTCTTCTCTTATACTCCCTTGCTCGGTACTGCTTTAAATATTGTAGCTTTCTTCTCAAACTTAGCTTGTGGCTTGTATGCAATGTGAGTTTTTGGTGTAAAATGAGAACTAACCTCTTTACCTTTCTTTTTTCTTTGCCTTTCAACTTTCATGACAAGTTGAATGACACTCTCCATGAAATCAAAACATTAAAACTCCACTATATCTCAAATCTCTCTATTTAATCATTTGATTAACTTTGCAATGATTTGTTCCTCTGGTTCCTCCAATCCAAGCCAAATCTTGAGAGTTTCAAATTCAATCAAATAGTTCTTAATCGATGGCTTTGCAAAAATAACTATTGTTTGTAGTGGCTAAGCATAAACCTTCTCCTCATTAATACTTCATAATTTTCGAAGTTAATACATCTTCATCTTCATCATGTCTTCTTTGAGCCTTTACATTTTCCTACCAAAGACTAGCATAACGCGAAAGCTCAAGAGAAACTAATTGTAATTTCATCTTTTCTTAGTAGTTATAACATGCAAACACTTTGTTTACTTTTTCTACTCAACCCAAAAATTCATCTCCATTACTACATGCTTCATCTCATCATTCGAAATGTGTCTAAATCTCAGACTAGAGATGTCTTCAAACTCATTTTCCTCATCTTCATCCTCTGCATCAAATTCCTCTCAGACACTTCTATTCCTCCGAGTGTTATGCATTCTCCTAGCTCTTGACATTTGAGGGAGCCTCACATATTGATTTCTTGACTTTGCATTAGTTGTTGCAAGTTGGCATATACATCTAAGTTCATCAAGTTGTCATTGCACACTAGATTCTCCTTCCTTCAAGAGTGGTGGGGCACGTGTTGAAGTTTGTGCTTCTCAATTTTGTGTCGTTTTTGAGCTCCACTTTTTGTCATCATAATGGAAGGGAAATAACACCAAAAGAATAAGGGAAAAAATAGAGCGATGCTCTGATATCGAATGATGTGCCACAAAAAGGGGAATAACTTTGGATTCAAGGTTGCCTCAGCTTGAGCAAAATTGTTTGTCCGAGAAAGGGCTCAACTTCCTACAAGCTCAACTTTGTCAATACATCTTGGATAAAGCTAAAATTTGGATAGTCCCAACAGCTCTAGATGTTGTAATAATAACCTCAAAAAATCAAGGGAAGAATCAAATGGGATGAAAAGATATGCACATTAAAGTGAAAGATGGTCCGAAGAGTGCTACGACTGCTCTTCTCATGTTCTTTGGCTTTCTTGGAAGAGAAGCTCTCAAAGTGGCTTCTTGAGAGCTCCTATATCCTTGTTGAAGATTCCACCTCAATGAAAAGAGAGTGGAAAAATGGTATAACATCAATGACGTCCACTTGCACTCACAAAAAGTTGGGCCAAAACACACACTGAACTCTTGGATATTACTCTCCAAGGAAATGTACGATAAATTGAAGAGAGAACTTTCAAAGTTTGAAGAAATTTTCAAGTATGATGTTCATTAGTTGTTGCCCACAACCCTTAAGGATGACTTAAATACCACATTCAAAGAAAATTAGGGTTTTTGAAATACAAAAGGAAAGCATCACATGACTTGCTAACAAAAAGGAAACGAGTAATCAGGTAGTTGAAAAAGCCGAGCACCTAGACATGCCTACTTTGGGTAATTGGACTTCCCAAACCCAAAATTTGTCTTTTTACCAACTATAACATCAAGATCATACACAAACATATATTTATATGGACTTCAAAAAATGTGCATGGTGCTACACTTGTGGTAGGGCTTCATCTTCTCCATGAATACGCGATTGAATGCAATGTGATGATGGCTCAGATGCCGAGTTACTAATTCAACAAATTATATGCATTGACTTATCTTTATCTATTGAATTTGGATCCTCCTCCAAGCTATTAAAGAATGAAGTCCTTGCAAAATGAACAAATAGGTTAATGAGTCTCTTTGCTTGAAATCTTGTCAAAGGTCCCCTTAGCACATCAGATGCTTCACATGGACATTATGAGTCTTTAAATAAATAATTATACTATCGCAAAAATACTACAACAATCTAAGCAATAAGATTTCTCAAAACTTCAAGTATATAATACCAGTTGAAACACTGGTCTTCCAAACAATAGATCCATAGACTCGCATTGCTCATGACATTGTCGTAGTGGCCTCTGTCTCGATAAAAGTGAAAACGCGAGTTCGATTATTACAAGCAAACTCTCAAGAGAACTTTGCTTAAAAAAAAATTCAAGTAAAAATTTTCATTTTCAATCCAAAAGACACAAGTTTTGAAACACATGAAAGCCGATTAGATCGATAGAAATACAAAACACGAATAAATATGTGTCGAGACTATATATGTAGATGAATTATCTTGTATTATTTTTTTAATCAATAAAAAAATACATTAATTAAAAATGTAGTATTTACGTTATCTTTAGCTTTAGCTTAGAATTCCATCAATTAAAAAAAAAAAAACAGAAGGATGATTAAAATTAATCAATTAAATAAGTCAACTTTATGGTAGGGGGTTCTCTCCATAAAATTATTTATTTTTATTGACTGCAACAATTATGGGATTATTACTATATAATTGGGTTTATATTACTTTTTTATGGAATGTGCTTTTTCACCATTTTAAAAAAACACTCCTATCATACCTTCATAAATTTTTTTAAAGTTTACTAATTATGCAACAATAAACGAATTAAAACTAACAAATCTCGAGAATGTGCTTGAAATTATCGTACTTCATCAAACAAGTTGGTTTTGTTGTAGGTATTAAATTAAACGTATACGATTTGATTAGGTTACGATAATTAGCCGATTTGATTGTTCTGCTCGCATTCTTTGTAAGGTCATTTTTATCTATCTTTTCCCCTGCATTCTTAGATCGGGGAAGCCGTAAGTATTAATAACAACAAGTTTTATTAAGGAGCCGGACAACTCTTGATTGATCTACACAAGATTAAAGAACAAACTCACGGTATAAGTTGTAGTTCTGAATACGTCATATTTTATGAGTCTTTTGACTGACAATGGTCTTTTTATTGACATCTTTGAGCTCCTACTGTCCAAATATCACAAGAAAATAAGTTATTTTGACCGATATATAGCGTTTCCAAAGTCAGCCCCAAAATTCGTCAAGAAATTTGAATTAACATCGGAGTTGCCAAACTTTCCATTTTTGTGCCACGTCACTGCCCATCTTAGTGATGTCGCTTTCAAGATATTCACTTTGTTCTATACTAAAAATTGTCACGCCGCACGATAGACTCGAAGACAGGACGAGGAATGAATCGTCCCAAAAAGAACCAAATCATCCGACCTTAATGTTAATTATTTAATATAGCAACAGGTCTTATAAGAGGATTAGTCCTACTTAAATCAATCCACCAACGTACCAAAACATGATTTACCTTTGAAAATTCTACTTTTGCTCTTATATATCAAAATTGCATCAACAGATTAAAGAGAGAAACATATAGCTACTCTCGACAAAAAATCCAAATTTGATTCCCTAAATATTAGGTTTTTTCTAACTAGAATCCAAACCCTTTTTGAATTTTAAATGAAAATCGAAAGAGTTCACTTACCTATGAAAACTTACATGCTGTTCTAATCTCCCGTTCAAAAATTTGTTCTAATCGCCGATTCTTCCCACCTTCAGTTTAAAGATCAAATACCACTATTAAATTCCCAAGCCTATGACAAAAATAGCATGACACGGTAGAACAAATCTGACTTACTGCTAGATTCTCAAACATCTGTTCACAAGCTCTATAACAAATATAACAAATAAAACTTCTATAGTGACTAGTGTTTGCCTCTTGATAATAATGGAGTATGAAACCAAAGAATCCAATGTAATTCGTAAAATTTGGTACCTTCAATGGTATTTCCCATCAGTACACTTCATAAACTCTTACAATAGTTGTTGGATCTCATATAGGGATGGGACCCAACAGGAGGACATACCATCTCCTAGAACGACTAAAGCCCCGACTCCCACACTTTGCGTGCTGTGGCACCAAACACCCATGTGCTTTGACATGTATTTGGTCAACGCCACTACATCACATTTCTAATGTTGCAATTTTACATGTCACAAAATTGAAAATTCTAGAAATTCATCCAATGCCTCGACTTTATGTTCTTCGTTGTCGCGACACTGACTTTCGGCACTATATCAGGTTTCTTTTAAAAACTAAGCATTTCTTTGATTTCTCAACGTCGATTAGTATTGATGAACATAAATGATTTTCATCTAGCAACTTCAAACTTATAATCCAGACATGTTACTACCAACTTTGATGAAAATAAATGTTTTTAATCCAAAGATTTGGAGCTTACAAACTCGAAATAGAAATTTCAATTCAAAACCCTAATTTTAATAAGACAGCAAAATGAAGTGTTTAAATCCAATTTAACCTTGCGTCTTCGTTTCCGATCCATAGTTATTTTGACAGAATCTTGTTTCTCAATTCTTTTTTTCTCTCATCAGCCATCACCGCCACCTTCGGTTTTTAAAAATTAAAACAAGATTAATTAATTTATCATTTAAAACTACTCTAACCAGTAATGAAATACTTCTTGGTAGGTTCTAGGGCAAGGGTAGATATCATTAATGAAGGAGAAATATTAATAGTAAAAAGTTGATGAGGAAGAACAGTCTCTTTTCTACTATTATTAAAAAGTTTCAGAAAAGATAAAGAGCTCAAATTTCAACAATGGAAGCCACAGATTCTAGTTTTAGCAACTCTGCGTCTCTGCCCACTCCACTGTAGTGTAAGACAGTTTGAGTAATAAGAATTCATTTTTGAAAATTAATAAGTTTGACCCAATCATTGTCTGCCACGTGACCAAACAAGTCTCGTAAGGCCAAACGAAATATTGTAATTTTGCAATAAAAATGTTAAATCATTGCCAAGAATAGGACTGTTTTTGCATTTCTTTTATAATCCTTTATTCTATTATTTTATTCTGAAAATATATTCGTAAAATAATAATTAATATAATAATTAACTATTTATAATTTATTATTAATTTCAGTTTACTTACGCTAATTATTATTAGACATAGAGTAAAAATAAAAGAATAAATGTATTAGAGAGAGAGAGAGAGAGGAGAGAGAGAGAGGAGAGAGAGAGAGAGAGAGAGAGAGGAGAGAGAGAGAGGAGAGAGAGAGAGAGAGAGAGAGAGAGAGAGGAGAGAGAGAGAGAGAGAGGAGAGAGAGAGAGAGAGAGGAGAGAGAGAGAGAGAGAGGAGAGAGAGAGAGAGGAGAGAGAGAGAGAGAGAGGAGAGAGAGAGAGAGAGAGAGAGGAGAGAGAGAGAGAGAGAGAGAGAGAGAGGAGAGAGAGAGAGAGAGAGGAGAGAGAGAGAGAGAGAGGAGAGAGAGAGAGAGAGAGAGAGGAGAGAGAGAGAGGAGAGAGAGAGAGAGAGGAGAGAGAGAGAGAGAGAGAGGAGAGAGAGAGAGAGAGAGGAGAGAGAGAGAGAGAGGAGAGAGAGAGAGAGGAGAGAGAGAGAGGAGAGAGAGAGAGGAGAGAGAGAGAGAGAGGAGAGAGAGAGAGGAGAGAGAGAGAGAGAGAGAGAGGAGAGAGAGAGAGAGTTTTTTTTTTGCAATGTCTGAAAAAACAGAAGAAATAAAATTTAGCTTGACACATGACATTGTGAAATTCTAGAGAAATATTATTTAAGTTTATCTTCATCATAGTAAATTTAAAAAACAAAATCTTTTGAAGAAGAAATTATTTTTAACATGCTATAATCTTTACCATAAAAATTTGAGTAATACTGCATTTATTCTTTTAAAAACAAAATTTAACGTGTCAATTAGTTATTAGTACAATTAATATAATAAATTATAAAAAATAATTTATTATATTAATTACACCAATAATTATTTGAAAAAGTAAACTAATAGAGTATACATGTTATTATTCTTAAACTCATCTAGACTAGTACACTTAGTGGGCAAGACTCGTGTCCGCTGATAAATTATTTTTCGATCAGACAAGATTCGAAATAGTGTAGATCTACAAAACATGTAAAAAGCAATTTCGAAGGAGAGGAAGAAGAAGGACAAAAATGGAGGGCGGTTTTAATGCACATGAAGAAATTCGAGACCAATGCATGAACGTGATAACTACAGCAAAGTAAAAAGCAAAAATAGAATTTCCATTCTCGCCATGAAAAAACTCGAGAACTGTAGAAGTTGAACAGAAACCCACATGGGAGTCATCTTCATAAAGCTATGTCATTCCTCCTTGAAACATATTACACTCTTCACTGAGATTGGTAGAGAGAGAGAGAGAGAGAGAGAGAGAGAGAGAGAGAGTTGTTTAGAAACCTAGAATCAAAATGAAGATATTTCATTTTGTTTCTCTTTCAACCTCGCATAAGTTTTAATGATTATGCAAATAGAGCTCATCCAGGAGTCTTATTCATCGACAAATAACAAAGCAGTCACTATCCTAAGACCATCTCTCTCTATCTCTCTAGCTCTCCCTCTCTCTAGGTTTTTCCATACATAAAGAACAAGACTGTTAATGGAGACTGAAAGCGAAAGCCTCCAGTGATACTTTTCTTCTACATACGGCGAGAGATACAGTGGCAGTATAAATATACAGAATAATTGTTCGAGTCGGGTATGGTTGGAGAGTCCATTTCTGGACATAAATACCCATCTGCTACACCAATTCTTTTTCGTTTTCAGCAAGTGCTCTAACTGTTGCTCAACTGCAACACTCTCCCAAAGAATCAACGGAAAACTCTCCTTCCTCCTCTAGTTTCATCCTGGGTTAGAAAAAAACACACCACTTTTTCTGTTCTTGTTCGCTTGGCTAACATAACATTTGTGGATGAAACAAACCTAGCGTTTCTTTTCTTGTGATTTTCAGATTGCAGCCACGGAGTTTCCACATCCAGATATGGAGGGATCTGCCTCTTCCCAGAAGAAAATGGGAAGAGGAAAGATTGAGATTAAGCGAATCGAAAACATGACGAATCGACAAGTTACCTTCTGTAAGAGGCGCAATGGGTTGCTGAAGAAAGCCTATGAACTGTCTGTTTTGTGTGATGCAGAAGTCGCCCTCATCGTCTTCTCCACCCGCGGTCGCCTCTATGAGTATGCAAATAACAGGTAATTCAAATTTGCTTTTCCTTCTCTCCTGTCTGATTTTCAAGTTATGATCTTTCCATTCTGTAGAAGATTTCCAGGTAAAATTATCTGCTACCCTTTTCTTCCCACGTAGATTCATCTTCATTTTTCGTTTCGTTTCATCGTTAAATCTCTTTCCATTCCGAAACTTGAGTGTCTAGATCTGAAACAGTCGACTAATAAACTGTAGCTGGAGTAGGTTCTGATTATCAACTTTGTACCACTACTTCTACATACCTTTTCTCTTCTGGGTTTCCTTGACATGAACTACTATACTCTTGATAATTTTCTCATGATTTTCCAAGTAAAATATATGATAAATTTTCATTTTCTTACCCTAGATCTCTACAAGGAGTGGTTTAAAGAGGAAGCTGGTGTAGGCTTCTCAGCCATTGAAAGCCATCATAAAAATGATTTGTAGTTTTGGAAAATATAGTTTGAGTGACCTCTGGATTCATCTCCCTTGTATCTCCATGATTTTCCATTTTTGTCAATTCTTCTTCTCTTCATATGTCATCCACACCAAAAAGCTGACACATTATGCTGTCCCATTCTCATCAGCCATGCCCCCTTGTTTGTTTTCCTCGGTTTACATAATCATGGAATTGTATTTTAGGGTTTAAATTCAACTAAAATGGGTAATTACGTAAGATTATCAGATATCGAAGTTGGGTAAAAAATTTGTCAGACTGGTAAATTTAGGGACTGTAAGGGTCGGAAAGATCAAATGGACTGTCTACCTAGTCAGATTACAACCCAGAAGAAGAACTAATCAGTCTATCAAAAGAAAATTTTCTCAGCGTTGACGACGAGTCAAAGTAGAGCACAAGTAAAGCTTCGTTAAGAATTAATGCTAATTTATTAATTTTATTTGATCCACTCAATCTTAGATGTTTTCTTGAACCCGAAGAAAGAAAAGGGAAGAGGTGCATGCATGTTCCTTGGGGTTTTTTATTATGCGTACATACGACAAATCTTCGGTCTCTTCAGACGTGATTTTTTATTTTCCATGGATTCTGCTACCATCTTCCTCGTTTTCAAATGAGAAAGGTGATCAGGAAAACGAATCTCTCTCTACAAACTTCCAACTACTGTGTAGATGGATAATCAAGAAAAGCTCATATGTGTAGTGTACCCATCTTTGAGAGTGAGAGGTAAAGTTGAGGTGACTGTAGAGAGAGGAAAATAAGAGGATCTGCATAACTTGTTTCTCTTTTCTGTGGAGAAGAGATTGGATCATGGAAGCGGGTGCTGCAAACGATAGACGTCCGAGTGTTTTAGAGTTGAGGAAGAACATACCATTTTCAGTTTTCAATTTTTAAGAAGAAAGATGCTTACTTTCGGTAGTTTGAGCTAGAAATGGAAGCAAGTTTTAGATTCTTGATTTGTTCGAGGTGTGGTTAATAGGGTCTTTCCCCAGTCATTACACTTCGTGCAATGGAGGTCATGAAGGAGTGTTAGGGTTTATACATTGCCAAACGATATTGTTAAATTTTCTGAGAAAGTGACAGAGGAGACCAATCAGTGCTTCGACAAAGTTAAGGTTGTTGGATTTCTGACATGCATGTGCTTTTGCAGCTGTTTTCAAATTTCATATTACTATCGAATTATCCAGCAGCTTAGTGTTATAGTGATAATACTAATAATTTATCTCCAATTGTTTGGACTAATTCTTGGGCGTTATATAAATCTGGTATAAAAATCGTGTAATATTAGTCGAGATACACGGAAACAGACCCTTTCGTTTATAGAAAAGTAATACAAATATACTTAATCACAGAAAAAGGGGAATCATTGAAAGATTAATTTTGTAGACATAATTAAAAGCTATTTTTTGAGGGAATATTTTGTGTGGCAGTGTGAGAGGGACTATAGAAAGGTACAAGAAGGCCTGCTCAGACTCTTCCAACACAGCCACTGTTGCTGAAACAAATACTCAGGTACCAAATAAAATGTTGATTAACTAAACATTTATGAACTTCATCACATTACTAGCATTCTTGTCTGCAGTTCTACCAGCACGAAGCAACCAAATTGAGAAGACAAATCCGAGATATCCAGGCTTCAAACAGGTTGGTTGGTCCAGTTTCTGAAGTTTCCTGTGGAACAATGCTATGAACTGCCTGAAAGATCTGTTCTTCACCCAAAAAAAAGGGTTATTCTCATAGTACACTTTTCAAAAGTCATTAATGAGTCTCTTAAACAACAGGAATATAACTGGAGAAGCCCTCAGCTCATTGTCCTTTAAGGATCTAAAGAACCTGGAGGGACGATTGGAGAAAGGAATCAGTAGAATCAGAGCCAAAAAAGTGAGAATGATGCCTGTTTCTCTTCTTTGAATTGTTTTTTGGGTTTTTAGATACATTTTCTTGCTGCTGTTTTTCAGAATGAAACGTTGTTAGCTGAAATAGAGTACATGCAAAAGAGGGTAAACCAAAGTCTACTGCTTTCCCACCATTTTCATTTCCTACATTAAATTTACTTTGATGAAGGCTTCAAACCCATTACGAGTTTTCCACTCTTTTGCAGGAGATTGAGCTACAGAATCACAACAACTATCTGAGAGCAAAGGTCTTTGATGATCCCTTTTTAAGAGCATTGAATATGAGTGAAATTTTTGATTCTTTGTTCATTTAAGTTGCAGATATCTGAGAATGAACAAGCACATCATCAAGACCAAGCCAACATTATCCCTGGAGCTGTATACCAAAACTTGCCTGTTCAACCGTTTGATCGAAACTACCTTCTTGATTCTAATAATCAGTATCCTCGCCAAGATCAGACGTGTCTCCAACTTGTGTAAGAAAATATAACTCTTTTTCATTTCAGCATCCCACAGATTTGGCACACTTCGTCAAAAATTCAGTAAACAGTAGCAGATTGCTCGTTGCATAATATTAAATTCTTCCATATCTTTCAAAATAATAGCTTTCGTAGGGTTAAACTCCATGAATAGTACTTGATTCCAAGGACCTGATTGTTGTGTTTTATTTGGGTGCAGTTAAAGGAGATAGAAGGGCATTTGTTTGTTGAATTTGTAATCGTATTTCATGACGAGGTGAGAACCAATTTGTGAAGAGGTAATACATGAATGTACGACCAACTCCTAGAGTCGATCTCTTGTTTCACTTCATTTGCTTGTTACTACAAAGGGTTAATTCGTCATCTTGCAATCCTTCCTCACAAATTGACATTCTATTTAAACTTTTTTCGTGGAAATTAAGGTATTGTTACAGTATACTTGTATGCTATCTAATCTTATCTTACAACTCTCCTTCGAATCATTCATTTATAGTATTATTATAGTAATATATGAACGAAAGATATTATTTCTAATTAATGTTAAAAAAAGAAGGACGTGTTGATTTGGCTATCCACAATACAACAAAATGTATGAAGTGAAATAAACCAGGTGGTATGTTAATTGAAAGAATACCTCGTACTAAAGCCTGTATTTTCTGACAAAAGCCAACTGCATTCGATTGAGTGTGACAATTCCTTGAAGCATTTTTCTGATCACTTTGTTTAAGCTAAGAATCATCCAGCTCTTGGTATAATTCTAAAGAAATGGAGTAGTCATTTTCAGTTGTAATAAAGCCACAAATCACATGGGTGGCGCTGTCATCGCCAACACTTCCAGCTATGTTTTAGGTCTGCAACATGATTGTCGACAAGACTGAACCATGCACATCCTGAAAATGGGCTCCACTGGTTGTGATAGTGCTAGTGCTAGTGCTTGTGCTAGTGCTAGGCAGCTTCCACACATTCCCAAAAAACCTTTTCTTTTTAATATATCGGCAGTCTGCATGTTTGTTCTCCTCGTTTCTTATCTATCTAAGTTTGTAGACTAAGGCGAAGGTATTGGCAATGCGTGCAGGTGGTCTCAAACATCTTCATGAGGAAGACTTGCAAAAAAAATTTAAAAGACAAGAGTCCAAAAAAGTTGGGTTAAACTAACTGTTCAAACGTGATATCAAGATAGTATATGGTATATATCCAAAATAATTGTGTGAATATAAAACCTAACATGAAAAAAAAAGTGATAAGTATCTTATCTTACCAATAAAAGCTCTGAATAAAAAAAAAAAAAAAAACTAAAAAAAGGAACGTTGATTAGTCCTATGTCGATTGCTGCCCTGACCTTGATCTAAAAAGAGTGTAGTTCGAATAAATCAACTAAACATAATAATGATAGAGTTTTACATTCAAGAATAATGAGAAAAAAAAAAAGAATGAGCACGCCATGTGAAAATTATAGTACAAAAATCTGAGCATAAAACGTTAGTAGAAAAAAAGTAAAACACCCCACTATAGTATGATACATAAATAAAATAAGCTACTATTGAATAACATAAAAATCTTAGTGAAAATAACGTCAGACTCCGGACATACTATGCCAAGGCAATATACTAAGCCTCTCCATCTTCTCCCTCAGCTAGGGGTTGAATCAGTTTGGTTCGGTTCGGTTCGGTTATTGGACGAATTAGAACTGAACTTGTTGGGTCGGTTTTGAAAATTACAAATTGAAACCGAACCGAACCAGTGATAGAACCGACCAAAAACTGAGGCTTGGTTTTTGCTTTTATCGATTTGGTTTCGGTTTCGGTTAGATTTTGAAAATTTGGTATCAGCTTCGGCTTTTAAATTTTTTGGGCTCAATTTTTTTGGCCTTAAATCTCTTGCTATCATTCAAAAAAGCCAGATTTGAAACAGCTGAAAGTTAATCTTTCCAAACAACATTTTATGTCTAGTATCAATGAATTGACTTGTGCCCTTTCTTCCAAATGCACCAAAAAATTAAGGATCCAGTGAAAATTTATCTCCCACTATATAAGCATCTTCAACATCTAAAACATCGTCATATAAATTGCCCTTCCTTTTCTTCCAAATGCACCAAAAAATCAATGGGACTCCAAATGACCACCACTTCTAAACAACAGCACTAGACGACTATGAAATGGAATATCTAAGTTGTAAAAACTTGAAACACACCCACCTTACAAAACTTTACAAGTATTATAAGCATCAAACTAAGTGTTACATGTAACGACCCCGGCCAGGAGCCGTCACGTGATCACCATTCTTAATCTCCTAATCATTCGGTTCATGCTTCATGCATCTTATTCATTAACGGTGCGTTTACTTTTATATTATTATTTTTATTTGGAAACACATCTTAATGCATCTGCCGATGGAGTCCTAGGCTCACATCGACCGATGGTCACGTGCCAGCCACGCAACACATCTTTTCTACACCTCTTTTAAGCGGCATCTGCCGATAGTCACAGACACAACATCTGCCGATGAAAAACAGGCTTCATCTACCGATAGAAAACACCCCATCCGGCACTAACGACAAACTTCCTAATAAGATAGTATATGGTATATATCCAAAATAATGTGTGAATATAAAACCTAACATGAAAAAAAAAGTGATAAGTATCTTATCTTACCAATAAAAGCTCTGAATAAAAAAAAAAAAAAAAAAACTAAAAAAAGGAACGTTGATTAGTCCTATGTCGATTGCTGCCCTGACCTTGATCTAAAAAGAGTGTAGTTCGAATAAATCAACTAAACATAATAATGATAGAGTTTTACATTCAAGAATAATGAGAAAAAAAAAAGAATGAGCACGCCATGTGAAAATTACTTCTGCCGATGACGTAATACTCTACTTCTGCCGATGACGTAATACTCTACTTCTGCCGATGACGTAATACTCTACTTCTGCCGATGACGTAATACTCTACTTCTGCCGATGACGTAATACTCTACTTCTGCCGATGACGTAATACTCTACTTCTGCCGATGACGTAATACTCTACTTCTGCCGATGACGTAATACTCTACTTCTGCCGATGACGTAATACTCTACTTCTGCCGATGACGTAATACTCTACTTCTGCCGATGACGTAATACTCTACTTCTGCCGATGACGTAATACTCTACTTCTGCCGATGACGTAATACTCTACTTCTGCCGATGACGTAATACTCTACTTCTGCCGATGACGTAATACTCTACTTCTGCCGATGACGTAATACTCTACTTCTGCCGATGACGTAATACTCTACTTCTGCCGATGACGTAATACTCTACTTCTGCCGATGACGTAATACTCTACTTCTGCCGATGACGTAATACTCTACTTCTGCCGATGACGTAATACTCTACTTCTGCCGATGACGTAATACTCTACTTCTGCCGATGACGTAATACTCTACTTCTGCCGATGACGTAATACTCTACTTCTGCCGATGACGTAATACTCTACTTCTGCCGATGACGTAATACTCTACTTCTGCCGATGACGTAATACTCTACTTCTGCCGATGACGTAATACTCTACTTCTGCCGATGACGTAATACTCTACTTCTGCCGATGACGTAATACTCTACTTCTGCCGATGACGTAATACTCTACTTCTGCCGATGACGTAATACTCTACTTCTGCCGATGACGTAATACTCTACTTCTGCCGATGACGTAATACTCTACTTCTGCCGATGACGTAATACTCTACTTCTGCCGATGACGTAATACTCTACTTCTGCCGATGACGTAATACTCTACTTCTGCCGATGACGTAATACTCTACTTCTGCCGATGACGTAATACTCTACTTCTGCCGATGACGTAATACTCTACTTCTGCCGATGACGTAATACTCTACTTCTGCCGATGACGTAATACTCTACTTCTGCCGATGACGTAATACTCTACTTCTGCCGATGACGTAATACTCTACTTCTGCCGATGACGTAATACTCTACTTCTGCCGATGACGTAATACTCTACTTCTGCCGATGACGTAATACTCTACTTCTGCCGATGACGTAATACTCTACTTCTGCCGATGACGTAATACTCTACTTCTGCCGATGACGTAATACTCTACTTCTGCCGATGACGTAATACTCTACTTCTGCCGATGACGTAATACTCTACTTCTGCCGATGACGTAATACTCTACTTCTGCCGATGACGTAATACTCTACTTCTGCCGATGACGTAATACTCTACTTCTGCCGATGACGTAATACTCTACTTCTGCCGATGACGTAATACTCTACTTCTGCCGATGACGTAATACTCTACTTCTGCCGATGACGTAATACTCTACTTCTGCCGATGACGTAATACTCTACTTCTGCCGATGACGTAATACTCTACTTCTGCCGATGACGTAATACTCTACTTCTGCCGATGACGTAATACTCTACTTCTGCCGATGACGTAATACTCTACTTCTGCCGATGACGTAATACTCTACTTCTGCCGATGACGTAATACTCTACTTCTGCCGATGACGTAATACTCTACTTCTGCCGATGACGTAATACTCTACTTCTGCCGATGACGTAATACTCTACTTCTGCCGATGACGTAATACTCTACTTCTGCCGATGACGTAATACTCTACTTCTGCCGATGACGTAATACTCTACTTCTGCCGATGACGTAATACTCTACTTCTGCCGATGACGTAATACTCTACTTCTGCCGATGACGTAATACTCTACTTCTGCCGATGACGTAATACTCTACTTCTGCCGATGACGTAATACTCTACTTCTGCCGATGACGTAATACTCTACTTCTGCCGATGACGTAATACTCTACTTCTGCCGATGACGTAATACTCTACTTCTGCCGATGACGTAATACTCTACTTCTGCCGATGACGTAATACTCTACTTCTGCCGATGACGTAATACTCTACTTCTGCCGATGACGTAATACTCTACTTCTGCCGATGACGTAATACTCTACTTCTGCCGATGACGTAATACTCTACTTCTGCCGATGACGTAATACTCTACTTCTGCCGATGACGTAATACTCTACTTCTGCCGATGACGTAATACCGTTCACGTGACACCATTCTTAATTCCTAATCATTCGGTTCATGCTTCATGCATCTTATTCATTAACGGTGCGTTTACTTTTACTTATTATTTTTATTTGGAAACACATCTTAATGCATCTGCCGATGGCGTCCTAGGCTCACATCGACCGATGGTCACGTGCAGCCACGCAACACATCTTTCTACACCTCTTTTAAGCGGCATCTGCCGATAGTCACAGACCAAACATCTGCCGATGAAAACAGGCTTCATCTACCGATAGAAAACACCCCATCGGGCACTAACGACAAACTTCCTAATACATCTACCGGTGAACTACCTACATCTTTCGATGACAAATACTCTACTTTTGCCGATGGCATAACACTCTACTTCTGCCGATGACGTAATACTCTACTTCTGCCGATGACGTAATACTCTACTTCTGCCGATGCATAACACTCTACTTCTGCCGATGACGTAATACTCTACATCTGCCGATGACATAAATACCTAAACTGCCGATGACAAAATACTCTACTTCTGTCGATGACATGACACTTTATTTCTGCCCGCTCGACACGAGCCTCTCACGTGCCTCATTAACACCACCAGATTTCATCTTCCGAAGGGAAAATTTATCTCGACTTCTACCGATAGCTAAACCACATCTACCGGTAGAAAACGCTAACTTAGTTTCCATCGATAGAAACTTCTACGGCAGAACTCATTCCAACATTTATATAGCTCAACTTGACCATAAACCTTACTGATAAACTACAATTCATTCAGAGTATAGATAACGGAAGACTTAAGTAAAGCAGACCATTCATTAGTCCTTAAAATCCCTAACAGATTCCGAATTTTAAATCAGCTAATTCAGACTCCATTGTTATAAGAAATCTTAATCCACTTAGACCTTCTTTATCATATAAACCACCGACATACTATGAGCATAACCAAGGGTCATAAATCGCCTCTCCAGTCCTGCACTGTCATTCTGAGCATCCTCCAGCAACCAGCTTTAAACATTCTCTTTGAACATAGCATCCTCACCTGAACCTTCTTCACCTACACCGTAAGGTTTAACTATAAGCCTAATGCTTAGTAAGGAATGCATGCTGGCAGACATACATGAGTGTACAAATTAATAAACATAAGCCCGTAAATCTTTCTTCATTCATGCTCATTTTCATTATTTACATAGCATGTATTAAGGCAGGAGACGAGGGAGAAAGACAGGGGTACATAGTCATTTGCCTATCGCGGCAATCATAGTAACGACTAACTCGGCCTCCACCGGTGGGAGAATTCGCGAGCCATACACATCATCAACTCGGCCTCCACCAGTGGGAGAATTCGCGAGCCATACATATCATCAACTCGGCCTCCACCAGGGGGAGAATCTGCGAGCTATACTTGTCATAGTCTCTTTTCCCCGTCCTGCACTTAATCATGATCACATTTACTTTTCATGTTCTTAACTCAGTCATAAACGTGGACTCAATGCATAAACATGAAGTTCACAGAGAGAAGTCATACCATAAGGACAAGCAAAACATCCTGTAACTTAACATCTTCTTACACAAATTCTTCATATCATGGCAATAACTAGTCATAGTCAACAGACAGACATCTCAATGATTTCCTAATACCCTTGCGGTGTAGGGCTCTAGTGGCCGGAAATCTTAATACATTCACTTACCAGGATTCCTTAGCTGAGCAGCACCTTCACTTGAGCTTTCCTTGCCTATGACATTTCATATTCGTAGTTAAATAACTTAAACTAAAAAACTAATAAGGTCCTAACTAAATGTCATCCTAAACTCTGTATTTCTTAGTCTTTTCCGTCAAGCACCTTGGGTGCGTGGGTTAAGCTCCAAGATTCCAGACATTCGGATTCAACCTAGCAGTTATTTACAGTCGGTTGTCAAAAGTTCAGATTCAAATCGGCAATGCTATTACCAAACTCAGCTTAACAATGTTCCTATTTTACTCTGTCATAACAAAATCCGGACTGCGGGTTTCTAGCTAAAAGAAGAGCTCTAAATAACTTTTCCAACAACTACATTGTCAGAACCTTACCTCGAATGTGGGTTATCGGAGTGGATACAGGAGAAATCGCTCGCTGGTGGAGAAGTCGCCGGCTGAGAGAGAGCTCTGGAGAGTGGAGAAATTGAAGAGGAAAGTGTGACGGCTACAGTGAGGTTTTTGAGAGGTTTAAGGATTTCCTTATTCTATTTATATAAGCCAAAATCCCACTTTATTATCAATCTGCCACCGCACAAGTTTAAGACAAAATACATAAAAACTTGGCATTAAGACATTAAATCAAAAGGTTAAAAAAAAAAAAATAAACAGGTGACAGTTAATTCTATTGAGAAAATCACCTGACCGAAGTTGTCGGGTGTTACATTACATATGTTATTATTATAATTAGTAGTCCTTAAGGGTAGTTTAGTCTTTTTATTATTCTATTTGTTTACCGTAGCTATATAAACCTTTTTATGTGTATGTTTTTAAAAAAACTTGTCAATATTAGCATCACAATTTTATCATGCTATCAGAGCATGGAGACTATGGCTTTTGCAGACTGGGGTTTGGCTGAACAGTCGTGGACTGTTGCATTAATAGAGACTAACGGCTTGACTTCTCAACAATGTCGAGTCGTGGACAATGGCGTGAGCAGTGTCGTGAACAGTGGTGTTAACAGTGTCGTGAATAGTGTGTTTCTTTGGTTGGATTCGGGTATTTGTTTGTACAACTGATATTTTCAATTTGCCTCTTTTGGTTCGTTCGTGCGGGTTTGCATTTTTTTATTGGATTTAGTTGTTTTGGTTGGATTATTTGAAGATTCTATTGATTTTATTTGTTTCCTCATCATGTCTGGTCGTAAGGATGATTCTCTTCAGTCGATTAGTGGCCAATTAGATGATAAGAATTACTTGTATTGGAGTTATGTTATGAACAATTTCTTGCGTGAAAAATCTATGTGGGGTTGTCACAGGTGTGCGAGTTATGCATATAGACAGCAAGACCACTTACTATGCAACCTTACTGGAGGTTTGAGAGTCAGACAATTAGAAGATTATTACGTGAATTAACAACTCTGTTACGCACTCTATTAGTGTTCAGTTGGCAAAGTATGAGACTGCTCAAGAGGTCTGGGATCATTTGGCCAGGTTATACAAACAATCTAACTTTGCTAAACAGTATCAATTGGAGATAGACATTCGGGCTTTTCAACAAAAAGATATGAGAATTCAAGACTTTTATTCTGCCATGTTAGCATTATGGGACCAACTGGCATTAACAGAACCACTAGAATTGCACGTATTCCCAGCTTACATCTCTCGGAGAGAATCACAACATCTAGTATAGTTCCTGATGTCTCTTCGTCATGATTTTGAGGGATTGTGTGGGACAATCCTACATTGTACTCCTCTTCCTTCTGTTGATTTGGTGGTCAATGAACGTTAGCTGAGGAGATTCGTCTTAAGTCTCAGGCCGATAAGGGGACTATCTGTGATGCCCCAGATGTGTAAGTATGTGAATGATGGCTGCACGAACCAGAACCTGGATGGCGGTACATCCGCGTGGGCAAACCGGAAGGTGACGGATCGTAAAAAGGGGGTCGTCCCAATCCCACTGTAGCAACGGGTAATTGTCAGCCTTGATTTTATTAGTAACATTTTGTGACTCTTATTTTATAAGATTAAGTGAATTTGATTGGTTGTTTAATTAGGTTAAAGTTGATTAACCAAGGGCATTTGAGTAATTGTGAAGCAAATGTTATAAATGGAGAGTTTAATGAAGGTTTAGCCACCACTGTTTCATTACTTTCCTCTTTCAGCTCAGCTGATTCATCTGGCAATTTTTCTCTCCGAATCTTCTTCAACTTAGGTAAGTTCTTCCTTGATTTCTTCTTGCTGATGATCTAGGGTGAATATAGGATATACATTTGATGATTTGTTTACTGTAGAATTAGTGTTTTAGGAATGCCATGAGTAAGAGCTGAATTCGGCGTTTTGGTGATGAATCGGTAATGCTCGAGGAACTGAGCTTCCAACTAGTTTCCTTATATTTCTAGATAGTTTAGAATGAAGTTTAGCGAAGATCTAACTAATACCTTGTCTACGGTTTTAGGTTTGAGCAAAACCCCGAATTAGTTTGCAACCAAGCTTTTTCAGGAAGCCAGCTAAGTAGAGTACATGTGTGCCTTCGGGCCTACATCACAAAACAGTAGGATTTATGCTTATACGAATGTTTTTAGTATGTCATGCATCAATTTTATGAAAGAACATAAAAAAGAATTTACATGTAATGACATGGTAAGGCATGAGAAGTTTGAATCAGACAAATTATTAAGGGAACTAATCTGCCCCTTAATCGAGAAGAGGATGTTATGACTTTGGGAAAACTAATCCACTTCCCATCGAACAGAGGGATCAGATCAGCTATTAAGGGAACGAATCCGCCCCTTAATTTAGTAAAGGATGTTATGACTTTGGGAAAACTGATCCACTTCCCATTGAATTAAAGGATCAGATCAGAGAACAAACACAAATGCAACTGAGATGTGAAAGTAGAAACTGCATGATTAAGATTTATGAATTTAGTATTTCATTCATATTTGCTCTACTTATTTAGCATTAGGCTAATAGATGAGTTTTGTGATGTAGGTGCTGAGGTTACAATAGGTGATTTCTCTGAGTTTACAGAGGGATAGGTGAAGTTGATGGAGCACATCTATGCCGTGGTTTGGTGCTCTGATGAGGCAGTTTGACTAATGTCTGTATGTGAAGTCTAAATGGATTAATGTTTGTTGAAGTGTGCCGAGAATTTTAATGATTGTGATAGTTTTTAGTATTTCTGATACATTTTGAGATTTTCTCGAAGAATGATACATTGTTAGTTCTAACTGCGATTCTTACTGGTTTTCAAGCATTTCATTGGGTCAGGTTGTTTTGAATGATTTCAGTAAAATTTTCAAGTTCTCTTAGCAGTCGGAGTTATTCCTTGTTTAGAGTGTAAATGGTTGATACGCTGTTCAGTTGTCTATTGGAAGATATTGTCTATCGGTAGATGTTGTTTGTCGGTGGATGTTGAGAGTTACTGTTTACCGGTAGATGTTGTCTATCGGAAGATGTTGTCTATCGGTAGATGTTGCTTGTCGGTGGATGTTGAGAGTTACTGTTTACCGGTAGATGTTGTCTATCGGAAGATGTTGTCTATTGGTGGAGGTTGAGTGTTACTGTTGAGCGGTAGATGAGAGTAGTCGACGTGTCGTTCAACAGATGTTGAAAGACAGATGTCGTTCAAGTAGGGGTGAGCGGTGGATGTCGGTAGCAGAAGATGTAGTCTGTTTCTACTTCTACCGCTGATACTATTTGGCGGAAGACACAGTCTTTTTCTGTTTCTACCGCTGAGATTATTTATCGGTAGATGTGCTCGGTAGCGGTGGACGCGTTCAAATTTAAGGCATTTTAATATTTAACACTCTCATGGCCTCGGTTCTTCTAGCCGATTACTTCTATTATTTAATTGTTATATAAGTATTGTTTCAGTGATTTATTTTAACCCTGTTTTACGCAAATGATTTTTTCGCTGTAAGTTTTGATGTTTTTAAATAAGTGACGAATTTTGACCGTTGAGTAGAATTTTAAAAATCCCTCAAAATGTCTTAGTTCTGTACAGCGTTATGTGTAACGAACCGGGTTTATAAAATTTTGGGCGTTACAGCTTGGTATCAGACTCATTTAGTTAAACTATTCAAAAGATTACTCATCAGTGCCGATCGTCGCATGGGAGTACTCCAACAACTGTAAGTGTTTATGTTAATCCTAGTTGCTAGATATTTATGAGAGTAAATAACCTTTTCCAGGAATATAGCAAAATGGCTAGATGACCAGGACGACCAAGAGTACTGAGAGAGATGCCAAATTTGAGAAATGAGGAGGATCCTAGTGTGATTAAGGAGCTGACAGCTTTGGTACGTCAGAAGTCTGAACAATTGGGACTGCTTTTGAACCGAGATGTGCAAGGGAGTGCCAACTCGGGTTCCAACAATGAGCAATCGGGAGACAGATTCCAGAGATTGCAACCGCCCACGTTTGATGGACAGTCATCCAATCCGATTGTTGCTGAGGGATGGCTTAGGAAGATAGAGAGTATGTTCAGATGTGCCAACGTTGGGGAAGGAGACAAAGTCACCTTGGCAACGTTTCATTAGGCTGGGGATGCTCAACTTTGGTGGGAAACAATGGAGACCACCACTAATGTTCTGGCTATGTCGTGGTCACAATTCAAGAAAATTTTCTATGAGAAATACTTTAACAGCACCGTCCAGGCAGCAAAGAAGGTGGAGTTTCTGAACTTGAAGCAGACGGGGTCCGTTTTCGAGTACAATAGACAGTTTGAGTCCCTGTCCAGGTTTGCTGGACATTTTGTTCACAGGAATTAGAATAAAGTGTTTCAATTTATGCATGGACTAAAACCAGAGATTTACAGAGTAGTCAAGTTTTCAGGTATTAAAGGTCTGTCTTACGGAGAAGTCATGTCCACGGCATTGGAAGTGGAAGATGCAGAAATGAAGTGTGCTGGACCAAAGGAAGCCCCACGAAAGTTCATTCAGCCACACCAACAGAGAGGGATGAAGAGGCCCAGTGAAGGCCAGGGTAGTCATGGAGCAGGAAAGAAAGTACAGGATGCTAGGAAGTTTCCCCAATGCCCGATATGTTTGAAGAATCACCTGGGAGAGTGCAGATTTGGGTCAGGAAAATGTTTCAACTGTGAAGAAGTTGGACACACGTACAAAGATTGCCCGAAGCCCAGAGTCACCCGATGCTACAACTGTAATAAGGTTGGTCATATTAACAGAGACTGCCCAGCTTTAAAGAATGGTCCTGCTAAGATAAAGCCGAGGATATTCTCCATGATGGAGTCGGGTGATGATGAATAGCTCGCGGTTGTGTCAGGTACTATATTGATCAACTCTATGCCTGCTTTCACTTTAATAAATTCTGGTGCAACACATTCTTTTATAGAATCTGCATTTGCTGTTAAGTTAGATGTACAGCCTACGCCAACCGAACATGTGTTTAATGTCACGTTACCTTCTGGTGAATGCATGCACTCTAGCCGAGCGATGCTTAATAGTGTGGTGTCAGTAGGAAGCGTGAATTTACCTGCAAATCTCATTATCATGGATATAATGGGATTTGATGTAATCCTAGGAATGGACTGGTTGTTTAAGCATTATGCCACGATCGATTGTAGGACTGGAATTGTTAGTTTTCAACCCCCTGGTGGTATGAAACATACCTTCCAAGCTTTGAAGAAGTGTAAGGAAATGTCTGTTATTGCCCCTATGGATGCTAGACCTTCTCCATGCGGAGAGTATTTATGCTTTTTGGCTAGTGCTATAGACACACAGGTTGTAGGAAAATTCAGTCCTCAGAATGTCTTAGTTGTCCAAGACTTCCCAGAAATATTCCTAGATGACCTTCCGGACTTGCATCCAGATAGAGAAATTGAGTTTGTTGTAGATGTTTATCCAGGTGCGGAGCTTGTATCTAAGAATCCTTACAGATTAGCACCAACAGAGCTTAGAGAGTTAAAGAAACAGTTGGAGGAACTGTTGGAAAAATGATTCATACGCCCGAGTTATTCACCGTGGGGTGCACCTGTTCTTTTTGTTAAGAAGAAGGATGGATCATTGCACATGTGTGTTGATTATCAGGAATTGAACAAATTAACTATCAAGAACAAGTATCCATTACCAAGGATTGATGATCTATTCGACCAACTTAATGATGCACGAGTCTTCTCTAAGATTGACCTTAGGTACGGTTATTACCAATTGAAAGTCAAATCATAAGATATCCCTAAGACAGCCTTTCACACAAGGTATGAACATTATGAGTTTTTGGTTATGTCTTTTGGATTGACAAATGCACCAGCAGCTTTCATGGATCTCATGAATAGAGTGTTTCACGGGTATCTAGATAAATTTGTCATAGTGTTTATTGATGATATTTTAATCCATTCACGTATTGAGGATGATCATGCAAAACACTTGAACTTGGTATTAGGAGTACTTAAGCAGCACCAACTTTATGCCAAATTTTCCAAGTGTGAGTTTTGGTTGGACCAAGTTCACTTTTTGGGTCACATTATCTCGGGGGATGAGATATCTGTCGGTCCAGCCAAGGTTCAAGCAGTTAAGGAGTGGCCCAAACAGAAGAATGCTACAGATATTCAGAGTTTCCTTAGATTAGCAGGATATTACAGGAAGTTCATTGAAGGATTCTCGAAAATTTCTACACCCCTTACCCAGTTAACAAGGAAAAACATGAAGTATATATGGACTGATGAATGTGAGTTTATATTTCAAACCTTGAAACAGAGACTGACCAATGCCCCAATACTAACACTCCCTGTTGAGAATGGAAAGTTTAGCATTTATTGTGATGCATCCAAGGTTGGTCTTGGTTGTGTCCTAATGCAGGATGGAAATGTAATAGCTTATGCTTCTAGACAGGTGAAAACACATGAGAAGAATTATCCTACACATGATTTGGAATTGGCTGCGGTAGTTTTTGCATTAAAGATTTAGAGGCATTACTTGTATAGACAATCTTGTGAAATATTCTCGGATCATAAAAGTCTGAAATATATTTTCACACAGAAAGAGCTAAACATGAGGCAACGTCGGTGGTTGGAGTTTGTCAAGGATTACAATTTTGAGATCAAATACCACCCCGGCAAGGTGAATGTAGTGGCTGACGCATTGAGTAGAGTAACAACATCAGCCTCGACATTGATTCTTGACATACCGATAGCCTTAAAGACAGAATTCCAAATATTTAACCTGGAAGCTGTGTCCAGCGTGTCAGCCATGCTTTCTGCCATATCCTTGAGGCCTACTATTTTGGAGAGAATAAAGGAAGTCCAGGTAAATGATGTTGAATGCAATAAGTACAAGTTAAACATTGATTCTTATGATAAATCAGATTTCAACTTTTCTACTGATGGAATTCTCAAGTTTCGGAATAGATGGTTTGTTCCAACAAGTGATGCACTTCGAAATGAAATCCTTTCGGAAGCTCATTCTTCTAGGTTATCTATTCATCCTAGAAATATAAAAATGTACAGAGACCTTAAACAACACTATTGGTGGCCAAATATGAAAAGAAGTGTGGTGGAGTACATTGGATCGTGGTTGATTTGCCAACAGATTAAAGCTGAACATAAAAAACCTGTAAGAACTTTGCAACCTTTACCAGTTCCCGAATGGAAATGGGAGCAAATAACGATGGACTTTATTGTAGGATTGCCTAGAACAGCAAGGGGACATGATGCAATTTGGGTGATAGTTGATCGTCTAACCAAATCTGCCCACTTCCTGCCAATAAAGATGACTTACTCGATGGATCAGCTCGCTGAATTGTATGCGCATGAGATTGATAGATTGTATGGAGTTCCAATCACTATAGTTTTGGATCGAGATTCTAGATTTACATCTAAGTTTTGGAAGAGTTTACATAAGGCTATAGGTACACAGCTCAACTTTAGTACAGCTTTTCACCCTCAAACAGATGGACAATCCGAGAGGACTATTCAAATGTTGGAGGATATGCTTCGTGCATGTGTATTAGAATTTCAAGGTTCTTGGAGTAAGTATTTATCATTGGTGGAGTTCTCTTATAACAACAGTTTTCAGGCAACAATAGGCATGGCACTATACGAGGCATTATATGGACGAAAGTGCAGATCTCCATTGTACTGGGATGAAGTTGGAGAAGCACGATTGATTGGTCCTGACATTGTGCAACAGACAGTGGAGAAGATTGCCCTTATCCGACAGCGGATCTTGACAGCTCAAAGCCGGTAGAAAATCTATGTCTATAGAAGACATAGGGATTTAGAGTTTGATGTTGGTGACTAAGTGTTTCTTAAAGTTTCACCATTCAAAGGAGTTGTAAGGTTTGAGAAGAGAGGTAAGTTGAATCGCAGATACATCAGACCTTTCTCAATCTTGAAGAGGATTGGGAAGACAGCTTATCAATTGCAGTTACCAGTCTCTATGGAGGGAATTCAAAACATGTTCCATGTTTCTATACTGAAGAAATACATGCAGAATCAAACTATAGTTGTGGAACAGCAAAACATTGAAGTTCATCTTACCCTTACCTATGAAGAGAAACCAGTGGAAATTCTAGACTATGCAACTAAAGTACTACGTAACAAAGAAGTTCAGCTAGTAAAGGTGTTATGGCGTAACCAGAATGTAGACGAGGCAACTTGAGAGAGCCAGCAAGACATGATGAGCCGATATACTGAGTTGTTTAAGCACTGAATTTTGAGGACAAAATTCTTTTAAGGAGGGTAGATTGTAGCAACCGGTAATTGTCAGCCTTGATTTTATTAGTAACATTTTGTTACTCTTATTTTATAAGATTAAGTGAATTTGATTGGTTGCTTAATTAGGTTAAAGTTGATTAACCAAGGGCATTTGAGTAATTGTGAAGCAAGTGTTATAAATGGAGAGTTTAGTGAAGGTTTAGCCGCCACTGTTTCATTACTTTCCTCTTTCAGCTCAGCTGACTCCTCAGGCGATTTTTCTCTCCGAATCTTCTTCAACTTAGGTAAGTTCTTCCTTGATTTCTTCTTGCTGATGATCTAGGGTGAATATAGAATATACATTTGATGATTTGTTTACGAATGCTCGAGGAACTGAGCTTCCAACTAGTTTCCTTAGATTTCTGGATAGTTTAAAATGAAGTTTAGTGAAGATCTAACTAATACCTTGTCTACGGTTTTAGGTTTGACCAAAACCCCGAAGTAGTTTGCAACCAAGCTTTTTCAGGAAGCCAGGTAAGTAGAGTACGTGTGTGCCTTCTGGCCTACATCACAAAACAGTAGGATTTATGCTTGTACGAATGTTTTCAGTATGTCATTCATCATGTTTATGAAAGAACACGAAAAAGAATTTATATGTCATGGCATGGTAAGGCATGAGAAGTTTGAATCAGACAAACTATTAAGGGAACTAATCCGCCCATTAATCGAGAAGAAGATGTTATGACTTTGGAAAAACTGATCCATTTCCCAACGAAGAGAGGGATCAGATCAGCTATTAAGGGAACTAATCCGTCCCTTAATCTAGTAGAGGATGTTATGACTTTGGGAAAATTGATCCACTTCCCATCGAACTGAAGGATCAGATCAGAGAACAAACACAAATGCAACTGAGATGTGAAAGGAGAAACTACATGATTAGGATTTATGAATTTAGTATTTCATTCATATTTGCTCTACTTATTTAGCATTAGGCTAATAGATGAGTTTTGTGATGTAGGTGCTGAGGTTACAACAGATGGTTTCTCTAAGTTTATAGAGGGATAGGTGAAGTTGATGGAGCACATCTATGCCGCAGTTTGGTGCTCTGATGAGGCGGTTTGACTAATGTCTGCATGTGAAGTCTAAATAGATTAATGTTTGTTGAAGTGTGCCGAGAATTTTAATGATTGTGATAGTTTTTAGTATTTTTGATAAATTTTGAGATTTCCTCGAAGAATGATACATTGTTATCTATCGGAAGATGTTGTCTATCGGAAGATGTTGTCTATCGGAAGATGTTGTCTATCGGTAGATGTTGTCTATCGGTAGATGTTGTCTATCGGAAGATGTTGTCTATCGGTAGATGTTGTCTATCGGAAGATGTTGTCTATCGGAAGATGTTGTCTATCGGAAGATGTTGTCTATCGGTAGATGTTGTCTATCGGTAGATGTTGTCTATCGGAAGATGTTGTCTATCGGAAGATGTTGTCTATCGGAAGATGTTGTCTATCGGAAGATGTTGTCTATCGGTAGATGTTGTCTATCGGTAGATGTTGTCTATCGGAAGATGTTGTCTATCGGAAGATGTTGTCTATCGGAAGATGTTGTCTATCGGAAGATGTTGTCTATCGGTAGATGTTGTCTATCGGTAGATGTTGTCTATCGGTAGATGTTGTCTATCGGAAGATGTTGTCTATCGGAAGATGTTGTCTATCGGAAGATGTTGTCTATCGGTAGATGTTGTCTATCGGAAGATGTTGTCTATCGGAAGATGTTGTCTATCGGAAGATGTTGTCTATCGGTAGATGTTGTCTATCGGAAGATGTTGTCTATCGGAAGATGTTGTCTATCGGAAGATGTTGTCTATCGGAAGATGTTGTCTATCGGAAGATGTTGTCTATCGGAAGATGTTGTCTATCGGAAGATGTTGTCTATCGGTAGATGTTGTCTATCGGAAGATGTTGTCTATCGGTAGATGTTGTCTATCGGAAGATGTTGTCTATCGGAAGATGTTGTCTATCGGTAGATGTTGTCTATCGGAAGATGTTGTCTATCGGTAGATGTTGTCTATCGGTAGATGTTGTCTATCGGTAGATGTTGTCTATCGGAAGATGTTGTCTATCGGAAGATGTTGTCTATCGGAAGATGTTGTCTATCGGAAGATGTTGTCTATCGGAAGATGTTGTCTATCGGAAGATGTTGTCTATCGGAAGATGTTGTCTATCGGAAGATGTTGTCTATCGGTAGATGTTTTGTGATGTAGGTGCTGAGGTTACAACAGATGGTTTCTCTAAGTTTATAGAGGGATAGGTGACGTTGATGGAGCACATCTATGCCGCAGTTTGGTGCTCTGATGAGGCGGTTTGACTAATGTCTGCATGTGAAGTCTAAATAGATTAATGTTTGTTGAAGTGTGCGAGAATTTTAATGATTGTGATAGTTTTTAGTATTTTTGATAAATTTTGGTGGATGTTGAGAGTTACTATTTACCGGTAGATGTTGTCTATCGGAAGATGTTGTCTATCGGTAGATGTTGCCTGTCGGTGGATGTTGAGAGTTACTGTTTATCGGTAGATGTTGTCTATCGGAAGATGTTGTCTATCGGTGGAGGTTGAGTGTTACTGTTGAGCGGTAGATGAGAGTAGTCGACGTGTCGTTCGACAGTTATCGAAAGGCAGATGTCGTTTAAGTAGGGGTGAGCGGTGGATGTCGGTAGCAGAAGGTGTAGTATGTTTCTACTTCTACCGCTGATACTGTTTGGTGGAAGACGCAGTCTATTTCTGTTTTTACCGCTGAGATTATTTATCAATAGATGTGTTCGGTAGCGGTGGGCGTGTTCAAATTTATGGCATTTTAATATTTAACACTCTCATGCCCTCGGTTCTTCTGGCCGATTGCTTCTTTTATTTAATTGTTATATAAGTATAGTTTCAGTGATTTGTTTTAACCCTGTTTTACTCAAAAGATTTTTCCGCTGCAAGTTTTGATGTTTTTAAATAAGTGACGAATTTTTACCGTTGAGTAGAATTTTAAAAATCCCTCAAAATGTCTTAGTTCTGTACAGCGTTATGTGTAATGAACCGGGTTTATAAATTCAGTACATGGAAATGAAACATGTAAAGAGACCCTCCCAAGATAGTAAGACGCATTTTGGAGCACAATTGACAACGGATCCCATAAAAACTTTGAAGTTGAAAGTGCTTCGGCGAGAGTAGTACCAGGTTGGGTGACCGACTAGGAAGTCCTTGCCAAACAAAGCCGTGAGGGGAGGATATTGGGGTACGACCCAATCCTCAGAGCGGACAATATCTTGTTGGAAAAAGGGGTCGGTACACTATCTCACCTCCTACTCCATCTGTCTTTGCAGTACCACAGCAACTTACGGCTAGTAGCCAAAATAGGTCGACATCTAAGGTCTCTCATGATGAGTGTGCCTTCTGTAAGCAGAAGGGTCATTGGAAGGCTCAGTGTCTGTTATTGCCGAATAAGGGTAAATCATAGCAACAAGAAGGGCCACCACAGCTGCAACAATGGCCGTCGCCACAACAACAACTGTCTTTCTCGCTGCAGTCTACTTCATGGACATATCGACCACCTCAGTCCAATAATGCAGTGGTTGTCCCGTCTTTGGATCCATCCATGTTTGAGCAGTTTCAACAAGTCATTTCCTCATAATCCCATGCTATGTCAGCCACCTTTCATAAAGGTTTGTCATCGTTTGGCTCCTCATGTATATCTCATTCATTATGGGTCTTGGATTTAGGTGCCTTTCATCATATGTTTTCTAATTTGTCTTCTTTTGTTTCCTTGTCTCCCAATTTTTCTGTATCCATTGTGACTGCTGATGACACTCCTATGCCATTAGTAGGTGTTGGTTCCATTGTTACATTTGTTGTGTCTCTTTCTGATGTTTATTATATTCCCAATCTTACTCTTAGTCTTATCTCTATTGGTCAAGTATGTGAGTCTGCACACTTAGTCTTATTTTTTTCATCCACTTGTTCTGTACAAGATCCGCACTCTTAGAAGGTGATTGGGACAGCCATAAGCAGGGGGACTCTATGTTTTGGATCAACTCAAAGTATCAGATGTTGCTGCTTCTAGTATGAATTTGTCTTCTTTTCGTTTGAGCCGTCCGTCTTCTGTTTTTTATTTATGGCATTCTCGTTTAGGTCATGTTTCAGTGTCTTGTTTACTGTTTTTTGGTGTCTACAAGAGCATTAGGACATCTGGGTAATCATGACATTTCTGATTGTCGTGATTGTAAACTGGCCAAATTTTTAGCCTTACCATTTTATAAGAGTATTTCCTTTTCTTTTGCTCCATTTGATCTTGTGTATTCTGATGTTGAGGGATCATCTCCTATTCTCACAAAAGGGGGTTCATGATATTATGTTTCATTTGTCGATGATTGCACTCGTTATACTTGGGTTTATCTTCTGAAATGTAGGTAGGATTATCTTACCATTTTTACCAACTTTAGGGTTCTTGTAAAAATACAACATTCAACCATTATCAAGTGTTTTTGTTGTGATTTGGAGGGTGAATACACTTCTAACAATTTTTCTCAGTTACTTGCTTTTGATGGGACTATCAACAAACCTCAGTACTGACACTCCTCAACAAAATGGAGTTGCTGAAAGAAAACATCGACATCTTGTTGAAACAGTCTGCTCGTTCTTGTTGTCAACCGATGTTCCTAGTGAGTTTTGTGGGGAAGCGATTCTTGCCGCTACTCATGTGATTAATAGAATTCTAACATTTCATAATTCAGGTTTGTCTCCCTTTGAAAATTTGTATGGGCATGCGCTTGATTCTTCCTCCTTGTGAGTCTTTTATTGTACTTGTTTTGTCCTTCGCCCGCATGTCGAGGGTAATAAATTATCCTCTCGGTCTCCATGTGTGTCTTTCTGGGTTATGGTGTTGGTCAGCAGGGATATTGTTGTTTGGATCCGGTTAGTCAAAAATTGTATGTCTGTCATCATGTTGTGTTTTTAGAGCATATTCCCTTCTTCTCTATTTCTTCTAGTTCACATCATATGACTCAGTCTGATCTCATTCGCATTGATCCTTTCGATATTGTCACTAAGGAAGCTCCATCCAAAATTCTAGCTGCTCCTACTAATAGATTGACAGAGTCTGATACTTTTGTTCCCGAGACATCTACCTCTCATTCTCCTATGACAACACAATCAACTCTTAAGATTGTGGATTTTACTCCACTCCGTCAGTCCACTTGATCTCGTAAGTCTACTAAACAACTTGATTTTACTTACTCTTTCTATTCTAGTTCTTTTGCTTCATTTGTTGTCTCTGTTCATTGTCTTTCTTAGCCTTTGATCTAAAGAGAAGCTATTCGTGACCCACTTTGGTAGGATATTATGGCTGAGGAACTGTAACACATCAAAAACATGCAGCAGAGAATTTTGACAAAATTGTTCCGATGAAATTGACAAACCCTAATCGGCCGACGAAATTGACCATCAACAGATGAAGAAATGTGAAAAATTAGAATAGCTAACCCTATAAATTGGTTAGTTTGGTGAGGGGGAAATCACACAAAAAATCGGGGTTGTTACCTTGCCGGAATCGCCACGCTAAACTTCCGATAAATATCCTCTCTCAGCTGAACTCCCCTTCGGTGAAGAACCTCCTCAGACGAATTCCGATGCGAAGAGCCTCACTCTTTCTCTTGGCCACTCGATCTCTCTCCCTTTCTCTCTGTTCTCTGCCGTCACGAGGAGGAGAAGAAGAAGGGCTCAGTTTTAATATTTAAAACTGAACAGGTTCTTTTCAGCCTGAACCGAACCGGCCATCCATCCCAATTGGCACTGTTCACTCGATCGAGCACTAATCATCCAAACTGAACCGACCCAAATTTTGACCCAACCCGAATTTCGAATGATCGACCCGAACTGATCCAAAATAAACCAGTAAGGATTTTCTACCTAAATTCTTGTGAAATTGATTTATTAATGTGAGAAATTTATAGAATCAAAACGTTGAGGAGGCAACCTGGGAAAAAGAAGAAGAAATGAGAAAGATCTATCTTGAACTTTTCAAGTAATTCTTTAAATTTTGAGGACGAAATTTCTTTAAGGAGGGTAGATTGTAACACATCAAAAACATGCAGCAGACAATTTTGACAAAATTGTGCCGATGAAATTGACAAACCCTAATCAGTCGACGAAATTGACCATCAACAGAGGAAGAAACGTGAAAAATTGGAAGAGCTAACCTAACCTTATAAATTGGTTAGCTCAGTGAGGGGGAAATCACACCAAAAATCGGGATTCTTACCTAGCCGGAATTGCCACGCCGAACTTTCGATGAAAAACCTCTCTCAGCCGAACTCCCCTCTGGTGAAGAACCTCCTCGGCCGAACGCCCCTCCGTCGTCGATTGGCCAAACTTCAATGCGAAGAAGAATCGGCCAGTCAACCCAACCGGCACTGTTCACTCAACCGGGCATTATTCATCCAAACCGAACTCTACCTGACCCAAATTTTGACCCAACCCGAATTTCGAACGATCGACCGATATCGATCCAAAATAGACCAGTAAGGATTTTCTACCTAAATTTTTGTGAAATTAATTTATTAAAGTGGAAAATTTATATTGGATATTTTAATTAGGTAGAAAATTTCTGAAAGTTGTCCGAATCGATTTAATTTGACCATATTCGACCTACGAGTCACGTAAGGAAATTGTGTCTAAATTATTATAGAATTAGATTTATTTAAGTAGGATTTTAGTACCAAATATTTTTAGTCAGAAAGTTATTTGGAATTTAAAAAAATCCCGATAACCCTACTAGCTCGGAATTCAAGTAAGTGAAATTAAAAAATTTTCAACGTTTTGACTACAGCTCTACATCACAAGAAATTTATGTTATTTTCCTATAATAGTTTTATTACACGATTTGATATATGAGCACTCATATTTAGGCAGTGTTATAGAATAATTTAAAAGATAAAAATTTATAGGACATTTGCATGTGTATGAAAATGATGGAATTGACGAAAGTTACGGGATAGCAGAAGAAGAAGAAGAAGAAGAAGAAGAAGAAGAAGAAAGGTTCAATTTTAATTTTTAAAACTAAATCGGTTCTTTTCAGCCCGAACAGAACCGGCCTGCCAACCTAACCGGCACTATTCACTCAACCGGGCATTATTCATCCAAACCGAACCCGACCTGACCCAAATTTTGACCCAACCTAAATTTCGAACGATCGAATGGAATTGATCCAAAATAGACCAGTAAGGATTTTCTACCTAAATTTTTGTGAAATTGATTTATTAAAGTGAAAAATTTATATTGGATATTTTAATTAGGTAGAAAATTTTCGAAAGTTGTTCGAATCGATTTAATTTGACCATATTCGACTTACGAGTCACGTAAGGAAATTGTATCTAAATTATTATAGAATTGGATTTATTTAAGTAGGATTTTAATACCAAATATTTTTAGATATAAAATTATTTGGAATTTAAAAAAATCCCGATAACCCTACTAGCTCGGAATTCAAGTAAGTGAAAATACAAATTTTTCAACGTTTTGGCTACAGCTCTACATCACAAGAAATTTATGTTATTTTCCTATAACAGTTTTATTACACGATTTGATATATGAGCACTCATATTTAGGCAGTGTTATAGAATAATTTAAAAGATAAAAATTTATAGGACATTTGCATGTGTATGAAAATGATGGAATTGACGGTAGTTACGTGATAGCAAAAGCCTGAACGACATTTGAGATGGTGAGCTTGAACGTTAAAAGTAAAAGTAAAATTAAAAGATGACGAAGCCATGAGATGGCCAAGTCTTAAAAGATGGTTTGAAAATGTAACGCCCTGAATTTTCTGAACCCGGTTTGTTACTCATAAACCCAAACATAACTAAGAAACTTTGGACCAAATTTAAAACTTCGCTCGAAAGTCAAAATTTGACATTTTCTAAAACCTCAAAACATTTAAAGACTTGCAGCGGAAATCATTTGAGCAAAAATAGAGTTAAATAAAACTATAGAACAATGCTTGAATAATCAGTTGGGATGTTAAGGAATAATCGGCCAAAAGAAATAAAGGTTTGAATCACGAAATACTTTAAAAGTTGCAAAAGTCAAATGCATCTGCTGCTGAACAAAGTCAACGGAAGAGACTGAAACAAATAGCAGAAGGCTTCTTCTGGTGACGAAACGACAAAACATATTACTCTCATCCACCGATAGTTAAAGTACTCGACATCATCCGATAGGTTTAACAAACGACATCCACCGGTCACTAAACGACAAAACTTTTACTACATCATCCGATGGATTTAATACTCGACATCCACCGGTCACTAAACGACAAATTACATTCTACATCATCCGATGGATTCCACTGAAGACATCATCCGATGATTTTTACAAAAAACATCATTCGATAGACCAAAAACACACATTTCCTACACACATCAACCGATGACGTCAGCTGGATGATTCAATCTGCCAACATCTATTAGTGAACAAAACACACAACATCCACCGATGGACAACAGAACAACAACTCAACATCTGCCGATAGACATCATCTACCGATAGAGAACAGAGCGACATTTCAGCTACTCCTTAGTATACAAACTAACTACAGAAAGGAATTTACTCACTTCACTGAGACCATTCATAAACAATTCAAACCATTGCATTACTAAAAACCCAGTGAGTACCAACATTAAATCCCAACAGAATACTATTATCAGAAAAATCTCAAAACGTATTCAAAACATTGAAACTACTACTGTCGTGAAAACTCAACATACTTAAATTGAAACATGGTCAACTAAACCTTCACACCAACTGACACCAGTTAAACCGCCCCATCAATTGCCAGATTGTTACATAGATGCACTTCTCCAACCAGTCTAGTCCTCAGCAAACTCAGTAAACACACCTGATGTCACTTCTTCACCTACATCAAAAAACTAATCTATTAGCCTAATGCTAAGTAAGTAAAGCAGTAATAAAATGAAATGCTGAAATAAGAATTCCTAAACATGCAATTTCTACTTTCTCATCTTAGTTGTATATGCATCGTTCTGATCTGATCTCCCTGTGAAATTGGGAGTTGGATCACTTCTCCCAAAGTATAAATATCCATTGACTCATTAAGCGGCGGATTACTTCCCTTAACAGTAAATCTGATTCACATAGCTGTTTCTGATCCCCCTATTCGATGGGAAGCAGATTAAGTTTCCCAAAGTCTAAATATCCACTGTCTCATTAAGGGGCAGATTACTTCCCTTAACAGTAAATCTGATTCACATAGCTGTTTCATTATGTTCATTTCTTACCATGCCAACATGTATTCAAATTCATTTTCGTATACTTTTAAAATATGATGCATGACATACTGACACATTCAAGTAAACAAAATCCTAATGTTTTGTGATGTAGGTCCAAAGGCACAAGCATACTTCACTTACCTGGCTCCTGAAAATTGTCTGGTTGCTAGTTACTTCGGAAATCTACTCACCTAGGTTCACAACAGAGCATCAATCAAACCTTCAGTAAACTTCGCCAAGAATCAAACAAAAGTTCGAGGAATCCAGTTAGAAACTCTACTACCCGCGCATTCCCATTTATCACTAAAGTGCAAACCTTCGCTCAATCTCAGCATCCTCAAAATCCTCACATTGTACTCCCTCAGGTATCTAACCACTATATCATAAGAGAAATGAGGAAAACTTACCTAGGTTGAAGGAGAATCGGGCGAGGAAAATCGCCTAGAGAGCTCGGCTGCTTGAGCTGAAAACCTGAAGAGGAAAAGTATGAAATGATGGCGGCTACAGTGCATTAAACCCAACCCTCTTTCCTTAAATAAGTTATCCACTTTTGAAAATTTGTAATTTACTCTAATGCCCTTGTCTAGTCATACAACAACCCTACTTTAATTATTGCCTAATAAAGTGTATACCATTAATAATAAAAGAGAGCTGGTTCGATAAAATCGGGTGTTACAGAAAATGAGTTCCAACCAGTATGTAACTGTTAACAGGATGCGGTAAAAGTAAATAATTTGCACAGACACGTATTCTCACTCACTAATTTTTCTTATAGTTTGTAACTTGTGATGTAGGTGAATTTTTCTAAGGAAGAAATGACTATGATCGAGAATCCTCTAGAGGTAAACGAGCATATAGAAGAGTGAAATATTTAAAGGAGAAATTTAAAAGTTGTATGATTAAAGTCTTCGAGAAGATTTCACGTTTTTATTTTTGGAACTTGGAATAAGTTATGTGGGATTTCATTATTTAGTAAAGTTTCATGAATTATAAATTTTGAATTTATTTTGATGTTCAATTAAGCAATGTTTAAACATTTATTTTATTAAGTTTTCGCACATTTAATATTTCAATAATTATTTAACGAGAATTTCAAAATATTATGGAATTAGGGTTTTATTACTCGAATTTAATTTGATAAAACGATTTGGGGAAAAGATTTAGAGTTTTGAAATATTGGGGATTTTAAATTTAGGGCGTTACAGGAACTTACTGCTCTTCATCAGACTCATACATGGGATTTGGTACCGTTGCCTTCCAGAAAACATACCATTAGTTCTCGTTGGGTTTACAAGATTAAAACTAAGTATGATGGATCCATTGAACGATACAAGACCCGACTTGTTGCTAAGGGTTTCTCCTAGGAGTATGACATGGATTATGAAGAAACATTTGTCCTTGTTGCAAAGATGGCGACTGTTCATACTATGATTGCAGTTGCCTCTATTCATCGATGAAGAATATCTCAAATGGATGTCGAGAATACCTTCTTGAATGGTGATCTTCATGAAGAAGTCTATATGATGCCCTCTCCTGGTGTCGCCCACAAATCTGATAAAGTTTATCGGCTTCGTAAGGCTCTCTATTGTCTCAAACAAGCACTTCTGCTTGGTTTGAGAAGTTCTTCACAGTGATCAATTAGCTTGGTTTTCAACATAGTCATCATTATTTTGCATTGTTCGATAGACATACAAGTGCAGGTCGTATTTTTTTATCCTTATATGTTGATAACATGATTATTACTGGGGTTGATTGTGTTAGGATTGAATCTTTAAAGTCTGAGTTGGCCAGTTGTTTTGCTATAAAAGACTTGGGTTTGCTACGTTACTTTCTGGGCACTGAGGTCGCTTATTCCCTAAAAGGTTATCTCTTATTCCAGCCAAAGTACATAGTTGATCTGTTTGATCGTGCACGTCTCACTGACAATAGGATTGTTGATACTCCTTTTGAGACTAATGCTCGATACTCTCTGTCGAAGATCTTCCTTTTTTGGATCCTAGTTTATATCGTACTGTTGTTGACAGCTTGGTTTATCTTACTGTGACTCATCCAGATATTGCGAATGTTGTTCATGTGGTTAGTCAGTTTGTTACTACTGTTACTACTATTCATTGGGCAGCTGTTCTTCGTATTCTCAGGTACCTTCGAGACATTCAATTTCAGAGTCTCTTGTTCCCTTCTATGTCATCTCTCGAGCTGCGTGCATACTCCGATACTGATTGGAATGGTGATCATACCGATCGCAAGTCCACCACTGGATTCTATATTTTCCTTGGTGACTCACTTATTTCGTGGAAGAGTAAAAACAAAATATTATTTCTCGGTCTTCTATGGAAGCTGAGTATCGTGCCATGACCTCGACTACTTGTGAGATTGTTTTGTTACGTTGGTTGCTTGTGGATATGAGTATTTATCTTCATTGTCTTACTCAGTTACATTATGACAATCAAAGTGCTATTCAGATTGTGCATAATTCAGTTTTTCATGAACGAACCAAACATATTGAGATTGATTGTCATGTCACCCACCATTATCTTCAGCTTGGCACCATCACCTTGCCTTTTGTATATTCTTTTTTGCAGATTACTGATTTGTTTACCAAGGCACTCTCCACCTCGCGATTTCATTTTTTGTCTGACAAACTTTCAATGCTTATAGTTGTCACACAATGAATTTGTGGGGGGATGTTAGCATATGTTATTATTATAATTAGTAATCCTTAAGGGTAGTTTAGTCTTTTTATTATTCCATTTGTTTACCTTATTTATATAAATCTTTTTATGTGTATTTTTTTAAAAAAACATGTCAATATTAGCATCACAATTTTCTCACCAAGAACTTTGAGAGTGATGATTCCACTAGCATTATTCATAGCACACACAACGGGTTCATATTTTCCACGAGTTCCAATCTTAAATGTGAAGGGGTTGAAAAGCCAAGCTATAATAGACCACATGCATGTATTTTTTGGTACTTTTCGAATCTTCAAGATGGTGCATATAAATACACCCACTAGCAAATCTAAAAGAAATAAATTAAACACTAAGCTAACTGAGTTTCAGAAGGTACTCGCTCACTGCAAAGTGTAAACAAATAAATTAAATAAACTTTTGAATTCACATAAGCACAACAAAATTTGTAATACAACAAATACATTGATCAAACTTAACACAAATAATCATACCTTTGAAATTAATCTTTATTTGTTTCCGTTATAGTACTATTCAAATCTATAAAAAGTTAGTAAACAATTACAATAAATGAACTACTGCTAAATTAAGTAATGTAAAATTTAAATGAATATATCTTTTTTATATTCCTCGACTTCGTCTAATGCTTTGTAAATATCTATATGTTTAGCTGAATCATGAATCCAACTTTAAGCGCAAGTGAGACCTTCTATTGTCTTTGTAACACCCCGAGTTTTATGAACCCGGTTCGTTACTCATAAACCCGAACATAACTAAGAAATTTTGGACCAAATAAAAATTTGGTCGAAAGTCAAAATTTGACATTTTCTTAAGATCTCAAAACACTAAAACTTGCAGCGGAAATCCTTTTGAACGGAATAAAGTTAAGCAAAACTATATGATAATTTTAAAAGAATCGGTAAAAATATTAAGAAATAACTCGGCCAGAAGAGATGAAAGCTTAAGTGCGAAATACTCAAAATTTGTAAAAGTCAAACACATCTACCGCTAAACAAAGTCAACGAAAGAGGGCAGAAACAAGACTGAGGGTTTCCACCGATGACGTCAGCCGGAGGAATCATTCTTCCAGCTTCAGCCGATCACAAAACGACAAGTTTTGCTACTCGCATCTACTGATGACGTAAGCCGGATGATTCGTTTGCCCAACTCACACTGATCACAAAAGACAAACTTGATATATACATATCTGCCGATGATGTCAGCCGGATGATTCTTCATCCAGCTTCTGCCGATCGCTAGACGACAAAACTTCTACCACATCATCCGATAGGTTTAATACCCGACATCCACAGATCACTAAACGACAAAAGACTTTTACTACATCATCTGATAGGTTTAATACTCGATATCCACCGATCACTAAACGATAAAACTTCTACTACATCATCCGATAGGTTTAATACCCGACATCCACTGATCACTAAACGACAAAACTTCTACTACATCATCCGATAGGTTTAATACCCGACATCCACCGATCACTAAACGACAAAACTTTTACTACATCATCCGGTGACATCAGTCGGATGATTCAGTCCTCCAACATCCGCTGGTGGACAAAACCCAGCTTCTATCGATAGACAACATCTACCGGTAGAGAACAGAGCAACATTTCAACTACTCTTTTGCTATATCACACAACTCTAACTACATAAAGGAATTTGCTTACTTCACTAAAACCATTCAGAACCAACCCAAATCCTTACATTTACTCAAAATCCAGTGAGTGCTAACGTTAAAAAAACAACAGAGTGCTATTATCAGATAAGTCTCACCAACGTATTCAAAAACATTAAAACCACTTCTGTTATTAGAAAACTCAGCAAAACTTAAAATGAATCATGGTTCACTAAACCTCCTCATCTACTGACACCAGCTAAACCACCTCATCAGAATCACCAGTCCGTGGCATTGAAGTGCTCCCCCAACAGCCTAACCCTCAACATGTTCAGAGAACACACCTTCAGATGCTTCTTCACCTACATCACAAAACTCATCTATTAGCCTAATGCTAAGTAAGTAAAGCAATAATGAAATGGAATGCTGAAGCATAAATTCCTAACATGTTGTTTCTACTTTATCATCTCAGTTGCATATGCATTCGTTTCTGATCTGATCCCCTTGTGAAATTGGGAGTTGGATCACTTCTCCCAAAGTCATACATCCTCTCTCTTGATTAAGGGGCGGATTAGTTCCCTTAACAACTGTTCTGATCCCCCTGTGAAATTGGGGTTTGGATCACTTCCCCCAAAGTCATACATCCTCTCTCTTGATTAAGGGGCAGATTAGTTCTCTTAACAACTGTTACAGTCTGTTCATTCCTTACCATGCCATTTTATGTAAATTCATTTTCGCAAGATTTTCAAAATATGATGCATGACATACAAACATATTCAAGCATGCACAACCCTACTGTTTTGTGATGTAGGCCCGAAGGCACAAACATACTCTACTTACCTGGCTCTCCTGGAAATCGCTCGGCTGTAAGCTACTTCAAAAGCTCGCTTACCTAAGTTCATAACAGAACATCAATCAAACATTCACTAAACTTTACCAAAAATTAACCAGAAGAACAAGGAAACCAGTTTGGAACTCTACTGCTTGCACATTTCTATTTATCCCCAAAAACCCGGACCTACTCTCGTCTACAGCATCCTTGAAATCTTCACATTGTACTCTCTCAGTTATCTAACTGCTAAAACACGAGAGAATGAGGAAAACGTACCTAGGTTGAAGGAAAATCGTGCGAGGGAATTGCCTAGAGGGCTCTGCTGCTCGAGCTGAATACCGAAAGAGAGAAAAGTGGGGGAAAAAATGGTGGCGGCTACGGTTCATTAAACCCAAAACCCCTTTCCTTAAATACGTTATCTACTTTCAAATTTCCAATTACCCTTATGCCCTTGCCTAGACATCCATTAACCCTACCTTTATTATTATTATATAAAGTGTGCCATTAATTAAAAAAAAAATAGGGAATTGGTTTGATAGAACCGGGTGTTACAGTCTTTGGGGATAAAGAACTTTAAAAAGCATTTGACACTCGACTGCTACAGCTGAATGCCGACTCTGATCCAAACGTGGAAATATGAATGACACGCACATCTCTTGCTATTTTACTCAAAGTTGGGTATTCTAAAGTGCGTATTGTCTACCAACTTAATATGTCCACTTCATTAGAAAAACTCGCAAAGTTTTTTCGACAAATAATTTCCAAGTTCACTTCCTCTACCATCGTGTTCATCTTCATTGTTCAATTCTGCTTGAGATGTCAACTCAAACTCATCATCACCCACAGAGTTATGAGAAATATCAATCACAGGTCTAGAAGCTTGTTTGATGTTATATGCCGATGAATCCAATTTGTATTCAGAATACAAACTTTTAATGGAATATTCTAATTCAATTACAAACTCATAAGTTGTCTCTAGTGTAACGCCCGGGTTTTGAAATTTTGTTTTCAAGGGTATTTTTGTAATATAGTAAGTTAAGCCCGTTTTGCAAATGAGAAGTTTTGTTAGAACCCTGAAAATAAATTGGAATATTTGAAGAAATAAGGAAATTTCGATGAAATCAAATCGATATGTTAAATAGCGAATTAATTTGAAGAATAGGTTAAAGGGAAAAAAGGTAATTTGATAAGTTAAATTTTATAAAATTATCAAAAATCCCTCCCTCCTTCCATGATTCCTCATTCTGCAGAAAACCATTCCCTCCTCCCCTTGGCGATCCTCCTTTTCCACGGCCGACGGCGGTTTGGCTCTCCTCCGGTGATTTTCTTCTCCCGTTTTCTTCCACAATCAACCCTATGTATGATACGAGTATTCTAGACCGTTAGTTTCTGATTTTTAGGGTTGAAAACAGTTAGGGTTTTTGGATTACGTTTTGAGACATTATAGGTTCGTGTAAGAAATTGTTAGGTTTACTGTATTTGTGATTTTTGATGGTAGATTAAGAGTTTTTATCGACAATTAGGTTGAAATCAGTGGTTGAACGATATAAATGCCCTAAATGTTAGCTTAGAGAATATGTGAGCGCAATGTGCTTGATAAAATGCTCGAATGCTGAAAAATGGAAGTTTTGAGAAATTTGCCTTAGCTAGGAGTTTCGTTTAACGTTAGAATTTGTTTATTTAGGATCGGTTTTAACGCTAAAACTTGTGAAATGCCTTAGGGGACACAGCTTACGGGAGGTGCTCGGCTTGCTAAGAATGCCAAGTAACTGTGTGATAGGTTTCCGGCCCTTAAGATGTAACGCCCCGAGTTATCTGAACCCGGTTTGTGACTCATGCCCGTACATGACTAAAATTTCAGTCATATTTATTTATTTATTTATTTTTGAAAACTTGCAGCAGAAATCGTTTAAGTAAAAATAAAGTTAAACATGCCTATTGTACAATGCTTGAATACTCAGTTAGAATTTTGGGGAATAATCGGCAAAAGGAATAAAGAATTATATCGCAAAATACTTCATAAGTTTCAAAAGTCAAACGCATCTCCCGCTGAACAAAGTCAACAAAAGGGGCTGAAGCAGAAAATGGAAGACATCATCCGGTGGCAAAACGACAAAATGCACTCTACATCTTCCGATGACGTCAGCCAGATGATTTCCTTCATCCGATCGACTTTGTTCTACATCCACCGGTGACTAAACGACAAAATACTCTCTACACCTTCCGATGACGTCAGCACGCATCAGCCGATGAGTTTACTGAGACATCATCTGATGGACTTTAACCTACACCTTCCGATGATGTCAGCACGCATCTGCCGATGAGTTTACTGAGACATCACCCGATAGACTTAAACCTATACCTTCCGATGACGTCAGCACGCATATGCCGATCAGTAAACGACAAACTGCACTCCACATCTTCCGATGACGTCAGCACGCATCTGCCGATGAGTTTACTGAGACATTGTAACGACCCCAACCCCGTAGGGCCGTCACAGGACTTGACTTTACATTGACACAACCTTTACCTAAACCCTCGTGTTTACGCATAAATTTTTTTTTTCTTTTTCACTCGACACTATAAAATAAACCGAACCTAGACAATTGACCCACCCCTAACAAACTTTAGGGTCTAACTTTGACTTAAGCATTTTGAGCGTAAAACATTTCGACTTTTAAAACATTTAAAACTAGACTAAAACCATTAATAACTTAAAAAAATTAACAATTAAAGTAAGATCAATTAAAACAAAACACTCATTCGTCGATCATCAAAACACGACACTAATATAACCTATACTTTGGGGAAGAACTCAAGAAAACGAACTGCATGGATCACTCTAAAAATCGAGCGTATCCTTACCTGTTTTAAAATAACCAAACAGTTCAAAATAACCAAACAGTTCCAGTATATTTCTAAAATTAAGACTCCACATTCTAAACGTTCTACTTCCACTACATTTACATCAAAACTCAACCTTTCATACATTTTTCTATCAAATCATCCGATCCACATCCTTAAACATTTTCATACTTTCACAAACCAAACCGACACGTAGACCTACTAACAATAGACTCGTACTCATACAATCCACGGACACATACTAACCACGGTCGGAATCGCCCTAACAATATTGCCGAGTTGCCACCATGGTCGTACTCCAACAACTGCGTCCGTAATCCTAGCGTGCTCGTGAAAACTCACCGTACCTGTTCTTCTACACCTACATCACAGAACTCAAACTATAAGCCTAATGCTTAGCAAGTAGTGACAATATGAATTTAAAACATTTACTTAACATATGCAGTTTCTACAGTTTCATCATACATAATCATTTCGTTTCAGTTTATATCGTTTCCATCATACATAATCATTTCGTTTCAGTTTATATCGTTTCCATCATACATAATCATTTCGTTTCAGTTTATATCGTTTCCATCATACATACATGTAATCCTCTACCAATGGAGGGCGGATTAGTTTCTCCATCTCTAGACGTTCCACAACTTCATCTGAAGGGTGAACCACTTCCTTCAGACGTTCTATATTTTCTGGACGTTCCACACTTTACATCTGAAGGGTGAACCACTTCCTTCAGACACTTTACATTTTCGTTTTACATCGTTGTCATTTCTACGTTCAAATCGTGAAAACATATACTAAAATGTTTTCGTACTTTGTCTAAAACATGATGCATGAGAAAGCTAAACATACATAGAAACATGCAACATAACCTAGCGTTCCGTGATGTAGGCCCGAAGGCAACACGCATGCAACACTACTTACCTGACGTTCTTAGTAATTCGTCTCTATCTGAAATCTTAAACGTGGAACCTGAAAAACCCAAATATCAAAACATTGCATTAGAACTCGCTCGGCATAACTAAACTCTCATTTTCGTGAAAACATCTTAAACTACTATTTCTAGCATAATCTAACTAAAATGTAACTAAATGGGCCACTATTTTGGGTTCGGTAAAAACCGACCCGAAACTTCAAACGCGCGTAACTTTTGCGTCGGTTATCGGAATCGAACGATTCCAGCGGCCACGTACTCCTCTAATAACCTATTTTAACCTGCCAAAAGAAATTTTAAAACAAACGACCCTAGCTAGGTTAAAGTAGCAGAAACCCGAATCTGCCCCTAATCGGAAAGTTTCCTCTTTCCGATTTTTCATCAAATTCCATCAATTTCTTCACAAATCGACAACATATACACTCAATTAATAATATCTAACCGAAAATCCCGAGGCATCAAGCAAAACCCGAAATGCCATAACTCGGGCTTCACTGAATTTCGCCCAAATTGGGCACCTCACGGCCAGACGACTAAAGCCGGCCTAATACCCGGCAATCCAGAGCCAAGACCAACCAAAAACGGCCGGTGATCGGAGCTCAATTGAGCTCGTCACCCTCGGCCACAAACCGAACAAAAACAGGGCCAAAATCGAGCTTTCCGTTCGGTTTTGTGCGCGAGGATGGACCGGAGCCTCACGTCGCCGTCGTCTGGCCTGAAAACGGCGAGAATCGCCGGCGTTCGTCGGAGGAAAGTCGTCGTTTCTCCCTCGTCTCTCTCTCGGCGTCGGGCTGTCGTCGGGAGCTCGGCATAAACAACAGAATGGTTTTAACCATTCTGTTGTTTTAATTAATAATAATAATGATAATAATAATAATAATAATAATAATAATCTTAATATTAATTCCTATTAAAACATTAATATACCGTTTTGCCCTTCCGTAAATTCCGTTAAATCTCGTTCTTAATTATAACCCTCGGCTTAATTTCACTGGAAATACCCGAATCTAAATTAATTAACCAATTAGGTTAACCAAATTTATTCACTTTTCTTTTAAGTTACTTAAAACAATTATTTATTAAACAATTACCTATCATTTTATTTTCTCTTAAAAATCTCAGGTGTTACAGACATCATCCGATAGACTATTCTTAAGGCATCTTCCGATAAGATTAACCTACATCATCCGATGACTTTTCTTAAGGCATCTTCCGATAGAATTAACCTACATTCCAACTGCTCCTCACTATACATACACAACACCAACTAAGAAAGGGATTTACTTACTTCATCTAGACCATTCAGAAACAACTCACATAGTAATGAACCAGTAAAACCAATATTTAAAACTCTCAGATCTCTAGTATCGGTAAAACTCAAAACATAGTCAAAATGTTAAAAATCTCTACTGTCATGAAAACTCATCATACTCAAATTAAAGCATTATCAACTAAACTCGCACCATAACATACAATAGTTAACCCACCTCATCAGTTTACCAGGCCGAGGCATGAATTTGCTCCTCCAACCACATCTATTCATCTGTGCAATCAGGAAATTCACCTGCAGTATCCTCAACACCTACATCACAAAACTCATCTATTAGCCTAATGCTAAGTAAGTAAAGCTGTAATGAAATGAAACACTGAAATATATATAAATTCCTAATCATGCAATTTCTACTTTCTCAACTCAGTTGTTCATGTTTCATTTCTGTTCAGATCCCTTGTGAAATTGGGAGCTGGATCAACTCTCCCAAAGTATATACATCCACTGGCTCATTAAGGGGCGGATAAATTCCCTTAACAGCAAATCTGATTCACATGTTCAGATCCCCCTGTGAAATTGGAAGTTGGATCAACTCTCCCAAAGTATAAATATCCACTGTCTCATTAAGGGGCGAATTACTTCCCTTAACAGTGAAATTGATTCACATAGCTGTTTCAATATGTTCAATCCTCACTATGCCAACATGCATTCAAATTCATTTTCGTATACTTTAAAAAATATGATGCATGACATACCAACACATTTCGGCATACAAACCCTAATGTTTTGTGATGTAGGCCCGAAGGCACAAGCAAACTTTACTTACCTGGATTCCTGGAAATTGTTCGGTTACCACTACTCGGGAAGCTCTGTACACCTAATGTCATAAGCAGAATACCGATTAGATCATCACTAACCTTAACCTTATATCGTTCAGAAACCTAAGGAGCTAGTTTGGAAAACTCTGGTTATCGAACATTCTCAACACTAAACCCGAACTCAACTCACTCGCAGCCTTATCAAAAATACACGCATTGTACTTTCTCTACTATATAGCCACTAAAATCTCAAGATAACGAAAGGAAAACTTACCTAGTTTGAAGGAGAATCGGGCGAGGGAAAATCACCTAGAGAGCTCGACTGCCTGAGCTGAAAATCCAAAGAGGAAAATGAGGGAACAGTGGTAGCTAAACCTCATTAAACCCTCCTTTAAATGCGTTATCCACAATAAATTGCAATTTACCATTTTATCCTTGCTCAATCACTTGTTAACCTAATCACTAAATTACCCATATTTCAACTATAAAACATTCTCTAAAAATGGAAAAAGGTAAATCGGTTAATGGAAACCGGGTGTTACATAAGACCCTACATTATATCGATGCTAGGATTATGTGTTTTGATGGTGTCTTCCTGGATTGTGGGGTTTTAATGAGTCGGGTAGCCTAGGGCGTTAGCTAGTCATTACGTTCTAAGTTTGGTTGAACTTTACGTATGATGATGAACTGTTATGATTTGTTATTGTTGGATGATTGGTTATAGTATGTGAATTTCTCTCATGTATCATGTTTTCTATTCAAAGGCATACGAAATGTTTTTATATGCTTGTTTACATTGAAAAAGAAAGTAAAGAACAAGTAATGTATGTAAAGGTAAGTGAGGGATGTGGGTGAGTAGGGCACATGGCACGATGTATGTAACACACGAAAAATTTTCGTAGCGTATGTAACCTTTAGATTAGACGAAGTAGGGTGTTTAATATTAATCTTAGAATTTTCTAAGCTCTTGAATGGAGAAAAGAAATTGGAAGTGAAATTGTAATGAAAATTATTAAGTTGGATTTGTTAATATTGGTTATCATGGAATTTTATGTAAAAGTAAATTTAATTAAATAAAAGTGAAGGAAAATGATGGAATGGGAGTATGTCACGTTGAGAATGGAGTGTAGAAAGTTGTAAGTTAAAGGAGAAGGAAATGATGGTTGAAAATTCAAAAAGGGTATGTTGAAAAGTCAAAGCAAATTGTAACCAATAGAAAGCTACTAAGTGGGAATTTAAAGTAAGGAAAAAAATAAATGTTTAGAAGAAGAAAAGTGAAGGGAATGAGAGCTCCACGTTGAAGAAGAAAGAGTAAGAGTAAAAGGTGTGGTTTTTATAAAAAGAAAGAGATTTGTGGAGGAAATTAAAAGTAGAAAAAAAATGTTGCTTTGAAAAAATGGTAAAGTTAGGTGTAAAAGTGGCAAAACCCCTTTTCTTGCTCCTCTCTTCCAACGAAAACACAGCCACCATTGCTAGGGTTTCTCCTCCATTTTCATCATCTTTCTCAAGGTTCAAGGTGAGCTTTTACTTGGGTTTTTAGTTTAATGTGATTAGGTGTTAATTTTTGGAGGTTTAAGGTGTTTTTGGTGGAGATTGATTAGGGTTTGGAAACCCTAAGTGATGAAGTCCTAATTTCTCTTTTGTTTTCTTTCTAAATTTCATGTTTTAGTCATTGGATGGATTAGTTTAGGTGGTTTTTAGAGAAAAATGGAAGATTGGAAGTAAGTTATGAAAAATCGGTTTTTAACTCAAAGTGTGCCGGTTCTGTTTTTGCATTTTTGGTTGGGCCAAGTTGGTTGTTTGGTTAATTTGAGGATTTCAATGGATAGTAGACGTGTAGAGGTTTATGAATTGAGGTGGCACGTCAAAATCCATTGAAAAACGAGAAAGTTATGGCCGTTTGAACTTGGACAGTATAAATTGTAGTAAAAATCGGATTTAAAGAGTTAGGTTGAAAAGTTAGTGTTAGTTTGGTTTAGTTGATTTCTTTAGAATCCCTTAGTTTGTTACTAAGTGAATTTTCCTTATTGGTTAGGTAATCGAGCGAGTAATTTGGTTGGACGAAGTGAGCAATCGAGAGCCGAGCAATCAGGTAAGTAGTGAATAGCTTGTGTTTTGCCTTCAGGTCTACACCATGAAATGGTAGGGAATTGTTTGCTTGGTTGTTTTGTTTTGTTTCGTGTTGAGCATTTTGTGTGACATACATCATTGTTTTCTAACTATGAAATACGTGTTTTGAGCATCGTTTGCAAACTTTGAAAGTGAAATGTAAGATAAGAAAATGGATATGCAACCTAGTCTCAAGTAGAATAGCCTCGTCGGGCAAGTGGCTCATTGTAGCACCCCGAGAGGGATCCTACGAGAGATGCTATGCTAAATTACGTAATGTGTCGTAAGTATGAATGCCTCGACCTGCTCGTGCTGAAAAGCGCACTTGGGATTCTGAATGCCTCGGCCTGTTCGTGCTGAAAGGCACACTGGGGATTCCGATTGCATTGACCTGCTCGTGCCGGAAGGCACACTGGGGATTCTACGATCGACGAAGGAGGAGATTCGGTATGGCCGTCCCGGATTGTTTAGGATTTGTGCCTCCGATTTTGCTCTGTGGGTCAAGGCGTGGCCGTCCTGGATTGTGTTGGGACGTGTGCCTACTTGATTCACACGCAAGTGAAAGATAAATGCAACCAGAATGAAAAGAAAACAACAGAGTGTGTAGAAACTGCATTTTAGGGTTGAGTTAAGCATGCATTGTTTTAAAGTGCATTTTTCCCTACTTGCTAAGCGTTAGGCTTACTTTTGTGTTTTATGGTGTAGGTGACGAGTATTACTCAGATGAGATAGAAGAGACAGCCCAGGGCTAGGCAGCAGTCGGAGGAGTACGGAGTACGCTGGTGCGGGCTATTGGGGGGGGGGGGGGTGGGGGGGGGGGGGTGGGGGGGGGGGGGTGGGGGGGGGGGGGGGTGGGGGGGGGGGGGGGTGGGGGGGGGGGGGTGGGGGGGGGGGGGGTGGGGGGGGGGGGGGTGGGGGGGGGGGGGTGGGGGGGGGGGGGTGGGGGGGGGGGGGGTGGGGGGGGGGGGGGGTGGGGGGGGGGGGGTGGGGGGGGGGGGGGTGGGGGGGGGGGGGGGGGGTGGGGGGGGGGGGGGTGGGGGGGGGGGGGGGGGTGGGGGGGGGGGGGTGGGGGGGGGGGGGGGGGTGGGGGGGGGGGGGGGGGGTGGGGGGGGGGGGGGGTGGGGGGGGGGGGGGGGGGGTGGGGGGGGGGGGGGTGGGGGGGGGGGGGGTGGGGGGGGGGGGGGGTGGGGGGGGGGGGGGTGGGGGGGGGGGGGTGGGGGGGGGGGGGGGTGGGGGGGGGGGGGTGGGGGGGGGGGGGTGGGGGGGGGGGGGGGTGGGGGGGGGGGGGGTGGGGGGGGGGGGGGTGGGGGGGGGGGGGGGTGGGGGGGGGGGGGTGGGGGGGGGGGGGGGGTGGGGGGGGGGGGGGGTGGGGGGGGGGGGGGGGGGGGTGGGGGGGGGGGGGGGGGGGTGGGGGGGGGGGGGTGGGGGGGGGGGGGGGGGTGGGGGGGGGGGGGTGGGGGGGGGGGGGGGGGGGGTGGGGGGGGGGGGGTGGGGGGGGGGGGGGTGGGGGGGGGGGGGTGGGGGGGGGGGGGGTGGGGGGGGGGGGGGGGGGGGTGGGGGGGGGGGGGTGGGGGGGGGGGGGGGGTGGGGGGGGGGGGGGTGGGGGGGGGGGGGGGGGTGGGGGGGGGGGGGTGGGGGGGGGGGGGGGGGGGTGGGGGGGGGGGGGTGGGGGGGGGGGGGGGGGGGTGGGGGGGGGGGGGGTGGGGGGGGGGGGGGGGTGGGGGGGGGGGGGTGGGGGGGGGGGGGGGGTGGGGGGGGGGGGGTGGGGGGGGGGGGGTGGGGGGGGGGGGGTGGGGGGGGGGGGTGGGGGGGGGGGGGGGGGGGGGGGGGGGGGGGGGGGGGAGGGGGCCGCGCTCCCCAGCACCTCAAATTTTCATTTTTTTGATTTTTTTTCTATTCCAAAAATATTTTAACCCGACATTTTCTGACATATTTTAAACGTATTTTTGGCACATTTTCCAACAAATTTTGAGGGTTCGAAAAACCCAAAAACTGAGTCGAATATTTACGAAAATTATTTTAAACGTCGTTTTAAACACGGGTTAAGTTAGCAAAGTAGCGGACCGAGCTAGAGCGGGTTTGGGGGCGTTACAATGTATATGGTACGAACGGGGCAAGGCAAAAAACCCAATGTATATAGTACGCACGGGACAAGGCATGTGGTCTACGGGGTAGATGGGGAGGTGCATGTGCCTACTACCACATTAAATCCCTACTTTTCCTCATGTATGTAACGTTAAAGAAAATTGTAACACCCGAGAATTTTCTATTACGTGCGTCGCCTACAATTTGACGTGTTAGGAGAGTTTAATTATATAAGTTTGATGTTATGCATTGAGGAGAAAAGAGAGAAGAAAAAGAGTTGAAATTCAAACCAAAGGGTTTGAAAAGTCAAACCTATGAACCAATGAAATGCAAAGGAATTTGTATGCATTAAATTGAATGTAAAGTGATGAATTTTGAAGTGGCTTTCACGTTGGCTTTTGAAGGAAGAAAAGGTGTGGTAGAATTGTAATTTTAAAAAGTTAAATGGAGGAAAGTTAAAAGTAAATGAAAGTTATGGTTTAAAGTTAGTTTTCATTTCTTGGATTCCGAATTGCATTGACTGCTGTGCCGGAGGCACACTGGGGATTCTACGATCGACGAAGGAGGAGATCGGTATGGCCGTCCCGGATTGTTTAGGATTTGTGCCTCCGATTTTTGCTCTGTGGGTCAAGGCGTGGCCGTCCTGGATTGTGTTGGACGTGTGCCTACTTGATTCACACGCAAATGTGAAAGATAAATGCAACCAGAATGAAAAGAAAACAACAGAGTGTGTAGAAACTGCATTTTACTTCATCTTCATCGAGCTTCTCTCCTTCTCCTCCATAGCCATCGATCCCCTTCCTCCTTTCTTCATCTATTGAAGACTTTTCAAGGTAATTTCTCTTGGGTTTTAGTTTGTGCACATTTAGAAGGAGTTTAGAAGTGTTTTTATGTATTTTGGTTGAGTTTGGTGAAATTTAGAAAACCCTAGGTTAGGGATTCCAAAAAATTGAGTTTAGATGTTAGATTTCTTTCCTATTTTGGTAGTTTAGTTGTTGAATGGAGTGATTTAGATTGTTAGAGGGGTTAGATGGAAGATTGAAAGAGTGTTACACAAAAACGGTTTAAGAACACTTTAGGGCCGATTCTGTCTTTGGGAATTTCGGGCTGGCCAAAGTATTTGTTTGGTTAATTTGAGTGATACAATGGATAGTAGACGTGTAGAGGTTTCCGAGTTGGGGTGGCACGTCGAAATCCGTTGAAAAACGAGAAAGTTATGACCGTTTGAAGTTGGACGGTCAATTTTGGTGTCAAAATCGGGGTTGGAGTTAAGTTGTGGGTTTAGGTTAAATGTGTGATTATTTTAGTTAGCAAAATCGTTATAATTTATTTAGTTTGTTATTAAGTGAATTTTCGTTATTTGTTAGGTGATCGAACGTGTGATTTAGTTGGACGAAGTGAACGTATCGAGCAACCAGGTAAGTAGTGGGTGCTTTCTTTCTCCTTCGGGCCTACACCACAGGATGGTAGGGCTATTAATTATCGTTTCGCTCCATATTGCATTGTGTTATTGCTTTGCATTGAGTTTAGTCGAGTTGTGGTGTGTGTGTGAATGTTAAGGCACTTCGGTGCGGGCAAATAAGGCACTTCGGTGCGGGCAAATAAGGCACTTCGGTGCGGGCAAATAAGGCACTTCGGTGCGGGAAACTAAGGCACTTCAGTGCGGGCAAATAAGGCACTTCGGTGCGGGCAAATAAGGCACTTCGGTGCGGGCAAATAAGGCACTTCGGTGCGGGTAAATAAGGCACTTCGGTGTGGGCAACTAAGGCACTTCGGTGCGGGCAAATAAGGCACTTCGGTGCGGGCAACTAAGGCACTTCGGTGCGGGCAAATTGTGTGTGAAATTGTTTGTTGGTTGGTGCTTGTGTTTGGTGTGATTGTAGTGTGCATTGTGCTTGTTTACATTTGTCATTCATTACTTGCTAAGCGTAAGCTTACGTGTGTGTGTGTTCTGTGGTGTAGGTGACGGAGCGTTCTCAGGTGAGCTCGAGAGTGATGATCATGATTAGGAGGCAGTCGGAGATCCACGGGGCTCGTCGGTGCAGGCCATTTGTCGGGGCGCTTCGACCTAGTTCTCGGCAGGTGTTTGTGGTAGTGCATGTTTTGAAAACTTTGAGTTATTAGGAATGGATTTGGAAACGTTTGGGTGTTGCTAGATTGGTCATGTTTTGAGTATTTTGAGTTGAAGTGTATAGTTATTTTGGTGTGTGATACTTGTGGTGCAATGTGCATGTCGTGGTCGAGATTGGATCTCAGAGTCGTTTGGCTAAATTTTGTTTGATGTATATAGTTGGATTGATCTGGTCATTTGGTTGGTTAAATCGTGTTTTAAAGGTATTGTCTTTTCAGGTTTTGGATTTCGAAAATCTAGCCGTTATATTGTCGATTTTTGGTTTTCAAATCCATAATGTCGGGTTGAGTTCTCTATTTTTTTTGTTAACTGTTTTAAGTCGGTTTTTCAAGAAATTTATGGGACATGACGTTATGGGTGTCGGAATGACGTGGTTAAAGTTTCGTGATTTTTGGAGGTGTCGGGATTGTAGAAAAGTGTAGGAAAGTGTAGGAAAGCGGGAAAAGGTCAAAATGGGTATTTTTGAGTGTTTTTGGTTGTGAAAAACCCGAGCCGGCCCGATTGGTCGGGCCCGGGGCACGATCGGTCGCGTTCGGGATGTTTTTGAGTGAAGAAAACCCGAGCAGGCCTGATCGATCGGGCTTTGGGCCGCGATCGGTCGCGGTGGCCAGGTTGGGGCGCGCAAGCGCGCCCCAGCGCGCGGGCACGCCCGCACAGCGCGCGCACAACGCGCGCGCTGGCCTGCTGTCTGGGCGCGCGCGGCGCCCAGCGGCCCCCTTTGTGGCAATTTTGTGTTTTTTTTGTTTTTTTTTTCCGACTCCTACAATATTTTGACCCGATATTTTTCCGACATATTTTAAACGTATTTTGACACGTTTTCCAACAAAAATCTAGGGTTCGAAAAACCCGAAAACCGAGTCGAAAAAAATTTACGAAAATTATTTTAAACGTCGTTTAAACACGGGATTTGTTCGCAACGTAACGCACCGGGCCCGGGGCGGGTTCGGGGCGTTACAAAAATGAAATGAACATGTTTTATGAAAGTCATGCATTCAAGTATATGGCATTTATTAAGCACTCCTTACTAAGCATTAGGCTTACAGTTTAAGTCGTATGATGTAGGTGACGAGATTAAAGGTGAGGAATCTCCTCTTGATGATAAAGCATAGGTGCTCGACGGATGGTGTTCGTGGCGACGAGATGTGTTTTGGCAAGGCTTATCGTCCCGTAGGTGTGCTCCGAGCAATGTTTTGGTATATGTAGGTAAATGTGATAGATGTAGGATTACTGGATTATGATTTTGATGATTTGTATAGTCGTTAGCTTGGAGATAATGTTATTCTGAATAGTTTTATAGATGGGTTTACCTTTTGATGATCTTTAAGAGTTTCTGTTGCGTACATTTGATGTTGAGATGATGAGTTAGGTTTTGGGTCGGATTTGATGATTTGAGAGTGTATTTTCGTACGTAAATGTGGTATGTTAGTTGGAGATAGGTATAGATGAATTGAGGATGGTATATGGAGGAATTATTAGGTGAAATGGTGGAAAAATTTGCAAAGGAAAGGAGAAGAAAGGTGTGGGTTTGCTTGGGCACGCAGGGCGCGCAGCCGACGTGCACTGGGCTGGCAAGAGGGGCGAGCAGGGGGCGCGACAGGCACGCTGCCCTGTTCAGCCAATCGATCGACACCCCAATGGCCGATCGATTGGCGAAATAGCAGATTTTGGCAATTTCCCAGAGAGTTTGCCGATCGATCGGCCACAATGTTCGTTCTGGTGAAAAACCAGATCAATCTTTGATCGATCGGCTTGGCAGCAGATCGATTGGCCTTCGCAGGGTGCAGGGCGCTGGGCGCGCAGTGCGCACGCCAAGCGCAAGATAGGTGCGCGGTATGGGAGTGTGGCGTGGCCGCAGGGCACGCGATGGGCACCAGTGCCGAAGGTGTAAAGTCCCTAATTCTTTACCCTTAATTTTCCGTAAAATATTTATTTTCTTTTGCGCACTAAGTAAATTTCGACTTCAAAAGCTTTAAGTCAATGTCTAAGTTGTTGAAACTGTATCGAAAATCATTTAAAGAAACATATAAAACTGAAGGAAAGCACAGTGAAGAAACCGAGGCCAAACGTGTCCGAAACCTGAAAATAAAGGGGCGATCGATCGGCCACTTGGCAGTCGATCGATCGGCCCCTAAACCACCGATTGATCGCCCCTCATTTGCTGCAATCGATCGCGTAGTTCTTTGGAAAACCAGAGAATTCTATGTTCGATCGCCCCTCTTGCTGCTATCGAACGCCCCTCCTCCTTCTTCTTCTTCCTCTTCCCTCCTTCCTCTTCATTTCTTTTGTCTCATCTCCATCAACTCCTAACCTCACTCTTCCTTGACTCATCAAACACATGACACAACGTAGCCTATACGTATTATTTCGTGAAAGCGAACTGCGTGGGTCAGTTTGAACACTAGACGATTCCCCATGCCTAAAAGAAGTCACCAAACAATTCCAGAAAATTCTAAAATCATCAATGACTATCATATGCAGCGGAATACTAACATTTACACAAAATTTGTTCAAAAGTTAACCCATCGTTATAATTCCTCAAAATACTTTCATTAACATTATAAACTCACATATGAGCACTACATCGACCTATATGTACTATCGATACATTTTCTACCCATCTCTAACCCAAAATACCTTTAAATCGCCCCCCATGGGTCAACAGTCGCACCGACTACGCCAGCACACTCCCGCGGCACCCTTTTTCAACCTGCGTGTCCATCAAGCGGAGGAACGCCTTCCTCACCCGTCTCGAGTTCACCTACACCATAAAGACGCCTATGAGATAAATCTTAGTAAATTCTACGTAAATGACAGTGCATGAACATGTATTTGCAATTTTCGTTAATTCACTCCATTTATTTCCTTTATCATTCAGTATCAGTCGTCTTAGTCGTCTCAGTCGTCTCAATTTAGTCGTCTTAGTCATCTCGTTTAAGTCGTTTATTTAAGTAGTCTCATTTCATTTTCTTTCATAAACTTCATGCATAAATTCATTTTCGTGACATTTGTAAAACGATGATTCATGACAATTAAATGCATAACATAACACAAACAAAATATCGATACCATCAAAACATCACAAAAGCATAACCTATAAAACAACTAAACCTAAACTACCTATCCAAAGCGTAAAAACATACATTTCACCAAATATCCTCAACAATAAAACTCGACTTATGGTGTAGGCCAATCGGCCACAGTAAGTCACGAGAAATTACCTCGGGTCCTTAGCAAATTCGAGCTTGAAAGTCTTTGGCCTTACTTTTGCTAATCACAAGTAACCTAATCAAGACATCAAAATTAAACACTTAAAACGCACACCAGAATTTTTGGATTTACACTATAAAATTGGGTAAACTTCAAATGGTCGTAATTCTCTCAATTTTTATCCGTTTTCAATGATACAACCTGTTTTGGAAACCTCGTTATGTCTTTTTAACATGGAATCATCCATTTATCCCAAAACAAAACAGAATCTGGGCAGAAAACTGAAAACCGAACTGGCCACTGAAATTTTCTAGTTTTTGCACAATAACTTCAAAAATCCATAACTTAATCAATTCTTAATGAAATTGAGTGGCTCAAGTTGCTATGGACTCCTCTAAGAGTCCCCTATCCAATGAAACAATTTATTTAACCAAATAAAATCACGAGCTAGGTCAGTTCCTTTAGAAACTTAAAGTGTTCTGTTTTGTGCATTTTTCAAACCCATTTATAATTCTTTCTTCTATTATGAACCATCTTCCATTACAATCTAAACCTAATCCTTAGAATACCATTTAAACATATTTAACTCATCAAACAACCCATTTTTGAAGGAGAATTCGTAGGTGCTAGGGAAACCCACTCCAATCAAAACTTCAACAAACTTAAGTTTATCACCCATAAACACCAAAAATCGAGTAACAATGAACCAAAAATCCGAACTTATTTTAAATCTTCACCAAACGGGAGCTAGGGCTTGGGAGTGCTGGCTAGAAATGGAAGAATGCAGAGGAGAATCATGGGAAGAAGAAGGGTTTAATTTTTAAAAGTTAACTTTTAACTTTATCAAATTACCATTTTCTCCTCACATTTTCTTCATGTAGTTTGGTCACACTACATGTAGTTTGCACTCTTCATTTTCTTCCTCCTCTATCACGTGAATTGCTCCTCATTGTACCAAAATTTTACTTTTAAATTTTGACTTTTCAACTTTAAATCAATTACCCACTTTTTGTTCTTCATTTTCTCTTTTACTTTCCTTTCCTTTTTCTTCTGAATCAATAAACTTCTTCTTATTGAAACCATAACTTTAAATATCTTCTACCAAATTTTCATCTCTTCCTTTATTATTTTTGTCAATCGTTTAAAGAAATTCCTCATTTATCTACTAGCACAAAATGTACAAAGTTTCCGGGTGTTACAGAAGGCTAGGCGTGCCCCATGCCTAGGCCCTCCATGTCTTTATGGGTCCCGAGTGTAATATGATGTTTTTTGACCCTAGACGAGTCATTTTAAATATGTTTTAAGTTAGACCTTAAATGTTGATAGAGGTGGATAAAACGTCTAAGTCCGTTTTCTTTTAAGGCGTTAAGTACAATGAAAAATTTTATGTGGAAGAACGAGGGCTTAAGTTAAGATTACATCACGACAAGTACGTGGCGACCCTATATAGGGTTGGGGTCATCACAACTGTGGTATCAGAGCCCCCAGGTTTTAAAAGTGATTCTGTAGACTGCCTACCAAACACGAACTGCCGCACGAGGACTCTCCATCGACTGTAAGTGTTTAAGTTTAAGTATAATTCTTAGATGTTTATGTTGTTTTGTGTTTTATAATGTGTCTAGGTACAACACAATGCCGAGAGCACCTAGACAACCCGAAGAGAATCCCATTAGTCGACTTATGGACCTAGCGAATCGACAGTCAGAGCAAATATGAATTTTGTTAAACCGAGGCAGGAATGGATTTTGACAAGGCCATGCTCCATAGGGCCAAAGTGGTGAGCAATTTAGACGACTACGACCTCCAACATTCGATGGACAATTTTCAGATCCGGTCCATGCCGAGGAGGGGATTCGAATAATGGAGGAATTGTTTGACCTTGTTAAAGTGAAGGAGGCGGAGAAGGTCTCATATGCTGCGTTTCATCTTGAACTTGATGCAAGGCTTTGGTGGGACACTGTTAAGACTGTGACTAACGTAAGGGAAATGTGGTGGGAATCATTCAAGGATTTGTTTTATGAAGAATAACTTTACAATGCAATGTGGGCAAACAAGATGTCGTAATTTTCCCAACTTTGGCAGACAGGTTCGGTGGCAGAATATGTTAGAGAGTTAGAAGCACTAACCCATTTTGTCGGCCATCTAGTGCACGTGAATGAAAGTAAGACCTACCATTTTGTGCAAGGACTAAAAGAAGAAATCTATAGAGGCGTGAAGATGTATGGAGTTCAGGATGCATCGTATGAGAAGGTAGTCGTCAAAGCTTTTGAGGTAGAAGAAATAGAACTTAAGAATGTAAATCAAGGGGAGTCCATTGAGAGATTCCTCGGTGGATTTCAACTATACCCAATGGAGGAAAGGCAACAATTAGTGAAGGAAGTAAAGAGAACTGACAAGGAAGGGATTGAATGGAGTCGACTGAAGTGCGTACGAGGACCCCCACAAGATCATCAATGCCCACGGTGTAAAAAGGATCATTACGGTGAGTGTAAAGTGGCTTCGAGCTGATGTTTTAGATGCGATGGACTAGTCCATATCACCTATAACTGCCTAAGATGGGATAGGGGCCTGACGATAGTCACACTAGAGGTTGCAACTTGTAGCACACCCGTTGGTACCAAATGACCAGCTGGAAGATCAGGTATAATTTTATAGTGGCATGTAGTGAAATAGGGAACATTAGAATAAGGGTGTAGTTTAGAGCAAAGATTTAATGATAATATTTGTATAATAGATAGAAGTAGGTTTGAGAATAGATAAGTTAGGAAATATTAAGATGGAGAGACAAGTTTTATAACATTAGGATGTGAGTAAAGGGAGTTACTAGACGAACCTTGATGAGTAGACAATAGGTTAAATACAGGACGATATTGACCTTAGAAAAAGGGACGATGCATCAAGGTAAATAGCCTAGTGTAACTGTGATGTATTGGGAGCACTTAGGATTCCGTTACCATTAGAGAGACATAACTCTAGAATCCAAGATTTAATTAGATAGAAACTGGACCCTAGTTGACGAACCCTTGGAGATTTTAGAAAATGATGAATCTGGGAGAAGTTTAAAGCTGAGATATAAAACTTATTGAGGGATACTTTAGATCGTCGAGATTCCATTAGTACGTTTAAGGTGATAAGAGAATAAAACAGAAAGTAGTATATTTTTAGATTCACGTAAAGTTGGAGGTATCTAGATAAAGACAATATTCAAGAGTTTAGTTTAAGTGAATTGTTGAGAGGGTATAAGAAGTAGTTATTGCTTTGGTAATTTTGAGTTTGCGATCGATCAATGCAAGGTCGTGGGTGTAAGATCGGAGTGTTGCGTAGGAGTGTTCGCATTGACCGATATCAGTAAAGAAAATAAAGAGATCTAAGCGAGGTTGGAAAGTTCCTAAATTTTAAGACATTAGAGGATCATATTTATATGCAAGGTGATACCCAAGTTAGTAAAATGGGCCGTTCTCCAGGAAAAGAGTATCGTCTTAGAAGACTAATTAATAAGGAACAATTATCAATGTGAGAAAAGATTATGGCCGGCATGATACAGAAAAGGACTTAGGGAGGTTAAGGATGATCAATAAATAGTAGACGCGTCAGACATTTAGTGCTGCTTGATCGAGGAATATGGAGCAAAAACATAAGAGTTGGAAATAACTTAGAATTTGGGATGTATTAACTAATCAGAGAAGAGTTTAGCACCATAAGTAAAAGTCATGTTTAGGGGTTTAGTGTAATGCGGACAATGTCAGAAGGAATGGAGAATCGACAAGAGTGAGTGTCACTTATGGAGAAAGTGACAAAGTAAAAGATCATAAATTCTTTTGGCTTATAAGCATATGGGTTTAGATATGAGCCCATAGTGAATACGGTTTAAGTTAAGAACCCCAAGCACGAGGCTTACATCCGAGATGGATGTAGAAACATCAGTGTTCGAGGAATTAAGAGGGTAAACCTTAATGAAGAGATGTTTCTAAATTTTTGGAAAATAGAAGGGCAAGATTTGGGAATTTTAGGAGATCTGTATTAAAGATGTAAATTTATGTACAACAAGTTTGCCAACAAGAAGATCATTGGATGAATCGTTGCAAGGGAGCCAAGTAGAATATTTAGAAACTGACTAGGAGGAATGAAAGAGGGTAAACCAGTTAGTAAACTTCGAAGAAATTCTTGTGTGATATTAGGGATAAGTGAAGAAGATTGTTAGATTAGATGAATGGTTTAGATTGGAAGTTTGGCTAAGTGATTAGTGTCGTGTGATTTGAGGAATTCATGGATTATCGAATGAGGAGTATGAGGATTCGCACGAAACTATTTAAGTAAGCTTAGAATTGAGGCTAAGTTAGAAAAATTTCAAGGGTTTGACTTGTATTTAACAAAGTCTAGGTTAGTGAATACCTAAATGACTTCAGGTTAGAATGAATAGATTAGAGAAAATCAATGGTGGAACTTAGGGACTTGACCATACTCAGAGTTTATAAAGATTTGAATTAGACAAATTAAGCGTAACGTGGATAGTATGAGAATTTTGTTTAAGGACGTGACGAGGGAGGTCATTAATGTAACTTAAAATGAAATGTGAGATTCGTAAGATCTAATTTACAAATAAGCAATGGTCTTAGAAAAGTAGCAACTCTAGCTCCCAATTGGACCTATTGAGGCCTCAAGGATATTCCTCGATGAAATGATTTGTGATATATATAGCAATGGTAACTTTAGGCATGAAACCCCGCACTGAGATAATTATCGAGATAGGTAAGTTGCCCAAGGAAGTATGAGAATTAGGACACCGTTGATGAAATAGTGTATGAGGGATCATTGCTAGGGAAAATGTGGAAAGTTGAGTTGGCATACATTACGATTATGGGTAAAGTCGGTGAATATACTCAGAAGTTTGGTTACAGCCTAGGAGTTGGTAGAAATCTTTAGACTATAGTCAATCCAAATGAGGTTAGGAAGTTTAAGTATTACTACTATCTAGAGGTATAGCTAAGGAAAACATTGATTAAGGGATACTTTGAAGTTAGTTTTATTAGGAAATTGAGGACTTAGAGTAAGTTATGATCGAGGAAGCCTAAATATAAGGCCAAATGGGATGAGTTAGAAGGTTTAACCCATGAATGGTTAAGTGAAGGTCGATATATGCACGAATTTTAAAGTGACAAAATATACCATTGGGTTTTTTGATTGGAGACTTAGAGATTTGATAGGGCTTGATGCACGAGCAAGAACGTATTCAGTCCGAGTGAAAGTAGGGAATGCGCTTATGAGACTAATGTTAGATAATTTGGTTTTGAGAGTTTTGGTTTAGAACTATAGAGATTGATTCCCAGTATAGATTGAATCAAAGTTTTTAAATGAGAAATTAGAATTTTTAAGAGATGAAGGGAAGAGACTCGATAAGTGCAATATAACCATAGGTTAAGGAATGAGGCCGCAAGGCATGAGGCATTAATGTCAAAACTATAAGCTAAGTAAATTTTGGGAACAAAATTTCAATTAAGGAGGGTAAGATGTAACGCCCGGGTTTCAGAATTCCGTTTTCAAAGGTATTTTCGAAATATAGTAAATTAAGCCTGTTTTGCGAACAGGAAATTTTGTTAGAACCCTGAAAATAAATTGGAATATTTGGAGAAATAAGAAAATTTCGGTGAAACCAAATCGATAGATTAAATAGCGAATTAATTTGAAGAATAGGTTAAAAGGCAAAAAGGTAATTTGATAAGTTAAATTTTATAAAATTATCCAAAACCCCTCCCCCCACCCATGATTCCTCAATCTGCAGAAAACCATTCCCCCGCCCTTGGCGATCCTCCTTCTCCACGGCCGACGACGGTTCAGCTCTCGTCCGGCAATTTTCTTTTCCCATTTTCTTCCGCAATCAACCGAGGTATGATACGAGTATTCTAGACCGTTAATTTCTGATTTTTAAGGTTGAAAATGGTTAGGGTTTTCAAATTAGGTTTGGGAAATTATAGGTTCGTGTTAGAAATTTTTAGGTTTACTGTATTTGTGATTTTCGATGTTAGATTAAGAGTTTTTATTAATAGTTAGAATGAAATCAATGGTTGAATGATATAAATGCCCTAAATGTTAGCTTAGAGAATATGTGAGCGTAATGTGCTCGATGAAATACCCGAATAATGAAAATGGAAGTTTTGAGAAATTTGCCTTAGCTAGGAGTTTCGTTTAACATTGAAATTCGTTTATTTATGATCGATTTTAACACTAAAACTTATGAAATGCCTTAGGTGGACACGGCTTACAGGAGGTGCTCGGCTTGTTAAGGACGCCAGGTAAATGGGTGATAGGTTTCCAGCCTTTAAGGCCTTACATCATATCGATGCTAGGATTATGTGTTTTAATGGTGTCTTCCTGGATTGTGGGTTTTTAATGAGTTAAGTAGCCTAGGGCGTTAGCTAGTCGTTACGTTTTAAGTTTGGTTGAACTTTACGTATGATGACGAACTATTATGATTTGTTATTGTTGGATGATTGGTTATAGTATGTGCATTCCTCTCATGCATCATATTTTCTATTCAAAGGCATACAAAATGTTTTTACATGCACGTTTACATCGAAAAAGAAAGTAAATAACAAGTAATGTATGTAAAGGTAAATGAGGGATGTGGGTGAGTAGGGCACAGGGCACGATGTATATGGTACGCACGGGGCAAGACAAAACAACCAATGTGTATGGTACGCACAGGGCAAGGCATGTGGTCTACGAGCTAGACGGGGTGGTGCATGTGCCTACTACCGTGGATGTTGGTTATAGTATGTGACATTCCTCTCATGCATCATATTGTCGATTCAAAGGCTACAAAATGTTTTTACATGCACGTTTACATCGAAAAAGAAAGTAAATAACCAGTAATGTATGTAAAGGTAAATGAGGGATGTGGTGAGTAGGGCACAGGGCACGATGTATATGGTACGCACGGGGCAAGACAAAACAACCAATGTGTATGGTACGCACAGGGCAAGGCATGTGGTCTACGAGCTAGACGGGGTGGTGCATGTGCCTACTACCACATTGAATCCCTACTTTTCCTCATGTATGTAACGTTAAAGAAAATGAAATAAACATGTTTTATGAAAGTCATGCATTCATGTATATGACATTTATTGTGCAATCCTTACTAAGCATTGGGCTTATAGTTTAAATCGTATGATGTAGGTGACGAGATTAAAGGTGAGGAACCTCCTCTTGATGATAAAGCATAGGTGGTCGACGGATGGTGGTCGTGGCGACGGGATGTATTTTGGCAAGGCTTATCGACCCGTGGGTGTGCTCCGAACGATGTTTTGGTATATGTAGGTAAATGTGATAGATGTAGGATTAGTGTATTATGATTTTGATGCTTTGTATAGTTGTTAGCTTGGAGATAATGTTATTCTGAATAATTTTATAGATGGGTTTACCTTTTGATGATCTTTAAGAGTTTCTGTTGGGTACGTTTGATGTTGAGATGATGAGTTAGGTTTTGGGTGGGATTTGATGATTTGAGGGTGTATTTTCGTACGTAAATAGGTGGAGATAGATATAGATGAATTGAGGATGGTATATGGAGGAATTATTAGGTGAAAAGGTGAAAACATTGGCAAAGGAAAGGAGAAGAAGGGTGTGGGCGCGCAGCTGGGCAGGCAAGGCGAGCAGCCGGTGCGTGCGGGGCTGCCAGGTGGGGCGAGTAGGGCGCACTGTCCTGCTCAGCTGATTGATCCGCACCCCAATTGTAACGACCCCTCATCCCAGCAAGATATTGTCCGCTCCGGGGATCGGGCCGCAGCCCAATATCTTCCCCTCACGGCTTTGTTTGGCGAGAGCACTTCCCGGAAGGTCACCCAACCTGGAATTACTCTCGCCGAAGCCCTCTTAACTTCGGAGTTCTTATGGGATCCGTTGTCAATTGAGCTCCAAAACGCGTCTTGCTATCTTGGGAGGGATCTCTTACATATGTTTCATTTCCACATACTTCCCCAAGCGCTGTGGGATTGTGACGACCCCCTCTTTACGACCTGTCACCTTCCGGCTCGCCCGCGCGGACGTACCGCCATCCGGGTTCCGGTTCGTGCAGCCATCGTACCAGTACAGATTCGGGACTTACAGATTCGGGTCATCACAATCACCCCCCCCTTGGGGGCCCAACGTCCTCGTTGGCCACAATTCCGGTTGGGTACAGGCTTTGATACCATAAATGTAACACCCCTAATACTGTACTCGTATTTCCCGTATATATTTTTTTTTTAACTTATTACTTTTCTATTCTTTAAATAAAACTTAATGCATAATCTAAACTGAAGTTGAAATCGAAACTGAAATCAGAATTTAAACCGAACCTTAAAAGCATTTAAAACAAACCTTTAATAAATAATTTAAAACTTAAAAACATTTAAAAGAAAATTTTAAACAATTAAAGAAGTGGGAGGGCAGAATTGGAACTCTGCCCTCGGAATGGAGGAGGCGACCGATCTCTGCTTTTGGAACTCTGCCCTCGGAATGGAGGAGGCGACCGATCTCTGCTTTGCAGCAGAGATCTATCGCTGCAATGCATTATAGCAGCAGCGATTCCCTTCATTCCCTTCAAACTAGCGGCGACCGATCTCTGCTTTGCAGCAGAGATCGATCGCTGCAATGCATTATAGCAGCAGCGATCGATCTCTGCTGCAGAGCAGAGATCGATCGCTGCTAGCTATGGCAGCGATTCCCTTCAAACTAGCGGCGATCGATCTCTGCTCTGCAGCAGAGATCGATCGCTGCAAGCATACAGCGATGGCCCCCTTCAGACTTCAAACCTGCGACATTTCACACTTCTTCATGCCTTCCTTCAATCACTCACAGCATCATACACTGCTCTCTGGAATCCGATTTCCAGAGAGCAAAACATTGCTTTCTTTACACCAGCTATCACTGTAAACTCACAACTTAAACCTAAACTCCACCATTTAAAACGTATTCTAACTCTAACGATTCGCGTCGGACTTTGCGAAGTCCAACAGCGTGGATAGCTCTATAAATCGGGCTATCCGTAACAACCTAAAACATTTCAAAACATTATCAATATACGGTTTATAAAACAGATTTCCAAAACATTCAAAACGTCAAAATAACCTATCGACTACCAGACCAAGCATCCTAATATGATCTATACAGTTATTATCAATCCAAAATATTCAGAAGACCCCCAAAACCTTTACATAAACCCACCACGGGTCAAAACGCGCCTCGACTGCTCAGCGCACTCCCACGACCATCATCCATCAGCTGCTCCTACGTCCGGAGGAGGAATATCATCCTCACCTGGGTCAACGTAACCTAGAACGTCACCTACACCATACAGACACATATGAGATATGGAAATCTCAGTAAGCTACGTAAATGCAGATGCATGCGTGTCGTGCATATGAAGTTCAGAAAACATGCTCATCAGACATATCAGGTCATTTCATACATATTGCCACCGAGATATCAGCCCACTAAATGGAAAGGATACATTCCGCGGTCGAACTACCACTTTCCACTTAGATGGGGGGGGGGGGGGTACATGCTCACAAACCCTACAGCCATGCCTGAGCCCCATCCCGCGTGACCTTTCAGATACAGATTACGTATTTTCGTTTATTATTCATTTCATTGAAAACTCGTGCAGAAACCCATTTTTTATGCCATTTTGAAACACGTGATGCATGAACAGTTCATATCAGCGGAAAGTAAACAAACAGTTCATATCAGCAGACAATATAACATAACCTATAAACAACTAACCTAACTACCCAACCTAAACAACGTAAAACAAGGAACCCTCAAGGATCATTGATACGACGACGAGGTATGGTGTAGACCTTTGGGTCAAGCAAGTCACGAGAACTTACCTCGAGCGCGCTGGATCTCAAGCTTCGTCCACGGGAGTCGTGTGTCTGAGAAAAAACACGACATTCGCAATTAAAACCAATTTAAACTATTAACGTCCAAATTTTCAAACTTTAACTAAAGAATTATCCTAAATTCTTCACTTAGCTAATTAAAGCATTTCGAACGTTAATTATAACTCGATAATCCAAATTCTCAAATAACGAGTTTTTCTCTAAAAACCCGAAATTTAACCAATTTATAACTTTTTCGCAAATTGATTTTCTTCGTCCAATAACGTCCAATACGTTCAATATATACCTAATCACGGCTAACCTATTAATTACGAAGCCTAAATCGCATTTTTAACGAAAACCCTAATCGAAACCCTAACCCTAAATCGAACCGAAACTCGAATTAAACACTCGAAACTAAAGCTACATACCGAGGGTAGCGAGAGAGGAAGAAACCGTGAAGGACGGAGGAGAAACGGAGGTCGGACGGAGGTCGGAATGGTGGAGCTCGCCGGCGGCCGAGAGAAGAAATCTTCTCTGTTCGTGAGTTCCAGAGAGAAAAGAGAGAAAAGAGAGAAGTGAGGGAAAAGAGTGATTTTGTGTTATTTATTAAAATGGATTTACAAATTACCATTTTGCCCTTCTTTGATTTTTATATTGATTTCGTTCTTCGGTTCGTTAATCGTCTAGCCATTCGACTACTCCATACGTCCTTACTTTACCAATAAGTCCATCTAATTATTTGGGATTTAACAAAACTGTCCGTTTGCAATTTGGACCTTGTTTGCTATTTTTACGAGAATGTCTTTTACTTTATGATAATAGTAATTACTCGGAATATAGCGTCACTATTCTGAAAATTCCCAGAATTTCCTTAAAATTCTAATTAATCGCTAGGATCGTAATGACGCTTTCTTTTCGTAAATCGGACCTGATTTGACATAATTACAAAAATGCCAATAACAATATAATAATAATATAATACAAGGTCCGTACAAACCGGATATTACATGATGACCCGAATCTGTAAGTCTGGTACGATGGCTGCACGAACCGGAACCCGGATGGTGGTACGTCCGCGCGGGCGAGCCGGAAGGTGACAGGTCGTAAATAGGGGGTCGTCACAATCCCACAGCGCTTGGGGAAGTATGTGGAAATGAAACATATGTAAAGAGACCCTCCCAATATAGTAAGACGCGTTTTGGAGCACAATTGACAACGGATCCCATAAGAACTCCGAAGTTAAAAGTGCTTCGGCGAGAGCAATTCCAGGTTGGGTGACCTTCCGGGAAGTTCTCGCCAAACAAAGCCGTGAGGGGAGGATATTGGGCTACGGCTCGATCCCCAGAGCGGACAATATCTTGCTGGGATAAGGGGTCGTTACAAATGGTATCAAAGCCTGTACCCAACCGGAATTGTGGCCAACAAGGACGTTGGGCCCCCGAGGGGGGGTGATTGTGATGACCCGAATCTGTAAGTCTGGTACGATGGCTGCACGAACCGGAACCCGGATGGCGGTACGTCCGCGCGGGCGAGCCGGAAGGTGACAGGTCGTAAATAGGGGGTCGTCACAATCCCACAACGCTTGGGGAAGTATGTGGAAATGAAACATATGTAAATAGACCCTCCCAATATAGTAAGACGCGTTTTGGAGCACAATTGACAACGGATCCCATAAGAACTCCGAAGTTAAAAGTGCTTCGGCGAGAGCAATTCCAGGTTGGGTGACCTTCCGGAAAGTTCTCGCCAAACAAAGCCGTGAGGGGAGGATATTGGGCTACGGCTCGATCCCCAGAGCGGACAATATCTTGCTGGGATAAGGGGTCGTTACACCAATGGTCGATCGATCGGCGAAATAGCAGATTTGGTGAGTTTCCAGAGAGTTTGCCAATCGATTGGCACCAATGGCTGATCGATCGGCCAACAGTGCGCATTCTAGTGAAAAACCAGAGCAATCGCCGATCGATCGGCCTTTGCAGGGCGCTGGGCACGCAGCGCGTGTGCCAGGCACGAGGTAGGCATGAGGTAGGCACGTGGCAGGCGCAAGGCAAGCGCGAGGTGGGCGCGAGGTAGGCATGAGGTAGGCGTGCGGTGCGCGCACGACAGGCGAGGGGTGCGTGCGTCGAAGGCTGGGCACGCCCCATGCTTAGTCCCTCCATGTCTTTATGGGTCCCGAGTGTAATATGATGTTTACTGACCCTAGACAAGTCGTTTTAAATACGTTTGAAGTTAGACCCTAAATGTTGATAGAGGTGGATCAAATGTCTAAGTCCATTTTCTTTTAAGGCTTTAAGTAAAATGAAAAATTTTATGTGAAAAAACGAGGGCTTAAGTTAAGATTACGTCACGACAAGTTTGTGGTGTCCTTAGACAGGGTTGGGGTCGTCACATCTAGTCCATGCAATTTCAGTTGACAATGCTTCAAGAATTTCAATTTGTACTGTGGATCAAGCACAACTACAACACACATAAAGTGATTGACTTTATTGAAATTTTCCCAATACTTTTCATACTTTAGCTGCATACCAAATGTCGTGGTTTTTAGTGATGAGTTATCACTTGTAGCATTTTTTTTATAACTCTATGAAGTCTGCAAACATCAAAGAAAAATACATTGGAAGTAATATGTAAAGTTGACGCAACTTTCAACAGTGTCTCATAGAATACTTTCAACAGAATTATGAATTCACGAATGACACGCCAATCTTCATCCGTGGGCGGATCACTTAGATTCTCATCTTCAAGAAATTTGTACATGAATTGATTGTCAAATTCACTCATTTTTGAAAAAGATTTATCAAGATTTTCAGCTGTGTCCAACATTAAGTATGTCGAGTTCCATCGAGTTGGAACACCAAGACACATTATTTTTTCATGTAATTCTTGCATTTTCAACACATGCTTTAAACTTTTGTATATTCGAAGGAGAAGACTTGACATATTTTTCAGCAGTACGATTCTTCATTAAAGCATCGTTATTCTCTTTCAGGCCATTTCAAACAATCAGATTTACAATGTGAGCAAAACATCTGACAAATATAAATTCTCTGTCTAACACCAAACTTTACTTTTAACCAAATGAGTCAAAACAACTGCATTGGAAGAAACATTATGAACTATAACAATCAAAACTCTCTCTATTTTCCATTCAAATAAATATCTTTCCAAAATTGTTGCAATGGTTTCTTCTTTATGATCAAGAATGATACAAAAATTGATAATCTTTTTATGTAAATTAAAACTTGCATCAATGAAATGAACAGTCACAACCATATAGTTGGTATCCTATATAGATGTCCATGTCAGTTATTAAACATATCATTCCAGCCAATTGAAAAAAATAAAACCTTCAATTTACTCTTTTCATTTGTATAGAACATGAAAACATCTTTTGCAACTTTTGCAACAAAAGGATATCAAATTTTGGTACCAACTCTTCTAATAACTCCAAAAAACCTTTTCCTTTAACATGACTAAATGGTAATTCATCGTTCACAATCATTCTAGCAACCTTTCATCGACATCTGTCTTGGCTAAATGATTTCACAACCATAGACACAACTGAACCTTCTCCTACAATTTTTTTTTCTAAAACAGTAAAGTCTTTTGTGTCTCGTTTAAGGTGGCCAACAATCTCTTACAAGAACTTACATGTCTGTTTAAGTTTGCAGTCTCATTCCTCATTGTATGACACAGATACATTGCCCTACAGTAATTGCAACTTGCCTTTGGGTTATCCAGATCAGTTGGTTCTACTAACGTAAAATAATTCCATGTGCCACATGATTTGCTTTTCTTTCTGCTTTTATTAGTACATGTGCTACATGATTTTCTTTTCTTTATGCTTTTATTTGTACTATTTTTCACCCTAACAATCTAGTATAGTAAATGCAAAATTAGCATAAATGTACTCTAATAAGAAAATAAATATGCACAATATATCTATATATTAATTATATGCTTAGGGATATACTAAGAGTTTGACCCAAACAAAATGGGGCACCAAAAGACTATTCCAAACCAAGCTAAATATGCATTTAAGCTAAACTTTTATTGACCTAGGAATTAACAGAACTAACTACCAGAATTTTTAGAATAACAATCAGTGATTCCATCTTCATAATGAATGAAAATAACAAAGCATTATATATGTATAGATACCAACCACTGACCACCTCATGTAATTTATAGGGTAATAACCAATTCTCAAGCTATGAGATTTTTTGAAAACACCCCCTAAAATATCAAATCTAACAATCTAAAGGTCAAACTATCAAAAACCTAATAAACCAAACTTTGTCGGGCCCCCAATTTCCGAAAACAGAGGGTCGCTTTCATGTTTTGCCTAAAACGGGGGGTCGATTTAATTTACCGGGCCTCTGTTTTGCCACTTAGGAAGCAGGGGGTTGATGTGGGGGGTGGAGACCCCCCTTAAATGTGTGATGTACGTGCATTTAAAATGGGGGTCTGTTTCGGGAATCGGGCCCCCATTTTTGGTTATTTGCCCGTGACTTCTATCATGGGCCAACACTAATGGATAAAATGGGGGCCGTGTTTACGGAGACAGTCCCTTGTTTTACAATTGTTCTTGAAAATGGGGGACCATTTTCAAAAAACAGCCCCCCGTTTTAAAATTAGGGCTCAAAATGGGGAACCGATTCCCGCTTGTATATAAGAAATTTGACAAATATAATTTATGGAAATTTATATTTAATTCCCTAAAATGTGTTCTCAATTATGGAAGATTGATTCTTGGGATTCACGTCATCATTCATCTGATATTTGAATGAAGATTTCATATGGATTACAGTGAGATAAGCGATCTCAACAAACAAGGAATATGTTCCTAAAGTGCTGGGATCTGATTTGATTGTTTGGATGATTCTTTCCTAAAATAGTATGCACGGTGTCACACGTGCAAACAGGAGAATTTCTGTTTCTTTCTTCATGCGGATCTGTTTAGATATGGTATTTGATATGCCCCGGGTTCCAAAGACTCACCATAATGTGCCTACAGTTCGAACCGTTTAAACACAAATCCAGGTAAGTATATATCTATTTTATCTATCTAATGGATTTGTGGAATTATGTAGGTAAATTGGCTTTCCGAAGCTTGGAATGAAGAAGGAATTTGTTTTCCTTAAATTCAACTTTTGTAACCAAGCTTTCGTTTTATTTTATTTGTAATTTAAAATACTTTAATTTTGTTTAAGACTTGTAAATTGGCAAACTTTTAGCCTTTTGAATGTATGTTTGTAATAGTCTTCAAAAGGGGATGTTGAACCGAGGTGAACCAAGGCTGAACCGGCTGAACAAAGGAGAACTAAAGCTTGAACCGGACTGAACCAAGGCTAAACCAAGCTGCAAGGAGTGAACCGGCCCTGGAGAAACACTGCCCAGCGAACCGGTTGCCAGCTTTCTGCAGAAGCTCCAACGGCTACGAATCGAACCGTTGCCCGACGATTTCCAGAGCTTCTCTTCTCTCCTTCTTCTTTCCCGAATTCTTCCTCTTGTATTTAATCTTCTCTCCACCTCTGTAATCAGGTTAGCCAGTATTACATATTTTTGGAATTGCAAAGGAGTTTTCTTCTTGTTTGGAACGCTCTCCGCGAGCGACAGAGAGATTTTCTCTCGATGCTTCATCGGCGCACAGCGTCTGGATGAAGCCCCCGATTTCATCCCGAGCTCGTGGCTGCTAGGGGGTGATCTTAGTCCCTTTCTTCCTCTTCCAGGCAATGGAAGCAATGAAGAAAAGGGGCGAATGCCATAGTGCCCTCCGCCGAGAATCCTTCGCTGGCAACGGCGGATTTCTGTCACCCAAAACGCCGAATCGTTTCTGGGTCGGTTTGGGGTCTTCAATCCAGTCCTCCATCATTTCCGCACCATTCTGCACAGCACCCACTTCTTGGAAGCTCGGTATCACTCTTCTCCCCCTCTCGCCATTTTCAATTTCTTATTGCCCTATTTATCGATTTTCTGTTCTGTTTTTGGGTGTTCCTTTGAGCACCGATCATTGTCTCCTTTTGCTATCTTCCGCATGTGCATTTCTAACCCCATTGCAGGCCTGGAACCTATCAAGTGGTATCAGAGATACGTGCTCTTTGTTTGCAATTCGGGTTCTGTTTTTTCAGTCCCCTGTTTCTTCTGTTTGGTTTTCTGCTGAGTGTTCTTCTCGGCTTGTTTTTGTTTTTCTGTCAGCATGCTTGTCTTGTTTAGTTTGATGTTTAGCTTGCTGTAGTTTTCAGTTCTGTTTAGAAAATTTTCAGATTACTTTCCTGTTTTTTTTTCTTCTCTGGTTTTCTGTTTCAGTGCTGCTCTGTGTCTATTTTCGTTGTGTCTTTTACTTGTTGTTTCTTCTGTTGTCCAAGCACATTTAGTGCTCTGTTAAGAGAAGCAATTGGCTTGCTTCTGTGTTTGTGTTTTTTCCAAACCGGTTTTTCCTTGTCTTTTTCTGTTGTGAAGCATGTTCTGTAATTCTGTCCGAGAACTTAACATGTAATTTGTTTGGTTGTTGTGTTCTTTTATTATGTGATGGTCAACATGTTTTGTGTGATTTTCTTTTCTCTAATGTCTTGTTTAGCATGTTGTCTGTTCTGTCTTTCTATTTTTATCATGTTTAGGCATTTTTCTTGTATGGTTTTAGTGGTATTTGCTGTTTGAGTATGTTTGAGCATGATTCAATCTGTTTAAGCTTATGTTCTTGTGATGGTTTAAGCCGTGTTTAGGACTGTTTTAATGTATTTGTTGTTGTGCAATTTTCTGTGAAAATTGGTTGTTAAAGTTGAACTATTAATCTGGTTTTATGCTTAGCCGAGAAGAGAGAAATTTTTTTTTTCCACTAATGAGTTGGTATTATTTGCTGAATAGTTGTCTCACTTGTGTTAACTCTTGGATGGTTAAAATCAATTTTGAACTTCTGACCATGAAATGAAATTGAGTTGAATTACTTTAGGTTCTGATTTTCAGAAATTTTGTGCATATTTTGCCCTATTGCTGTTTTAGGAATTGTGTGTTTCAATTCTGTTTTTCTTTGCTAGTTGTTAGAGTGATTAGATGCTGTGTTTTAGGAGTGTTTTTGTTTCGTTTTAGTTTGGTTTTTAAAGACGTAAAACCAGAACTTGTTGCTGATTTTTCCAAGTAAAATCCCTTAGCTGAATGTGTTGTTGAATGCTTGATTTAATTGTCCAAATTGTCACCAATGCATGAGCTAAAGTTTTGATTCTAAAATGAAGTTTTCTGGTTTACAAAACTGTTTTCTTTGCTGTTTTTCCTTATTTGTGTTGTGAACTTAGTGTATTATCTAGGTTGTTTTTGCTATTTTTTTTATTGTGATGTTACTGTTTTCTTGTTCTTTTTCTGTCTTGTTTAGAAGCACGTTTATGTGTTTGTTGTTTGTTGTTCAAATTGCTAAGAGGTTTAGCATTTGAACCTTGCATTATTGTTTAGTTCTAGGTTGCTGTTTTTGCATATCTTAGTCTCTGTTGTGTGTGTGTTTTTCGTAACATTTGTTGTGTAGTTTTTGTACCCATCTCCCAAAGCAAGAGGCTTCCTTAATTGGGAATTTTGGAGTTATCATTGCTTTGCTTTAAAGGTACTTTCCTGTCTATTTTTAGTTTATTTTCTGATGTGTTGGGAGACTCTTCGGAACTGTTGACCGAGAGAAAATTCTGTTTAGTTTTATTTTCTGTGTGGAGACTCTTCGGAACTATTGACCGAGAGCAACTTGTGTTTTATGTTTGTCTGTGTCTGAACTTGTTTCTTTGGATTACATTGTTATGATAATTACCTGATATGATTTTTCCATATTAACCTCGTGTTACTGATTATCTAGCATGAATTAACCATGGTCCGTATCTGTTTAATTTTCATAATGTTTTCTTAAAAAGCATGTTCTTTTGTTTGTGTTTGCATTTGCTGTTTATTTGGATATCATTACTGTGAAATTATATGATATGACTTTACCATCTTAACCTCATGTTTCTGGTAAGCAAGCATGAACTAACCATGGCCCATATCTGTTTAATTTCGGGATGTTATTCTTGAATAAAAGCATGTTCTAATGTTGTGTTTTGAGTCATAATTTCGATTTCGTTTAGGTGAATGTTTATAGATATTTGTTTCTGTTTTAGAACCATGTTTAGTTGTTTAGGACGTGTTGGCAAAATTAATTTACATAGAGAATGGATTTGAAAATGAAATGCTAAAATTGAGTTCTCATGTTAGTTTACATTTGCTGAAATTATTGTGTTGGTTTGGTGTTTTTCCAAATTGATTTGGCATGTGTTTTTAACTTGTGTGTCTAATTGTGTTTAGTGTCAAGTCTTTGAGTCCTTGATGTTAAGTTAAATTTAGAATGAAAAGCATGAACTAAATTGCATGTTAAATAGAGCTTGGCAAATTCTATTTCACCATGTTTTATAATTCTGTTTAAACTCTTATTGATTGCATCAAGTTGAGTGATTTTGTTTGTTTAGGGCTATGTCCGACCTTTTAACAAGAGCATGTCATATACTATCTTGTTAGTCACTTAGGATTCACTTGTACGTCGAGTGATCTGTGTTTGTGGCCAAGAGCTTTCCTCTGTGGGCCGTTGGTATTGTCCGAGGTTTACCGCTGGCCATTGGGCCCGACAGATCGCCGTGTGAGGCAGTCGCCTTTAAAGGGTGTGGGATAGTGTGACGATTTCCACAAAAGTTTTAGAGGGTTGCCTAGACCCAATAGCTTATCATTGATATTAGTTGTAAGTCTATTTTCTTTGATTAACTTGCTTGATTTGTTGTGCTGTTTGATTAAATGTTTAGGACTTTTAGGTTGAGTCTTGTGACTTAGTTGCTTGTGTTGTTTGTTTGTCTTTGTTTAGGAATTAAAATTTAGAGTCTCACTTTAAAGTCTAGTGCTTGGTCAATTAGTTTAATTGTTGTTGGCCAAGGTAAATGTAAAATCAAAATATATGCATATTGTTTTATCTTTTGAGGATTGTTTAGCTTTCTACTCCAATTTTGAGCATTAGTTATGGATGAACCAAGGAGTTGGATGGATTTTTGGCAACAAGGTATGTACCCATGAAACCTTACTTGAATTTCTTTTGAAATTAGTTGAATAGTAGGTTGATTGGATGAACTATATGTTTGAGATCAACTTCTTGTATGTTCTTGCTATAATTGGATATCATGTTTAATTCTCCTTGTCTAAGCTTGATTTAATTTGTTGAAAGAACTAAAGAGTAATTTTGTGATCAAATTGTTGTTGCCTTTTGTTTTTGAAGTGATAAATTCTCACTCTATCGTTAAAAGGAGAATTGTTTTCTTGAGTTTTGGATTTAAGTTGAACTTATGTTAAACTTGATTTTAAACTCTTATTTTTTTAAAATTAGGTGAACCAAGTGTTATTTTTAAAATGGTAATTTTCATATTTGTGGTTCACTATTTGTTTGATAGCTTAGCTAGAAAATGGAATTGTTCAATTATGCTTGCTTGAATCTTATGTCATTATCATGTATATGCTTTTAAATTGTTTACATGAACATTTCAAATTTTTGCAATTATTGAGACCATTGTGGATGGTGAAATGATTTTTCAACTTTAGGATAACTATGTTTTGTGCCTAATGTGGATTGTGCTTAAATATTTTAGTAGAGAAATTTTATCCTAAGTGTTGTAATGTCCCCCGATGAGTCAATCATTGGATTTGAGGTCAAATCCTCAACAACCGGGAGGGGATGATATGCCCCGGGTTCCAAAGACTCACCATAATGTGCCTACAGTTCGAACCGTTTAAACACAAATCCAGGTAAGTATATATCTATTTTATCTATCTAATGGATTTGTGGAATTATGTAGGTAAATTGGCTTTCCGAAGCTTGGAATGAAGAAGGAATTTGTTTTCCTTAAATTCAACTTTTGTAACCAAGCTTTCGTTTTATTTTATTTGTAATTTAAAATACTTTAATTTTGTTTAAGACTTGTAAATTGGCAAACTTTTAGCCTTTTGAATGTATGTTTGTAATAGTCTTCAAAAGGGGATGTTGAACTAAGGTGAACCAAGGCTGAACCGGCTGAACAAAGGAGAACTAAAGCTTGAACCGGACTGAACCAAGGCTAAACCAAGCTGCAAGGAGTGAACCGGCCCTGGAGAAACACTGCCCAGCGAACCGGTTGCCAGCTTTCTGCAGAAGCTCCAACGGCTACAAATCGAACCGTTGCCCGACGATTTCCAGAGCTTCTCTTCTCTCCTTCTTCTTTCCCGAATTCTTCCTCTTGTATTTAATCTTCTCTCCACCTCTGTAATCAGGTTAGCCAGTATTACATATTTTTGGAATTGCAAAGGAGTTTTCTTCTTATTTGGAACGCTCTCCGCGAGCGACAGAGAGATTTTCTCTCGGTGCTTCATCGGCGCACAGCGCCTGGATGAAGCCCCCGATTTCATCCCGAGCTCGTGGCTGCTAGGGGGTGATCTTAGTCCCTTTCTTCCTCTTCCAGGCAATGGAAGCAATGAAGAAAAGGGGCGAATGCCATAGTGCCCTCCGCCGAGAATCCTTCGCTGGCAACGACGGATTTCTGTCACCCAAAACGCCGAATCGTTTCTGGGTCGGTTTGGGGTCTTCAATCCACTCCTCCATCATTTTCGCACCATTATGCACAGCACCCACTTCTTGGAAGCTCGGTATCACTCTTCTCCCCCTCTCGCCATTTCAATTTCTCATTGCCCTATTTATCGATTTTCTGTTCTGTTTTGGGGTGTTCCTTTGAGCACCGATCATTGTCTCCTTTTGCTATCTTCCGCATGTGCATTTCTAACCCCATTGCAGGCCTGGAACCTATCAGTATTTGAATTACTCCTCACGTAAGGTAATTGCAAAATCATATGAAAACAATTTTTTTAATAAAAAGGCGTGTTGGAACGAATATTGATCTCTCGGGTTTTTCTTGTTCTCGACGTTGATCTTCTTTCTTCACCCACGGGTTCGTGTGGTGTATGTTCCTGTTCAACCAATCGGTGATTGGATATTGTACACACTCTATCCGTGAGATGATCTGATTATCTTCTAAGTGTGTTGATTGGTTGCATCTGAAGACAACGATTGGTGTTACAGACGGTGTCACTGATGCGTTTATTGTGTTCTTCATTGAAACTCAATCTCAAGAGGAGGCTGCCTTGGAACTCGGGAGGAGTTCTGATCGTGGGATAGGGTATCTTGCCTTACACGGATTCTGGGAGGAGTCATCAACGACAAGGGGAGCTTGTCATCTTTAGATTCTGGGAGGAGTCACCATCAATAAGGGGATCTTGTTACATTCAGATTCCGAGAGGGATCGATTACAAGTCGAGGGGAACTCACAAAAACTGTTTCACTGAGGAAGTTTGGAAGTAGGGGCGACAAAGATAAGATGGAGTCTTTATTTGTATAAGTCCGATTGTCATGTAACTTCAAGAACTCGTGAATTTTTTTTTAATTCTGGGCGTGGCCCCACAGACGTAGGCAATTGCCGAACTGCGTTACCAACCACTTGTCTTATTATTTTTTGCACTTAATCATTGTTCTTTATTACAATAATTAAGTGATGTCCCACCTAGTGTTCCATCTACACTAGGACATCACGTAACTAACATTGATCTATCAATTGGTATCAGAGCAGTTCGCTCATGTTTCTTAAGCGAGATCCATGGGATTTGATCTTGGTTCAATGGACTTTATGAGGGAATGAGGTTCAACTATGCGTCTGCCACTATTGGATGGAAGTAACTATGCTTACTGAAAGGCCAGAATGAGAGCATTCATCAAGGCTATCGATGAGAAGGCATGCAGATATTTTCTGACAGGATGGAATCCCCCTACAACTACTAACGAAGGAGGTGTCATGTCTCTTAAATCTAGAGAAGATTAGTCAGTGTCTGAAGATGCACTAGCCAACAGTAATTCAAAGAGACTTAACGCTATTTTTAATGGTGTTGACCCTACTCAGTTTAGGCTTATTTCAACATGTGAGTCAGCTAAAAGAGCATGTGAGATTCTCCAAACTACTTATGAAGGAACATTGGCTGTAAAACTGTCAAAGATGAGGTTTGAAAATTTAAAAATGCATGAAGAAGAAAGTATTGCTGAGTTCAATGCCAAACTATGTCATATAGCAAATGAGGCATTTGCACTTGGTGAAACCTTCTCTGAAGAACGGTTGGTACGAAAGACTCTACGGTCTCTTTGTAACGACCCCTTATCCCAGCAAGATATTGTCCGCTCTGGGGATTGGACCGCAGCCCAATATCCTCCCCTCACGGCTTTGTTTGGCGAGAACTTCCCGGAAGGTCACCCAACCTGGAATTGCTCTCGTCGAAGCACTTTTAACTTCGGAGTTCTTATGGGATCCGTTGTCAATTGAGCTCCAAAACGCGTCTTGCTATGTTGGGAGGATCTCTTTACATATGTTTCATTTCCACATACTTCCCCAAGCGCTGTGGGATTGTGACGACCCTCTTTTTACGACCCGTCACCTTCCGGTTCGCCCACGCGGACGTACCGCCATCCTTCACCCACAATCGGTGCGGCGATACCCCATACTTTCGTGCAGCCATCGTACCAACTTACAGATCGGGTCATACAATCACCCCCCTTGGGGGCCCAACGTTCCTCGTTGGCCACAATTCCGGTTGGGTACAGGCTTTGATACCATTGTCACGACCCCTTATCACGCGGACGTACCGCCATCCTGGTTCCCGGTTCGTGCAGCCATCGTACCATACTTACAGATCCGGGTCATCACAATCACCCCCCCTTGGGGGCCCAACGTCCTCGTTGGCCACAATTCCGGTTGGGTACAGGCTTTGATACCATTTGTGACGACCCCTTATCCCAGCAAGATATTGTCCGCTCTGGGGATTGGACCGCAGCCCAATATCCTCCCCTCACGGCTTTGTTTGGCGAGAACTTCCCGGAAGGTCACCCAACCTTGAATTGCTCTCGCCGAAGCACTTTTAACTTCGGAGTTCTTATGGAATCCGTTGTCAATTGAGCTCCAAAACGCGTCTTGCTATGTTGGGAGGATCTCTTTACATATGTTTCATTTCCACATACTTCCCCAAGCGCTGTGGGATTGTGACGACCCTCTTTTTACGACCCGTCACCTTCCGGTTCGCCCGCGCGGACGTACCGCCATCCGGGTTCCGGTTCGTGCAGCCATCGTACCATACTTACAGATCCGGGTCATCACAATCACCCCCACTTGTATATTGTGATGACCCGAATGGAATCTGTACGTATGTGTACGACTGTGGGGCAAACCTCGGGTTGCGGGGTGGATGGATCCCGGACTCGAGTATAGGCGAATCCCGGGTCGTAAAAGAGGGGGTCGTCACAATCCCACATCGCTTGGGGAAGTATATGGAAATGAAACATATGTAAAGGGACCCTCCCAACATAGCAAGACGCGTTTTGGAGCACAATTGACAGCGGATCCCATAAGAACTCCGAAGTTAAGAGGGCTTCGGCGAGAGTAATTCCAGGTTGGGTGACCTTCTGGGAAGTGCTCTCGCCAAACAAAGCCGTGAGGGGAGGATATTGGGCTGCGGCCCAATCCCCGGAGCGGACAATATCTTGCTGGGATGAGGGGTCGTTACACTCTTCCTCAACGCTTTGCCTATAAAGTTACTACAATTGAAGAAGCGAAAGATGTCTCCAAAATGAAGTGGGCAGAACTAATGGGATCACTTAGAACTTTTGAGATGAACCTTGGCATTGATGCTGAAACAAAGAAGGTCAAAGGCATAGCACTAAAGGCTGACACACAAGACTTGAATGATCATGATGAAGACGATCTTGAAGAGTCTCTTGCACTACTATCAAAGAATTTTAGCCGAGTTATGAAAAAATTTAGGAGAACTAATCGTGGTGTCAGACCCAATGTCAGCAATATAAAACCGGGTTCTTCAAGTAATAAGTAGTTCAGAGAAGACAATCACGCTTCAGATCAATCTGCCAAGAACAGACGAATCCAATGTAGAGAATGTAACGGTTTTGGGCATATACAAGCTGAATCCGCTAACACCTTTAAGAAAAAGAAAAGCTCTCTCAACACTACTTGGAGTGATGATGAATTAGAAAAAGAAGATGAATTTCAGAACAACCATGTTGCATTTATTGGTAAATCTGAACCTACAGAAAAAGGAGATGTTACACACGAAGTCACAGATGATATATTGGATTGTAGTGATGAAGTGATCAAAGAAGACCTCATTGCAAAATAAAAATATCTTCATGAGAAATGGACTGAGATTTTCAAAATAAATCAGCGTCTTCGTATTCAGAATGAGACTTGAATACTGAGAAGATCCACCTACAAAATTCAATCTCTAAATTAGAAGCCGAATTAAGAATGAGTCAAGAAAAAGTGACAGAACTATTTAACGAGCTGAATCGCTTGAATAAAAATGTCAAAATGTTAAATACAAGTTCTTATAAGTTGGATGATATCTTAAGTATTAGCAAGCCCAGCTGTGATCGCTCTGGATTAGGTTTCAGAGGAGAAAATTTAGTAGCACAGATAGTGTTTTCTCAACCTGAAAGCAAAGGGAAGAATTTGATGTCTCCTACAGTGTCCTATGAGCAAAAGGAAAGTGTAGTGTCTCAAATGATGGCAATAAAGAATTCTGATTACAAAGGAGAACAAACTGCAATGAATGGTGTAAAAGTCAAGATGAAGTCAAAGCCTAATTCCACACCAATCAGAAATGGTAACAGATTTAATTCAGTTTGTCATTACTGCAATCGCGGAGGTCATATTCGACCTAGATGTTTTACTTATCTGGCTGATTTAAGATAAGGTAATGCTAGAAATTCTTTCTTTCGCAGACTTCCATAACAAAAGTGGTAGAAGAAATCCACCTTGAAGTGTCATGTCACTTATACCTCTTTAAAAGCTAATACAACTGATGCGTGGTACTTTGACAGTAGATGCTCTAGACATATGACTGGTGAAAAGAAGTTTTTGAAGAACATCACATCTGATCGCATGGGAAAAGTGACATTCGGTAATGGTGTCAAAGAAAGTGTCATAGGCGCAGGTACATTGACTGTTCCTAGACTACCACAATTAGAGAATGTTCTTCTGGTAAACGGTCTAAAGGAAAATTTGATAAGCATTAGCCAGTTGTCTGATCAAGATTTAAATGTCTATTTCACTTGTGAGAATTGCACAGTCTTTGTAACGACCTCAACCCGATCAGGGCCGCCACAGACTAACCATGACGTGACCTTGACTTTAAGCCCTCGTAATCACGTAAAATTTTTCTTTTTATATCACTCGTAACGTTTCGACTTCTAAACCACTAAATCGAAGTCTCGGATTGTTGAAATCCCTTAAAATCATTCAAATAATAAATAAATTAAACTAACAAACAATTAAAAGGGCAAAGTTGTCAAAGTGCGCAGCATAGGAGGGGCGACTGGTCGCCCTTCCTTACTGGCGAAAAGTCGCCATAAAATAAACGCGAGGGGCGATCGATCGCCATTATTTGGGCGATCGATCGCCGCCACCAAAAACATGAAGGGCGATCGATCGCCCCTTTTATAGGCAATCGATCGCCAGGCTCTCTGGAAAAATCCAGAGAGTCGCCCTCTACGTAGCCGATCGATCGCCTCTCCTGGCGATCGATCGGCAACGGCTCTAGAATCCCAATTCCAGAGCCTTGCTTCTTCCCTTCTCCACCTACCTGCAAACACTTCTTCGTTACTTCACCTTCACAACACTCAACAAAATCACCTTATCACTTTTATATAAACTTAACACAACTTCACCATTTACCTAAAACATATGACACAAAACGTAGGTTATTCTTAGTCAAATTTTTACGAAACTAAACGCGTGGATCGCTCTAAAACCGAGCCAATCCTTACATGTCTAAATGCTTAAAATCATCAAATATTACCCAACCAAAACCTTAAGACAACGTCAACAAAATAAATGGAATTTCCTTAAAAACATCTCTAAAACAAACACGACACCAAATCATTCGAAACGACGCAACTTCGAGCCTACCTTCACTATACAAATCCCAAAATATCAAACTTCACCACATATCTTAAAATCCCTCACATTTCTAACATCAAAACAATTTCACATTAATTACCCAAAATAGCTCGGAGCACACCTACGGTCATTGAACCTTGCCAAAACGCACCCCGTCGCCACGAGCACCATCCGTTGATCACCTATTCCTTGTCATCGAGAGAGACTCTCACCTTCACACCTGTCACCTACATCATACAACATAAACATTAAGCCTAATGCTTAGTAAGGGGATGCACTATACTTTACATGTACATGAATGCATGAATTCATAAAACTTATTCTTTTTCTCGTTCTTATTCTTTTTCATAACATGAATCGTGTTGGGGAGGTAGGCAGTGCGTGTACATAGTCCTTTCGGTCGTATTCATGGTCCAATATGGACAGTGATTCATGGTCCCTCGAGTTGGACGGTTTTGTTGTTCATGGCCATACCACCCCATCTTACTTAATCATTTTATACATTTCATTTTCATGCATGTAAAACATTTCATATGTCGTTGAGAAAACATGATGCATGAGGAACCTACGTATAACATATCATCAAAACATATCACCAAGCAATTCACAACGTACATGGACATACACTACTTTTAAAGAACTTTACAAACAACTAATGGCTAACATCCTAGGCTACCCGACTCATTAAACCCCACAATCAGAAAATCATCATCAAAACAACAAAAGCCTAACGTTGACACGATGTAGGGCCTTAAGGGCCAGAAACCTAGCACCTACTTACCTGGCGTCCGTAGCAAGCCGTGCACCGTCCGAAAAGTCGTCTCCACCTAGAGCATTTCACAAATAAGGGCATTAAAATCGATCCTAAATAAACGATTCTCAAACTTAAACCAAGCTCCTAACTAATGAAATTCTTTCCTAAAACTTCATTTTCTCCATTCGGGCATTTCATCGAGCACGTTGTGCTCACCATTTACTTAACCTCCATTAATGGTTTTCCAATAATCTCTAATATCCAAACTTTAACCTAAATCCACCAATAACCATTAATTCATTTAATCTACCTAAATAACGACAAATGTATCACTAATAAGCATAAAAGCATAATACCATCGATTTCTAACTAAAACCTCATAATCCTCAACCCTAAATCAATAACCCTAATAAAATAAAATCCCTAAAACAACATCCAAAGGAGTCTAGAGCTTAGAACTTACCTAGAGTATCGACTTGGGGAAGAAAGTCGAAGAGGAAATCGTCGAAAGGAGAGCGTTGATCGGCGTTAAAGGAAACGGCCGTGGGGGAGAAAAATGTCGCCAAAAATGGAGAGCAAATTGCTCTCTGGAGACTTGCGTGAAAATGAGAAGAGAAAAGAGAGAGATTTGTGTTTTAATAAATCAAACCTCACAAATTACCCTTTGACCCCTTACATCCAATTATTCGCTTAATTCATTATTTTGTCTATTGATTTGGTTCCTTCAAAATTCTCTTATTTCTCCAAATATTATCACTTATTCCCAGGGTTCTAACGAAACTCTCTGTTCGTAAAACGGACTTAATTTACTATTTTTACGAGTTAAAACACTATAGGGCTGAAAACGGAACATAGCGTTACGCTATCAATTTGGATTTCTAAAAATTTACTTATTCCTCTAAAAATCTTCATAAATTCTTATGGCTCTAATAAAATTGTCCGCTCAGAAAACGGACCTATATTTCTTATTTATGAAAATACCCTTAGAGCAGAAACTCGAAAAACTTGGGTGTTACAGTCTTGGATCCAGACAAAAATTGCATCTTAGAAGGGGTAAGATCTCCTGATAATTGTTATCTTATCTCATCGTCTTCAATTTGTTATCGTTCAAACATGGAGGATTCTATTTTATGGCATCAAAAATTGGGACACGTCAACGATAGGATGTTGAAGATGATTATTTCAAAGGAAGCTGTCTGTGGGATTCCCAAGCTAAATTTTGATGAAGATCGTCATTGTGGACCATGTCAAATAGGTAAACAAACTAAGGTCTCTCACTTGAAGTCACTGGCGACAGCAACCAATCATGTGCTTGAATTACTTCATATGGACTTAATGAGACCGATGCCTTTGGAAAGCATTGGAGGAAAACAATAAACTTATGTAACGGTTGATGATTTTTCACGATTTACATGGGTGGAGTTCCTTAGAGAAAAATCCGATACCTTCAAAGTCTTCAAAGCTTTATGTATTCTACTCCAACGTGAAAAAGATTGTGTCATCATGAGGATTATTTGCATCCGTAGTGATCATGACAGAGAATTTGAAACTTAGAATTCTCAAATTTCTGTAATCAACTTGGAATATCTTATGAGTTCTCGGCACCAAAGACACCTCAACAAAATGGAGTTGTTGAACGAAAAAATTGAACTATTGCAGAGATGTCTCGCGTATTGTTACACGAGAAAAATGTTCCACAGAAGTTCTGAGCCGAGACAATGAACATTGCATGCTATACGATAAATTGAGTGTATCTCCATGGAGGAACTTCCATGACACCATACGAGATATTGAAAGACAAAACTCTAAATCTTCACTATTTTCATCCTTTCTGGAGTACATGCTATGTGTTAAATGACAGGGAACATACATGCTATGTGTTAAATGACTGGGAACACATAGGGAAATTTGACTCTAAGAGTGATGAGGCTATCTTTCTCGGATATGCAACCAATGGCCATGCATATCGAGTCTACAATAAACAGACTCGAACTGTCGTTGATTCGGCAAATGTTCAAGTGAATGATTCCTTGGATATAGTTGATACGCTTAGAGAAGATATATTTCAGAGTTCAAATAATGAAAGTTCTAGTGGTCTCACCAATGTCCTAGATATTTTTCCAAGCAGTGTTTCAGGTATTGTCTATGATACTACTATCACAGCTAGTGAAGTGGAAGTCACGACGTCAAACAACAGACAACCGTCGACACGTGTCCAGAAAGATCATCATGTTGATGAAGTCATTGGAAGCCTTAATGATGGAATCCGAACCAGAGACAAACTAAGAGTAAACTATAGAGACATGATTCATATGGCATGTTTCACCTTAACTATTGAACCTAAAAATGTGAAAGAAACTCTTCTAGATGAATATTAGATTGAGGCAATGTAAGAAGAACTTGATCAATTAACTCGAAATCAAGTTTGGGATTTAGTGCTGTGTCCTCCAAATGTAAACATCATCGGCACCAAGTGGATATACAAGAACAAGAGTGATGAGCATGAAAACATAACACGCAACAAAGCACGGTTAATTGCTCAAGGATATTCATAGATTGAAGGCATTCATTTTGATGAGACATGTGCTCCTGTTGCTCGACTTGAATCCATTCGACTTTTACTTGTTATTGTTTCTGTAATGCGGCTCAAACTCTATCAAATGGATGTGAAGAGTGCATTCTTAAATGACTTTCTAAATGAGGAAGTTTATGTCACTCAACCAAAAGGGTTTTGAGGACCCTCATCATCCTGAGTATGTCTATCGATTGAAAAAAGCACTATACAGGCTTAAACAAGCACCCCGAGGATGGTATGAACGAATCACGGTATATTTATTATCCAAGGGATATGAGCGAGTGGGAGTAGATAAAACCCTTTTCATTCGCCGTGAAAAAGGTTTATTTTTACTTGCTCAAATTTATGTTGATGACATAGTGTTTGATAAAACCATTTTCATTCTTAGGGTACCATCTTTTTTCTTCACGAACAATACTGGAGCGCCCCATGGAGAAACACTTGGGCGTATAAAACCTTTGTCTGTCAATTTCTTCAATTGGGCTTGCAACTCTCTCAACTCTACTGGCACCATTCGATATGGGTAGATACTGGCGCCGAACCAGGAATAATCTCAATAGTAAAATCCATTTCTCAGTCAGGGGGTAAGCCTGGTAACTCATCTAAAAAAACTTCCGGAAACCCTTCAACTATTGGAATATCGTATAACCACTTCTCGTTCTGTATCCACGTGTTAAAAATGCTTTCTATAAAATCCGAACATCATGGCTTTATCGAGTCCTGGGCACTCATGGATGATACTATAGGCATCTGGTTTGAACGGAAGGTCACTTGAAACGAGTAACCCTTAGTATTCGGTGGTCTAAAATCTACTGCTCCGGACCCGCAGTTGATTGTAGCATAGTGGTTAAACAACTAATTCATCCCTAAGATCACATCATACTCTTTCATGACTATGATAACCAAGTTTGCATACATCTTCCGACCACTAATCGATATCACATCCCCTTGTATCACCTGGTCTGAGTGCAAAAATTCCCTGGAGGGTAACATAACGCTATAGCTACGGTTGGCTGGAATAAACTCTAGGTTCCACTTAGAAATATACCCTTGTGCTATAAAAGAATGGGTCTCTCCCATATCAATCAATACACACGCCACTATATTACAAATCAGAATAATACCAGAAACCACTGATGGCTGAGCGGCTTCCTCGTAATCAATAAGGGCAAAAATCCTTGAAGGACCTCCCGATGGCCTCTTGTTTGTCCCTAGACAATCCCTGGCCCTATGAACCATTTTATCACACCTGAAACATCAGCTGGAATGCAACTTGCACTCCCCAAAATAGTTTCACTGACAGGTAGGACATAGAGGAGCCTGTGGAGCCCCTTGTGGTCGTTTGCCCCTATTCTGATCAGTCGGCGCTTCATTGGGCCTTTTAACTCCCCGTTGTTGTTGTGGCTTCCAACCTCTATTTTGCTGCGGTTGAACCTCATGAAAGAACTTCTTCGGCGCTTCTCTTTGCCATTGAAGCTTCATCTCAATTTCATCCAATTCCAGGGCCTTGGCCACGACCCTGTTGTACGGCATGTCATCAACGCCCGTAGTCTTTACCCCTTTTAAAATCTCCCGTTTCAAACCTTGCACGAACTGGTAAACCTTGTCCTCTTCTTTGTTAATCAACTACCCTGTATATTGGGATAGTGACTCAAACCTTTGCACATATTCGGCCACTGACCCGTTTTGGTGTAGCTGGTAAACTCTGCCCTTTTGTTAGTTCGGAGGGTCCGATTGAAATATTTGTCCTCGAATGCTGCCTTTAACCTTGCCCACATCATAACGCTGACATTCGTGGTGACCTTAACCGTGTCCCATCAGAAACTAGCATCCTTCTCCAAATGAAACACTGCACACGTTACCTTATTGGTTTCTCCCACGTTAGCATACTCAAACATGCTCTCAATCTTTCAGATCCACTCCTCAGCGGAAGTGGGGTCCGAAGACTATTTGTCAAACGTCGGGGACCTAAACTGTCTGAATCTTTCCTCATTTTGGCCCTGTGGAGCATTGCCTTGTCCATTACCATTTCTTTCTCAGTTTAATAAAATCTCTAGTTGCTTTGACTGTCGGTTCACTAGGTCCATAAGTTGGTCAATGGGATTATCTTGGGGTTGTCTAGGTGCTCTAGGTGCTCTCGGCATTTTGCTGTTCCCAGACACATTACAAACACGAAACAATATAAATATCTAAGAATCATACTTAAACTTAAACACTTACAGTCGATAGAGAGTCCTCGTGCGGCGGTTTGTGCTAGCAGGCAGTCTACAGAATCGCTTTTAAAATCCAGATGCTCTGATACCATAGTTATAGAGACCCCAATCCCATTAGGGCTGCCACAGACTTACCATGACATATTCTTAACTTAATCACCTTTCGTTTACACAAAATTTTTCGTCTGTCTCCTTGACACCTTAGAGAACGGACTTGGACAATCGATCCTCTTCTATCAACATTTAAAGACTAACTTAAAACGACTCGTTTAAGGTCAAAAAACATCACTTAAGACTTGAGACCAAAAAAGCATCAAGGGAATAGGCATGGGGCACGCCAAAGCATTCGGCACGCGCCTCATGTGAGCCATCAAACGAACCTCACCACGCGCCACAACGCGCCTACCTCGTGCATCGTACATATTGCACACCGCGCCGCACATACTGCGCCAGGCCACACGCCTACTTCCCGCACCGCACACATTGCACCGCACTGCACGCCCACAGCGCGCCTGCTGCGCGCCTGCTGTGTGTGCCTGCCATGCACCTCGTGCGCTTGGGCGCCCAGTGTAGTCGATTGATAGGCCTCTCAGCCGATCGATCGGCGCCCTATCGGGTGCCAGACCACTTCTCCATATATTTGGCCAATCAATCGGCCATGAAGCGCCGATCGATTGGCTAGCTCTTTGTCGAGTGCCTAAACCCAGCTGATTGATCGCGCCCTACAGCGCCGATCGATTGGCACCGCCTCTGTCGAATGCCCATATGCATCAAACTCGGCCGATTGATTGGCCATCAGGTTCCGATCGATCGACGCTCACTCTACCGAGCACCTGGGGAGAGAGACCACCACCAATCGATCGGGCCCTACTGCGCCGATCGATAGGCTGAGCAGGGCTGCACGCACACCGTGCGCCCTGCGCACGCTAGCTGCGCGCCCAGCGTCTCTCTTTTTCCCCTTTCTCTTTTTTCCTTGCTTTTCTCCAACTTCTTACCTACAAACCTCAATCATATATAATCCTCAAATCATCCACATATATCTCCACCTAAAATACACACATTTACTTGCAATTCTCCATACTCTAATCATCAAATCAAATCCAACACCTAATCCATTTCATCCATATCAAAACACACAACGTCTTAAGGGTAAACCCATTCCTAAATCCATCCAAAAGACAATAACTCTAAGCTATTTACTAATCATTCAAAAATATAGACATTATTCACATCTATCCCTAGTACCTTTACATACTTCACCCAAAACGATTGGAGCATACCCACGGGTCAAAATAAGTCGTGCCAGCACCACCCACGCCCACCACTAGCACCATCCATAGACCGCCCTATCCATTGACATTAGGAGGAGGTTCCTCACCTTCGATTTTGTCACCTACATCATACGATTTAAACAATAAGTGTAATGCTTAGTAAGGAGTGCATTAAACATAAACATATACATGAATGCATGATCTCGTGAAAACATGTTCATTTCATTTACTTAACGTTACATAACATGGGAATAAGGGGGATTCCACGCAACAGTAGGCACATGCACCACCCCGTCTACCCCATGACCACATAACTTGCCCCGTGAGTTGCCATTTATTGGGTGTACTTGCTTTGCCCCGTGAGTTGCCATTAACGTGCCCTGTGCCCCACTCATACGCTACCCACACTTAACCATTACATACATTACATTTTCTTTACTTCATTTTTCATGAAAACATGCATGTTCGTTAAAGGAAAACATGATGCGTGAGGGAAAATGCACTTAAAACAATTAACAATCATCAAAGACAATTCATAACAATTTCATAACGTACATAGCTTGTAAGCAAACATGACACACTACTAATCGCTAATGTCCTAGGCTACCCGACTCATCAAAACCCCACAATCCATTAACTATCATCAGACTCAATTATCCTATCATCAGTACAATGCAAGGCCTTAAGGGCCAGAAACCTAACACACACTAACCTGGCGTCCTTAGCAAACTGAGCACCTCCCTTAAGCTTGGTTCACCTAAGACACTTCACAATTCGTCATTAGAATCAATCCTAAAGAACTTAATTCCAAAACTAAACAAAACTCCTAGCTAAAGCAAATTTCCTAGAACTTTGGTTTATATCATTTAGGCATTTAGCCGAACACCTTGAACTCACAATTTCTTTAACTAAGCATTAATGACATTTACACTCTCCAACAACCAAATTCAACCCAATAATCAGTTTTCCAACCTAACTACCAACAACAATCATAAACTCACTATTAATAGTCATTAATACGGTAAACTCATCAATTTCTGTAACGCCCCCGAACCCACCCTGGCTCGGAGCGCTACTTTGCTCACTAATCCCACGTTAAAGCTTAATTTAAAATAACATTGACATAGCTGTCTAGACTTCCTAATTTCCCTTAATCCTAACCTTGAAGCACCACGGCGTACTTCCCGAAAATTTCGGCAAAGTAACTCCTGAAAATAGCGCCTCCCAAAATGCTAGGTACCTGTAATAAATCAATCCCCAAACAGATCCAGAATACTCCTAACCAACTATCCAGCATACGGCATGAGAAATCTTCAAATAACAGTAAAGAGGGAAACTAAAATACAAACATTCCTAAGTGAAGAAAGTCTACAGTACAGGGCGACACATCACCCTTAACTATGATTATATACACCAAATACAAATAGCTATGCAATAACTCTAAAACCAAATAGACAACTCTACAAACCACCAAAATAATTGTAAATTATACACGACCCCAAAATACTGTTCCACCCGTGAGTTGCCATTTATTGGGTGTACTTGCTTTGCCCCGTGAGTTGCCATTTATTGGGTGTACTTGCTTTGCCCCGTGAGTTGCCATTTATTGGGTGTACTTGCTTTGCCCCGTGAGTTGCCATTTATTGGGTGTACTTGCTTTGCCCCGTGAGTTGCCATTTATTGGGTGTACTTGCTTTGCCCCGTGAGTTGCCATTTATTGGGTGTACTTGCTTTGCCCCGTGAGTTGCCATTTATTGGGTGTACTTGCTTTGCCCCGTGAGTTGCCATTTATTGGGTGTACTTGCTTTGCCCCGTGAGTTGCCATTTATTGGGTGTACTTGCTTTGCCCCGTGAGTTGCCATTTATTGGGTGTACTTGCTTTGCCCCGTGAGTTGCCATTTATTGGGTGTACTTGCTTTGCCCCGTGAGTTGCCATTTATTGGGTGTACTTGCTTTGCCCCGTGAGTTGCCATTTATTGGGTGTACTTGCTTTGCCCCGTGAGTTGCCATTAACGTGCCCTGTGCCCCACTCATACGCTACCCACACTTAACCATTACATACATTACATTTTCTTTACTTCATTTTCATGAAAACATGCATGTTCGTTAAAGGAAAAACATGATGCGTGAGGGAAAATGCACTTAAAACAATTAACAATCATCAAAGACAATTCATAACAATTTCATAACGTACATAGCTTGTAAGCAAACATGACACACTACTAATCGCTAATGTCCTAGGCTACCGACTCATCAAAACCCCACAATCCATTAACTATCATCAGACTCAATTATCCTATCATCAGACTCAATTATCCTATCATCAGACTCAATTATCCTATCATCAGACTCAATTATCCTATCATCAGTACAATGCAAGGCCTTAAGGGCCAGAAACCTAACACACACTAACCTGGCGTCCTTAGCAAACTGAGCACCTCCCTTAAGCTTGGTTCACCTAAGACACTTCACAATTCGTCATTAGAATCAATCCTAAAGAACTTAATTCCAAAACTAACACATGCAGTTTCTACCACTCAGTTGTGTTTATTTGCTGTTCGTTGCTTTTCGTTACTTTAATCGTTTCATAAGCCGTGTGATTTGAGTAGGCACACATCCCATAACCGTCTAGGATGGCCAAACTCAGAATCACCAGAGCAAGACCAGACATCTCACTTCCCATAACCGTATAGGATGGCCATACATGATCTCCCTCGTCGATCGTAGAATCCTATAACCGTCGAGGAATTCATACTCACGACCTTTACGTATTTTAGCCAACCATCCTTCATAGAGTTCCCTTCGGGGTGCCACTGCAAGCACCGTATCCCGACAAGGCACACTATTCCAGATCTCGTAATTTAGCCGGTCTCTCATAGAGTTCCCTTCGGGGTGCCACTGCAAGCACCGTATCCCGACAAGGCACACTATTTGAGATTCATTACAATTCACTTTATCTGATTACGTTCATACTCACAATGCCAAACAATGCCACTCATCTCTAGCGTAGCGTACTATAACTCACGATGCATGTTTTAACAAAGACATGCAATACAACACGAAACAAACCAACGACACACGAAACAAAACAACGATACGCAACACGAAACGAAACAACAAAATAAGCAAACAAGCAAAGAATTCCCTACCGTTCCATGGTGTAGGCCCGAAGGCAAAACAAACATCCTCTACTTACCTGAACTCTTGCACCGCACTTACTCGCTTTGGCTACGTAAATTTCCCCACTCGGTAACCTATCACATTCACAAAAGTCACTTAAGCATTACAATTCACTTCTAAAGGATATTTAAGCTAACTCTAACTACAATTATTCAAACTTCGTTCAAATTAATCCTACATTCACCAATTACTCTCAAACTACTATTTCTAGCCTAATCCAACAAAAACCTATCGAAATGGGCCACCAATTTGGGTTCAGTAAAAACCGACCCGAAACCTCAAACGTGCATAACTTTTGCATCGGTTATCGAAATCGAACGATTCCAGCGGCCACGTACTCCTCTAATAACCAATTTTAGCTTGCCAAAAGGAATTTGAAAACAAACGACCCTAGCTAGGTCAAATATCACAAAACCCGAACTGCCCCTTTACCCGAAAAATCCCCCATTTTTGTTTTTCATCAATTCTCACTCAATTCCTCACTAATCAACCACAAATACCTTCAATTAACATAATCTAACTAAAAATCTCGTTCTACAAGCAAAACCCCGAAATGCCCTAAAGAGGGCTCTCTGATTTTTCACCCAAACTGGCTCCCCACGGCCAGGCGACTAAAACCGGACCAAGGGTCGGAAAACCCACGCCGGAGGTGTCCAAAATCGGCCGGTGATCGGAGCTTAAACTCGCTCCTCACACTCGGCCTCTAACAGAGCAAAAACAGGGAGCAAAAACAGGGAAAACTCATGCTTACCAGTCAGTACGCGCGCGGAGACGGCCGGAACCTCCTCGCCGGAGTTGTCTGGCCGGAGGACGGCGAGAAATCGCCAGCGTTCATCGCCCCTCGCCCTCCTTCCCTCTCCTCTGCCTTCGCTGCCCGACTGCTCGACGACAGAATGGCTTCGGCCATTCTGTCGTTTTATGTTTATTTATTTATTTTTTAAATAATAATTAATTAATCCTCAATTACTGTTTTGCCCTCCCGTGTTTCCGACCAATACAAATTTCGTTAAATCTCGTTATTAAATTAACCTAATCCCCGTCTTAATTTCAACTTAATTTCAATCAAATTATTTACTTTACATTTCAATTAATTAAAACTCAATTACTTAAAACAACCTATTTTATTATTCTTTTAAATTTAATCTCGGGTGTTACAATTTCTAACATAAACCTATAAATTTCAAAATCCTAAATCAAAACCAGAAACTATTTAGAATACTCGTATGTCACCTAGGGCTTTGATCGTTGAAGGAAATCGTAAGAAACAACGGTCGTCGGAGGAGAAACAATCGGCATTGAGATATTGTCGGAGGAAGAGAAGCCCTACTCCCCATCAATACCGAGCCACAGCACCACCTGGGTCGAGTCGCCCTAACACTACCATCAGCTGGGGCCCTGGTTGCACGCCACCAACTGCCATATATCTACTGGTAAGACTCTCGGTACTCACCCTCCTACTCCTCTACGGCACCTACACCACAGAACACACGGTAAGCTCAAAGCTTAGTAAGTATAGTGTTGAAAATAAATATGAAGCATGAAAATCAAGTATGCAATCATAACACATGCACGTCACCTCCGGCCCGAGTCTAACCCGGGATTCGCGGAGCCACGTCACCTCTGACCCAAATCCAACCTAGGATTCGTAGAGCACGTCACCTCCAGCCCGAGTCCAACCCGGGATTCGCGAAGCCACGTAACCTCTGGCCTGAGTCCAACCCGGGATTCGCGGAGCACGTCACCTCCGGCCCGAGTCCAACCCGGGATTCGCGGAGTCACATCCTGCACAAGACTCCCAACGTACGTACAACTGACCCACAACCTGCACAAGACTACCAACATACGTACAACTGACCCACAACTTGCACAAGACTCCTAACATACGTACAACTGACCCACAACTTGCACAAGACTCCCGACATATGTACAAGTGACCTACAACATGCACAAGACTTCCGATGCGTACAACTAACCCACAACCTGCACAAGACTCCCAATATATGTACAACTGACCTACAACCTGCACAAGACTTCCAACATACGTACAACTGACCCACAACCTGCACAAGACTCCCAATATTCGTACAACTGACCTACAACCTGCACAAGACTTCCAACATACGTACAACTGACCCACAACCGGCACAAGACTCTCAATATATGTACAACTAACCTACAACCTGCACAAGACTTCCAACATACGTACAACTGACCCACAACCTGCACAGAGAGACATCACAATAGCTCGCTAGGAAGGAATAAACTATCACCCTAACCTGGGCCATCACGGACACCCACACAAGAGCACACCAAGAGGGACTCAACCACTCAACCCTGGGCCAAAGCAGACATCACAATAGCTCGCTAGGAAGGAATAAACTATCACCCTAACCTGGGCCATCACGGACACCCACACAAGAGCACACCAAGAGGGACTCAACCACTCAACCCTGGGCCAAAGCAGACATCACAATAGCTCGCTAGGAAGGAATAAACTATCACCCTAACCTGGGCCATCACGGACACCCACACAAGAGCACACCAAGAGGGACTCAACCACTCAACCCTGGGCCAAAGCAGACATCACAATAGCTCGCTAGGAAGGAATAAACTATCACCCTAACCTGGGCCATCACGGACACCCACACAAGAGCACACCAAGAGGGACTCAACCACTCAACCCTGGGCCAAAGCAGACATCACAATAGCTCGCTAGGAAGGAATAAACTATCACCCTAACCTGGGCCATCACGGACACCCGCACAAGAGCACACCAAGAGGGACTCAACCACTCAACCCTGGGCCCAAGCAGACATCACAATAGCTTGCTAGGAAGGAATAAACTATCACCCTAACCTGGGCCATCACAGACACCCGCACAAGAGCACACCAAGAGGGACTCAACCACTCAACCCTGGGCCCAAGCAGACATCACAATAGCTTGCTAGGAAGGAATAAACTATCACCCTAACCTGGGCCATCACGGACACCCACACAAGAGCACACCAAGAGGGACTCAACCACTCAACCCTGGGCCCAAGCAGACATCACAATAGCTTGCTAGGAAGGAATAAACTATCACCCTAACCTGGGCCATCACGGACACCCACACAAGAGCACACCAAGAGGGACTCAACCACTCAACCCTGGGCCCAAGCAGACATCACAATAGTTTGCCAGGAAGGAATCAACTATCACCCTAACCTGGGCCATCACGGACACCCACACAAGAGCACACCAAGAGGGACTCAACCACTCAACCTTGGGCCCAAGCAGACATCACAATAGCTTGCTAGGAAGGAATAAACTATCACCCTAACCTGGGCCATCAGGGACACCCGCACAAGAGCACACCAAGAGGGACTCAACCACTCAACCCTGGGCCCAAGCAGACATCACAATAGCTTGCTAGGAAGGAATCAACTATCACCCTAACCTGGGCCATCAGGGACACCCGCACAAGAGCACACCAAGAGGGACTCAACCACTCAACCCTGGGCCCAAGCAGACATCACAATAGTTTGCCAGGAAGGAATCAACTATCACCCTAACTTGGGCCATTACGGACACCCACACAATAGCACACTAGGAGGGACTCAACCATTGAACCCTGGGCCAAAGCAGACATCACAATAGCTCGCTAGGAAGGAATCAACTATCACCCTAACCTGGGCCATCACGGACACCCACACAAGAGCACACCAAGAGGGACTCAACCACTCAACCTTGGGTCCAAGCAGACATCACAATAGCTCGCCAAGAAGGAATCAACTATCACCCTAACCTGGGCCATCACAGACACCCGCACAAGAGCACGCCAGGAGGGACTCAACCACTCCACCCTGGGCCCAACCAGACATCACAATAGCTCGCTAGGAAGAAATCAACTATCGACGACTTCTCGTCCACATCTGTACCTACGACCCACCATGTACGCAAGACTCACAACATACAACTAACGACGACTACACATACACGTACGTACCTATGGCCACAACACACGCAAGATTCACATCCTACACACTATGACCAACTATCGACGACTTCTTGTCCACATCTATACCTATGACCCACCACGTACGTAAGACTCACAACATGCAAAAAACTGTGGTGTAGGCCCTTTTGGGTGACTCTCAGACATTCACTCTCACACTACTACTTACCTGGCGTCCTAGCTCGCTAGGTTTGGCACATCACGTCACCTATGGCTTCACCTAGCACAAAATTCAAACTTCATCAAAATCAAGCTTACATTCACCAATTAACTCTCAAACTACTATTTCTAGTCTAACCCAACTAAAACCCAACTAATCGGGCCACTAGTATGGTTTTGGTAAAAATCCTCCTGAAACTTCGGACGCGCGTAACTTTTGCGTCGGCTAACAGAATCGAACGATTGTAGTGGCCACGTACTTATCTAATAATCTAGTTTAACCTTCCAAAAGGAAATTTAAAATAAATAATCGTAGCTAGGTCAAAAATCCCAAAAATAGAACCAGGCCTTAAGGTTCAAAATTCCCTCTTTCAGTTTTTCATCGATTCCCACCCGTTTCCTCTCTAATTTACCACCCTAACTCCCAATTATTATAAACTAACAAAACCCAAATGCTACACACAGCAAAAATCAAAGCTCCCAAACTTGGAGTTCTCTGTGTTTTGCTCAAATTGAGCTCCTCACAGCTCGGCGACCATTGCTGGTCCAAGGGTCGGCAAACCCATGCCAAGAACTCCCAAAATTGGCCGGTGATCGGAACCAAATCTGACTCGTCACTCACGGCCTCAAACCAAACCAAAAAATAGAGCAAAAACCAATCTTACCTGTTGGTTTGTGCGTGGAGACGGGCCGAAATCTGCTCGCCGCAGTCGTCTGGCCGGAGAACGCCGGAAAATGTGATGAATAGGCCGTCGATCGTCGCTCGCATCTCCCTCGTCTCCATTCGGGTCTTCGATGCTCGAACGACAGAATGGCTTCTCGAAGTCATTCTGTTTTTTTAAAAAAATAATAATAAAAAAAATAAAACTATTTTCAATTAAAATATTAATAAAAACAACATTTATCGATTTGCCCTCCCGTGAATTCGGCTCCTACGAAACTTCGTTAAATCCCGTTCTTTGACCGTTAAATTTCTATGAATTGACTATCACCTCACTCTCGGTCTAACTCCTCCACCGAAACTCCCTAGAATAATTTAATCAACCCATTAGTTAACCTAATTTAAATTAATTAAATTAACCTAAAAAATCTGGGGTATTACAGTATATAATTAAACGTTAAATAAAACATTAACAATAAATGCTTAGAATTTATGGTTAATACTTAAAACATGAGTGGTGTGATTATTATAATCGATTTGATTATTGAAAAATTGATGTGACAGTTATGAGAACTAATTGTAACGGCCACAGCCCCCCGGTCCAGGCCCGCAGCCCAGTAACCAACCGGCGAGGCCCAGAAGCCGCGCATCACTGCCACGTGTGTCCCCCCAGGGCCGTCCACGTGTACTCACGATCTTCCCACCCACGTCCATGGCGAGCATTTGTGGCTGTTAGAGCGATTTTGACCGATGAACGACTCTTTTAAGTATTTTGGTATGAAAAATAATTATAATATGTAATAACTTGTTAAAACAGACTTGATGATTGAGAACTATGTTTTGTAAATAGAAAAGAGTCGAATGTAACTTTGGTTGTTAAAAAAAATAAATAAATAAGTTTGAATTTTTGGGTTGTTACAACTACTCTTCTGTATTTGTAGATATCATCAAAAAAGACAGAGCTCCGATCGATACATGCTGTCAGGACTAGCGTCCTGATTATCAGACTCCCAACGTGGAAATTTTAAATAAACTCTCGATGCAGTGAAATAAACATAATTATATGTAATTGAGCTATAATATAATTAAATTCAGCCCACAATTACATATACTAGTCTAATTAAATACAAGACTTTTCTATACTTGAGTTTGGTCCACCTCATGCGAGACAGCCAAACTCGAGCCCCACCCCACAATAACTATTTATGTACATTCATATCGTTCAGTGTTTCTTACAAGGAAAAAAAATATATTCATAAATCATTTTCGATACTTTTGTAAAACATGATACATGATATATGCAGAATGCATATAACCATGAAAATCTAAGCATTTCATATTGTCAATGTCAGGCCATTTCAATTTATCTATGTTACTACTAAAGGCTTTTCATTCAACATTATAACATAACAATAGCAAATACTTAAATCTATAACATAGCACCTCCATAAAATACATCTCTATCTCCAATCTGAACCATTAATAACAATAATCATCCTAACACTTTGTAATGTAGGCCAAGTGGCCAAACGCACACAACACTACTTACCTTGAGCCAAACATAATTATAGCAACTTATTCAATTTTTTGGGGCTTGATTAACCTATAAAATATCCACTTCACCATTAGCTTTATAATGCACCACAATTTTTTATACATTCACAATCCATACTATATTCATCCAATTTATGTAAATTCCATAGCCAACGATTCTCTAAGAATGTGTATTCTTACACATAACTCAGCATAAATACTCCACCACATTTGCTTTGAACATAATGTAGCAATTTAACCCTTAATGAATCAGAATTTCGGAATATAGTTCACTGTTTTGTATCAACTTCAAATCTTCATATCTCATGGTATACCTATCCAATTGCTTTGATTCCAAAGCCCATAGTTTTATTAAGATGTCTACTTTAACATAGTAAAAAAGGTTTAACAATTAGATGTTGTTAAAATAGGTTATTAATACAAAATCCAAAACTGTCTAGAATTTCACAGTTTTGAACATTTTAGCATTAGGTGCATCAAACATGCATAATTTAGCATTTAATTCCCTCAACAATGATCTTAGAACATAAATATCTACCTTTTTTAATAAAGAAACTCAGATAGAAGGTCTCAACTTCGTGGGTTTCCACAACTTCTTCTTTAACATAACATAAAGTGCACCAAACAACCTCTTATATGCACTTAAATTCTTAAATTCCTTTAACTCCAAAAGGTAGCTCCCTTTTAGCTTCTTACAATATAAAGAAAAGAGAGAAATTTTATGGCTCTTCCTTCTCGATGAGAATTATCCTTAATCTTTTCTTTCTTCCCAATCATTAATGAACATATTTCACCTTGCTTATTTAAGTCCTAAGAATTGATGACTCCTAATTTGGCTTTCACATTTAGCCCACAGGTTTTGGTCCAAATTATCTTTTAAAAGCCCACTCCTAAACAAATTTTCCTTCCTTTACTAGTCTTGTTTAACCCTTACCAATTTATCAACTCCCTATTTTCAACTTACCAAACTACACTTTAATATAATTTAATAACATTTACTATTTTTTTATCTTTAGTAACTTAAACACAAATAAGTACATACATTTAATAAATTATGTAATGAGATTTTTTTTTGGTGTTACAGTAGCCTCACCCAAAATTATGCAACTTGAGAACTGGGATGAAATGTTACTGAATTTCACTGGCGAGCACAAGTATCCATTTCATCTTACACCTCTCTTAGTCCATCAATTTGAAATTGTATCCATTGAGGGTGTTGTGTTCATTGTTGTTCAAATTATATTGTAGCTTGTAAACACGTGAAGGGTGATGCCCTGAGAAAGTGACTTGTAAGACTTTGATTGATGCTTGAAAGATCAATCTAGCGCATTCAAGAAGTTGATATTGGAAAGAATCTTTAAGGAAGAGTTTTAGACAAGGTAAGGTTGGTCGAACTGCGTAAACAATTTGGTTGTATCTCTCTCCTCTTAACTCTTTGATTGTTATTCACCATGAGCTACGTGAAGGGTGACGCACTAAGAAAGTGTCTTGTAAGACTTTGATTGATGTTTGAAAGATCAATCTAGCGCATTCAAGAAGTTGAGATTGAAAAGAATCTTCAAGGAAGAGCTTTGAAGCGCAGACAAGGTAAGGTTGGCCGAACCACGTAAACAATTTAGTTGTATCTCTCTCCCCTTAACTCTTTGATTGTCATTCGCCATAAGTTTGCATTTAGATAAATTTATCATATTGTTTAAGGAAATCTTTACAATTAAACTTGCATAAATTTGATAGGTAATCACAAAAAGATTTTAATAACTCAATTCACAAACCCCGCCCCTCCCCCCTCCCCCTTCCCCCCTCCTTGGGTTATTTTCGATTCTACACATGGTTTGAAAAATTCTCACAGTTAATAAAGAGACATGGATTTAGATTTACTCAATGTCAGGCAGATCACACACTCTTTATAAAACATACTCTGAGAAAGAAGATTGTTATTCTTATCGTCCATGTCGATGACATAATATTGACTTGAGACAATAGGAAGAATTAATTAAGATAAAGAGATCTCTGTCAAAAGAATTTGAAATAAAAGATATTGGTCCTTTGAAGTATTTTCTTGATATAGAAATAGCTCGATCAAAGAAATTAATCTTCGTCTCTCAAAGGAAATACACATTGGATCTACTGAGAGAAACTGATATGCTGCGATGTAAGCCCACAAACACACCTATGGAACCAAAGCAGAAATTAAGACGTGGAAATACAGGAGTCCCTATAGATAAAGGAAGATACAAATGTCTAGTGGAAGACTTATCTATCTCTCTCATACTCGATTTGACATAGGTTTTTGCAGTGTGCATTGTTATTCAGTTTACGAATCAACCAATGAAGGACGAGTACATGGAAGCAGTGTATAGGATCCTTAGATACTTGAAAATGACACCCGAGAGGGGATTACTCTTCAAAAAGAGTGAAGCTTAGGATATTACCATGTACTCTGATGCAGACTGGGCTGGAAGACAAAAAGATAGAAGGTCAACCACCAGATATTGTTCATTCGTACAGGGCAACCTCGTCATATGGAGAAGAAAAAAACAATCAGTGGTTTCTACAATGTGTGAAGGAATTTGGATTAGAAGAATTATGATGGAGTTGGGGATAACTTGTGAGAAATGTATAAAACTCAAGTGTGACAATTAGACTGCCATATCTATAGCAAAGGACCCAAAACATCATGATAGGACGAAGCACATGGAAGTAGATCGACACTTCATAGCTGAAAAAATTAAGAGCTTGTTCAACTACAATACACTACAACTATAGCTCAGCTAGCAGACATATTGACCAAGACTTTGATAGGGCCTAACTTTGAAGAACTATGTAACAAGTTGAGTTTGTACAATATATAAAACCGAATTTGAGGAGGAGTGTTGAAATCCATTAAAATTAGGAGATTTAATATATTACGAAAGTAAGAGATTCATGAGTAGATTATTTTCGAATTAGATTTTTTTTCTTTGTATAGTTGTTTTCTATATATTGTAAATTGACTATTATTATTCAATGAGAAAATATACAAGAAGAAATTCTTTCCTTAATTTCTTCAACTATAGTAAGTGGATCCATGGAAAATCAAATAAAACCTCATTAGAAGTAGTCAGGTGGGTGTTGAGATATTGTAGCACCCGGTTCTATTAAACCGATTTCTATTCCGTTATTTAATAGTAAGCACGTTGTGGAGAAAATTGAGGAAAGTATTAATTAGGTTAATGAGTGACTAAGTAAGGGCATAGTGGTAAATTGAGAACTTATAATGGATAATCTATTTAAGAAAAGAGGCCTTGTGATTAAATGCACTGTAGCTGCCACTCTTTCCCTACTCTCCTCTCTCGGTATTCAGCTCAAGCAGCAGAGCTCACTAGGCGATTCTTCCATCCAATTTTCTCCAAACTAGGTGAGTTCTATTTCAATTCCTTGCTGCATTGGTAACTATCGTTGATTTGGTGAGTAGATGAATGTGAGTTTCGAGAATGTTGTGAGCTAACTAGTTCGGGTTTTGTGGTAATCGGAGATGTATAACGAACTAAGCTCCTAAACTAGTTTCCTTAGCCTTCTGGATAGTGTAGAATGAGGTTTAGTAAAATCTAATCGATAATCTGTCCATGGTTTTAGGTTGAGTAAGCTCCCAAAGTAGTTTCAACATCGAGCGTTTCCAGGAGAGCCAGGTAAGTGAAGTATGCATGTGCCTTCGGGTCTACATCACAAAACAGTAGGATTATGTATCGTGTGAATGAGTTTATATGTCATGCATCATGTTTTCTTTTGAAAAATTACGAAAATGAATTTCCATGTAAGGAATAGTAAGGCGTGAGCTGAATATGACAGACAAACTATTAAGGGAACTAATCCACCCCTTAACTTATAAAGGGATTTATAACATTATGAGGATAGATCTCACTCCCAAGGGAACTGAGGGATCAGATCATCTATTAAGGGAATTCATCCGCCCCTTAATCAAGTAGAGGATGTATAACATTGGGAGGATTGATCCCACTCCCAAGGGAACCGATGGATCAGATCATTTTATGAATGAATGTGAATGCAACTGAGATGAGAAAGTAAAAATTGCATGTTTAGGAATTTATGGTTCAGCATTTCATTTCATTACTGCTTTACTTACTTAGCATTAGGCTAATAGATGAGTTTTGTGACGTAGGTGTTGAGGATACTGCAGGTGATTTTCCTGAGTGCACAGATGAATAGATGAGGTTAGAGGAGTACATTCATGTTTCGGCCTGGTAAACTGATGAGGCGGATTAACTGGTGTCAGTGGATGGGAAAGTTTAGTGAACCATGATTTAATTTGAGTATGTCGAGAGTTCTTATGAAAATTGTAGTTTTAATGTTTTGAAATACATTTGAGACCTTTCTGATATTAATACTCTGTTGGCTTTAAAAGTAGTTTCTACCAAATTCTTGAGTAATATACGGATTTAAGTAGTTTTGAATGTTCTTTTGCAAATGCTCAAATTCTTTTGGTAGTCAGAGCTTTCCCTTTGTAGAGAGAAAATGCTCGATGAGCTGCTATAAAGTTGTTGTTCTGTTGACTATCGGAAGATGTCTTCAGTAAAACCATCGGATGATGTCTTCAGTAAAGTCATTGGATGATGTCTTCAGTAAAGCCATCGGATGATGTCTTCAGTAAAGCCATCAGATGATGTCTTCAGTAGAAGCCATCGGAAGATATAAGCAGAAAATTTGTCGTTTGTAACCGGATGATGTCGAGTATTTTATTCATCAGATGATGAAGGTTAAAGTCTTTTGTCGTTTTGTAACCGGATGATGTTGAGTATTTTATCTACTCGAAGATGTTAGTAAGTATAGTTGTTGTTTTGTGATCGGCTGAAGTTGGAAGAGTGATTCTTCCAGCTGACGTCATCGGCTGAAGTTGGAAGAGTGATTCTTCTGGCTGACGTCATCGACTGAAGTTGGAAGAGTGATTCTTCCGACTGACGTCATCGGTGGAAGTCCTCCGTTTTATTTCTGCCCATTTTTGTGACTTTTATGATCTTCAAGCATTTCATACTTAAGCTTTCATCTCTTTTGGCCGAATTATTTCTCAATATTTTAACCGATTCTTTTAAAATTGTTTTACAGTTTGTTTAACTCTATTTTCGTTCAAAAAAAAAAAAAAAACTTTCCGCTGCTAGTTTTAAAACTTTGAGGCTTTGGCAAATGTCAAAAGTTTGATTTTTGAGCGAAGTTTTTTTTTTAGAAATTAGTCAAATTTTCTTAGTCCTGTTCTGTATTATGTGTAACGAACTGAGTTTAGAAAACTCGGGGCGTTACAGTATGGTATCAGAGACATTCAGTTAAACCGTTCAAAAGATTACTCATCAGTGCCAATCGTTGCATAGGAGTACTCCAACAACTGTAAGTGTTTATGTTAGCTTTAGCTATAAGATGTTTATGAGAGTAGTTAACCCTGTGCAGGAATTTAGTATTATGGCCAGACGCGCAGGGAGACCTAGAGTACCAAGAGAAATGCCGAATGTGAGAGGTGAAGAGGAGCCTAGTGTGATTAGGCAGCTGAAAGATTAAGTGCGTCAGCAAACTTATTTAATGCGCCAACAGTCCGATCAGTTGGGTGTGTTGTTGAACCGAGATGTACAAGGAAGTGCTAACTCGAGTTCCAGCGGTGAGCACTCTGGAGACAGATTTCGGAGACTTCAGCCGCCTACGTTTGATGGAAAGTCAACTAATCCCACTGTTGCTGAAGAGTGGCTCAGAGAGGTTGAGAGTATGTTTAGGTATGCCAATATTGAGGAAGGAGAAAAGGTCACTCTGGCAACATTCCATTTGGCTGGCAAAGCTCAACTCTGGTAGCTCCCCACTAGAGCCCGCTCCTGAGCCGGACCCCGCTACCAAATATCCCGATAAACCTTGATTCATAAAAATTCCAAGCAACTGAGATTGAACATTCAGTAAATCTCGGAGTTGCTTATTAGGGTCCTAAGGTTGTTCTGGTTCATTTCGAGGTCGTCCGGGTCGTCTTAAGTTCCTCGGCATCTTAATTATATTCCCGTAAAGGTTAGAAAATCTAATCTTAGAAAAGAACTAACGAAAGGTAAAGAAATACTTATAATCGGTGAAGCACGTTGCATAGCGGACGACATTGTCGGGTAATCCTTTAAACGACTCGACCACTTTTGCTCTGATACCAACTTGTAACGCCCCCGAATCCGCCCCGGCTCGGTGCGCTACTTTGCTAACTCAACCAGCGTTTAAAACGACGTTTAAAATAATTTTTGATAAATTTTTGACTCAATTTTTGGCTTTTTTGAACCTTCGATTTTTGTTGGAAAACGTGCTCAAAATACATTTAAAATATGTCAGAAAAAATTAAGTTAAAACATAGTACATGTAACGCCCCGAACCCACCCCGGCTCAGTGCGCTACGTTTGCAAACCGATCCTGCGTTTAAAATATCATTTAAATAATTTTAGTAAATTTTTACAACTCGTTTTCGGGTTTTTCGAACCCTCGAAATTCATTGGAAAACAGGCCCAAAATACGTTTAAAATACGTCGAAAAATGTCGGGTCAAAACATTGTAGAAATAGGGAAAATTTGAAAAAAAAAACTGAAAATGGGCTCAAAGAGGCGCTGGGCGCCGCTCGCTTAGGCAGCGCGCCAGCGCACATGCCGTGCGCGCTCTGTGCGCGCGCTGTGCGCGCCGCACGTGCCTGCGCGCTGGGGATCGCCTGTGCGTCCCACCGCGACTGGTCGCTGTCCGAGGCCCGATCGATCGGGCCTCCTCAGGTTTTCTCGACCCAAAACACTTAAAAACCTTCTATTTTGACCCCTTTTGACCTTTCCCCACTTTTCCTCATATTTCTCCACCCCGAACACCTCCAAAATTCACGAAACTTTAACCATACCTCCCCGACACTCGAACCTTCAAATCAAACCAAAACCTCCAATATAAAACCCGAGAATATATAGTTTAAATTCCCAAATACCACCACCATTACTTATAACCCAACGACTCGAAATCTTTAAAAATTCATTATGAAAACCTTATAAAAACAACGTGCCAAAACGTATCAAATCTCCAAATCACCAACCAGATACATCAAAAATACAAAAATAACCATCACTCACAACTCCTTCGAAGACCATGATCGAGACGCCCCGACAACTGCCTGCACTGGCATGCCCTGTACATCACCAACTGTGCTCCAATCCTAGCTTTCCTTCGGCCCTCACCTGTACTACTCCCGTCTACACCTACACCACGGAACACAAAACATAAGTCTAATGCTTAGTAAGCAGGGAATAATGCATACCGAAAAACATAATGCAACACAACCCCTAACACATGAAGTTTCTACTCGCTCAATTGCTCTTGTTTCGTTTGCTTTTCGTTGTTCATTCACAGAACCAAAGCTCATCGCACAATGCTAACATCGCACCTTAACGACTGGGTGTCCAACTCACACAAAGGTCCTCGCAAGTGCCCCTAACGCGACTGGCAACTCCACTAGAGTCCCTCGCAGGTGTCACCTCTAACGTCGACTGGGCGACTCTACTAAAGTCCCTCGCAGGTACCACCCTACGTGACGTGACAACTCTCATGGAGTTACCCGTAGGGTGCTACCCTAACACGACTAGGCGACTCAACTAGTCCCTCGCAGGTACCACCTTAACGCGACGTGAGCAACTCCCATGGAGTTACCCGCAGGTGCTACCCTAACGCGACTAGCCGACTTAACTATAGTCCCTCGCAGGTACCACTTTATCTGGAGTTACCCGTAGGTGCTACCCTAACGCGACTAGGCAACTCAACTATAGTCCCTCGTAGGTACCACCTTAACGCGACGTGACAACTCCAGCATGGAGTTACCCGCAGTGCAAGCCCTAACGCGACTAGGCGACTCACTATAGTCCCTCGCAGGTACCACCTTAACGCAATGTGACCACTCCCATGGAGTTACCCGCAGGTGCTACCCTAACGCGACTAGGCGACTCAACTATAGTCCCTCGCAGGTACCACCTTAACGCGACGTGACAACTCCCATGGAGTTACCCGCAGGTGCTACCCTAACGCGACTAGGCGACTCAACTATAGTCCCTCGCAGGTACCACCTTAACGCGACGTGACAACTCCCATGGAGTTACCCGCAGGTGCTACCCTAACGCGACTGGTCGCTGTCCGAGGCCCGATCGATCGGGCCTCCTCAGGTTTTCTCGACCCAAAACACTTAAAAACCTTCTATTTTGACCCCTTTTGACCTTTCCCCACTTTTCCTCATATTTCTCCACCCCGAACACCTCCAAAATTCACGAAACTTTAACCATACCTCCCCGACACTCGAACCTTCAAATCCCGTAAAAATTTTAGAAAAACCGACTTTAACCAAATATTAATAAAAATAGCAAACTTAAACCAGACGTCGTTTGTTTTAAATTCAATGTGGACGGCATAACGCCTAAATCCTTTAAAACCAAAACCTCCAATATAAAACCCGAGAATATATAGTTTAAATTCCCAAAATACCACCACCATTACTTAATAACCCAACGACTCGAAATCTTTAAAAATTCATTATGAAAACCTTTATAAAAACAACGTGCCAAAACGTATCAAATCTCCAAATCACCAACCAGATACATCAAAAATACAAAAATAACCATCACTCACAACTCCTCGAAGACCATGATCGAGACGCCCCGACAACTGCCTGCACTGGCATGCCCTGTACATCACCAACTGTGCTCCAATCCTAGCTTTCCTTCGGCCCTCACCTGTACTCCCGTCTACACCTACACCACGGAACACAAAACATAAGTCTAATGCTTAGTAAGCAGGGAATAATGCATACGAAAAACATAATGCAACACAACCCCTAACACATGAAGTTTCTACTCGCTCAATTGCTCTTGTTTCGTTTGCTTTTCGTTGTTCATTCACAGAACCAAAGCTCATCGCACATGCTAACATCGCACCTTAACGCGACTGGGCAACTCACATGGAGTCCTTCACAGGTGTCCAACTCACACAAAGTCCATCGCAAGTGCCACCCTAACGCGACTGGGCAACTCCACTAGAGTCCCTCGCAGGTGTCACTCTAACGCGACTGGGCGACTCTACTAAAGTCCCTCGCGGTGCTACCCTAACGCGACTAGGCGACTCAACTATAGTCCCTCGCAGGTACCACCCTAACGTGACGTGACAACTCTCATGGAGTTACCCGTAGGTGCTACCCTAACACGACTAGGCGACTCAACTATAGTCCCTCGCAGGTACCACCTTAACGCGACGTGACAACTCCCATGGAGTTACCCGCAGGTGCTACCCTAACGCGACTGGGCAACTCACATGGAGTCCTTCACAGGTGTCCAACTCACACAAAGTCCATCGCAAGTGCCACCCTAACGCGACTAGGCGACTCAACTATAGTCCCTCGCAGGTACCACCCTAACGCGACTAGGCGACTCAACTATAGTCCCTCGCAGGTACCACCTTAACGCGACGTGACAACTCCCATGGAGTTACCCGTAGGTGCTACCCTAACGCGACTAGGCGACTCAACTATAGTCCCTCGCAGTACCACCTTAACGCGACGTGACAACTCCCATGGAGTTACCCGTAGGTGCTACCCTATTTATCTGGAGTTACCCGTAGGTGCTACCCTAACGCGACTAGGCAACTCAACTATAGTCCCTCGTAGGTACCACCTTAACGCGACGTGACAACTCCCATGGAGTTACCCGCAGGTGCTACCCTAACGCGACTAGGCGACTCAACTATAGTCCCTCGCAGGTACCACCTTAACGCAATGTGACCACTCCCATGGAGTTACCCGCAGGTGCTACCCTAACGCGACTAGGCGACTCAACTATAGTCCCTCGCAGGTACCACCTTCACACGACGTGACAACTCCCATGGAGTTACCCGCAGGTGCTACCCTAACGCGACTAGGCGACTCTGACACAAACCTCCTTACGATTCAACTCACACCATCCCTTACGGTTGAGGCTCACCATGCAAAACCTTGCTTAAAACTCGTTTCTCGTAGTTTAAAAAAAAACGTGATGCGTGCCACACAATTACTCAACACAAAACTAAACAAAACAACCAAACAAAGTAAACAACCAATTCCCTACCGTTCCATGGTGTAGGCTCGAAGGCAAACCACACACATCCATTACTTACCTGGATTCCTTGTGCGTGCTCTTAATTATATGCCCGGTTAGCCCAATTGTCCACTCGTCAACCTAACATAATAAAAGAGAAATCACTTAGTAATACTCTAACCATACGTTTTAACCAACTTTTCAACCTAACACACAAAACCCAAAATTCCTAGATTTTCTATCGTCCAACCGAACTACTCGCTCAATTACCTAAAATAATGAAAACTCAACTTAGTAATTTACTAACTAACTCGAAAGAAATTCCTAACTAAAACTACTACACAATTCATTCTCCTAAAACACAAAACCCGAATTATGCACAATTTTGACCGTCAAACTTCAAACGGTTGTAACTCCCTCGTTTTTCAACGGATTTCGACGTGCCACCACAATCTGTAAACCTGTACACGTCTACTATCCATTGAAACACTCAAATCAACCATCCAAACACCATTGGCCAATCAGAAAACCCCTCAACAGATTCGGCCAACTTTCTCTCCAAAACTGGTTTTCACACACTTTCATCAATTTCTAATCAAACTCCATAACCAACCTAAACTAACCTAACTAAAGCTTAAACCCTCAAATATATGAAGAAAGCACAGCAAAAACATAAAGTTTCGTAGCTCCATATCTAGGGTTTCCAAACCCTAACCAATTTCTCTCAAAACTCATTAAAACCATAAAAAACTACCACTAATAAACATCCAACTTAAAACTCACTTAATTCTTACCTTAATACCCTTGAAAATCAATGAAGAGAAGGAGAGGAAGGAGCTCCCATGGTGGCTGCGACCGTGGAGAGAAAAAGGATGAAGATGAAGTTTTTCTTACTTTTTTTCCTTTTTATAAAACCATTCTTTTTTTCTTTTCTTTATTTTATTCATTTAATATGCCATTGAAATTACACTTAGACCCTCACTTTTTCCTTCTCTTGGCAGCCACGTCAACCACACAAACCACTCCACATTTCATCTTTTTTTCTTCCTTTTTCATTCACACATTGATTGAAATCTGATTGGTTAAACACTTGGACTTTTCAAACCAAAAATTCTCAACCAATCACAAGTTTGAATTGTCAAACTACACTTTTGACTTGTCCACCCTCTTCTTCTCATTATCACTTAAACTTAATCTCATACTTAGTATAACTTAGGCTGCGCACGTTAAAGAAATTCTCGGGTGTTACAATCCACCCTCCTTACAAAAATTTTGTCCTCAAAATTTGTGGTACCTTAATAATCCTTCAACTTACTCCCTCTAAACTATCATCCTATCTTTTGAATTGCCCCTCAAACTCTTGATTAAATGGTCTTATTTACCAATTGAGGAACAACAATTCATATATCTACAGGTTTCGATTGCACGTCCGAACTTTACATCTTATAGCTCGACTACTTATACATACTACCAATGACTTAATTTAAGCACTCATCATTTCTACTCACTACTCCTCTGTCGTCAATTAATTCCTCACTTCATACTTCCCTATCTCTGAAATACTCACATAATTTACTCGACCCTCCAAGGCTAAAGCTACCTCCATAGTGCAAAACTAAGAACAAAATAAACAATCATTTTACTCTAACTCCTAAATTTTATTTCTCTTATACTCTAACATTTCATTCCTAATTTATCGCTCCCTAACATCTCGCACCTATTTACCTCGAACAATCACGATATGTCATTGGTCATTCAAATACCATTCTCAAACTCCCGGTCATAATCAAACGCTATCAAAGTTTTACATCTACATTATCTCGATCCTCTCTCTCTCTTCGTCCCACAACATAACCTTAACCTGTATAAAAATTTCAAATTTCGTCCCATGTCTAAGTTTCCATATCTAAGCCTTCATAACTCTCTCTCAATTTCAACTTACTTCTAAGTTTACTTGTATGAACTCTCCTTCGTTCTTCATCCATATCTTTTAAATTCCCCAATCCGTTTCACACTAATTGCATTTTCCTTCTATTCTACTCTCTTTTGACTTCAAGTTTCCTTTCTACTCTAGTACCTCATTACTTACTTATCACTTTCCTATCACTCTCATCTCATATACTCGTTCCCCCAAAATCATAACATTTATTAGTTGTTTCCAACACAACTCTCTTGTCATTTAAATTTATCAAATATACTGTAAAGTCTCAAATTATAAACTCCAAAATTTTTATATTAAAACTTCCATAATTCTCCGGAATTCCTAAGTTCTCCTGTATGACCTCCGTGTGAACTTTCTTTCCTTCCTTTCCATATCCTCAAGACTTCTCAGCTCCACCCAGAATACCAAATCCTTTAATGGCGAACCCTCTTATCTCACTCTTCGTTAAGATGAACTAATCTCTTTACTTGCTTTTTCCTAAATCTATCCAACAATCATTAGCTAACCTAGCAACTCTTAACTTACATTCTAACTTACATTCATTAATACTCGAGTTCTAACTTACATTCTATTCTTAAGCTTCTCCACTCTTAAACATATAAATTCCTTCCTAAGCTATCCATAAAATCAATGGTTTCGACCTCGTTACATACGAGTCAAATCTCTGAACCTTTCTAAACTTAACCTTATCATTAACACAATCAAATGGTTTCACTACCTTTTCCCTAAGACGGTACCCAATTCTCTAAGGATCAACTATTTTTGTTCAACTTATTTTTACCTTTTGGCTGGTTCATGTAGCTGGTCCTTTCTTTGCTACGGCGCAGTCTGTGGCTATATGACCGGATTGGTTACACTTAAAGCATCTAGTAGCTTGGGGCTTCGGACAATCTCTAGAGATATGGCCAGCTTCGAAACAGTTATAGCACTTCCCTGAATACTGTCCACACTTCCCCGGATGGACTTTCAGGCATTTGGGACATTGGGGGTATCCTCTCTTCTTCAATTGTTTCAGCTTCTTTCCTTTTCTCTGTTCATTCAAAAGTTCTCCCAGCCTTTTCGTCCCCTGAAGCTGTGAAGAAGATCCATCACCGTCCATCTGAGTTGTAATTCCCGTAAATATTTGACCCAAAACTGCTGCCGGTTTAATCAATTTACTAGCAGCTTCCTCCACCTCTAAGGCTTTGGCCACCACTCGATTAAATGGTATTCCTTCAACTCCGAATGTCTTTACCAGCACCTCAATTTCCGGCTTCAAGCCCTGCACAAATTGAAATATTTTGTCTTCTTCTCGACTAACTAGGTGGTTGGCAAATCGGGACAACGATTCAAACTGCTGAATATACTCCCCTACCGATCCTGTTTGCTTTAATGCCATAAATTCTATACGCTTAGCAGTTTGGGCAGTCGTGTTGAAAAACAACTCCTTGAACTCTTTCCATGTCATAGTATGAATATCTGTTGTAGCCTTCACCGTCTCCCACCAGCTTTGGGCATCGGTAGCTAGGTGGAATGTTGCACACTTCACCTTATTTGTTTCCTCTACCTCAGCGACATTAAACATATTCTCAACGGTGCATATCCAACTCTCGGCAGTTGTCGGATCTGTCAAACGGCTTTCAAATGCCGGAGGCTTCCATCCCCGAAATCTCTCTCAACTAGAACTTATTCCCCGATTTATCATAACCCCAAACATTTCAGCTTGCCTCCCGATCATCTCTGCAAGCTGCCTTACTGACTCCTCCAATGGGTTTCTAGGTGGTTCCGATTCATTTCTAGGTCGTCCGGGTTGTCTTGGGTTCCTCGGCATTTAGTTCTAAACCTGTACAAGATTAAAACAATCTAATCTTAGTTATAAACTAACTAAAGTTAAAGAAATACTTACAGTCGGTGAAGCACATTGCATGGCGGCCGGCATTGTCGAGTAATCCTTTGAACGAATCGACCATTTTGCTCTGATACCATCTTTGTAGCGCCCCGAACCCACCCCGGCTCGGTGCACTACGTTTGCAAACTGATCCCGCGTTTAAAATATCATTTAAATAATTTTAGTAAATTTTTACAACTCATTTTCGGGTTTTTTGAACCCTCAAAATTCATTGGAAAACGTGTAACACCCGCGAATTTAGATCTAATTAATTTAAAAGAAAAGGGAATAAATTTGGTTGAACTAAACAGTTTATTAATTGAGGTTCGGGTATTCCCAATGGAGAAATTAAGCCGGGTAAGGGAGAGGGTCAATTGACGAAAATTTATAATTTAAGAACGATTTATCGAGAGTTCGAAATGGTCGAAAATACGAGAGGGCATAACGGTAAATGTTATTTTATTAATGTTTTAATAGGAATTATTATAATAATAATATTTATTATTATTATTATTTGTTTTTTTTTTAAATTAAAACAACTGAATGGCGATCGACGCCATTCAGTGTTCTTCGTGGCCGAGGGCCGAGCGCGAACAGGGGAGGGCTAGGGCAACGATCGACGGAGCAATCGCCGGCGACTACCGACGTTCTCCGGCCAGACGTCGGCGACGAGCTATTTCGGCCTGTCTCCGCGCACGAACCGGCAGGTAAGGCTTGGTTTTGTGCCCTGTTCTGGTTCTGTTTGAGGCCATGGGTCGCCGAGCTGCTGGAGCTCCGATCACCGGCCGTTTTTGGGCGGTCTTGGCCTGAGTTTGCCGGACATTATGCTGGCAATCATTGCCTGGCAGTGATGAGCCTGATTTGGGTGAAAAACAGTGAAGCCCTCTTTGGGGCATTTTGGGTTTTTGCTTGTAGTTCGGGATTTTTGGTTAGATTACGTTAATTGAGTGTATATGTGGTCGATTGGTGAGGAATTGGGTGGAATTTGATGGAAAACCGAAATGGAGAAATTTTTCGGGTGAAGGGCAGTTCGGGTTTTCTAATATATGACCTAGCTAGGGTTGTTTGTTTTCAAATTCCTTTTGACGGGTAAAAATAGGTTATTAGAGGAGTACGTGGCCGCTGGAATCGTTCAATTCCGATAACCGACGCAAAAGTTACGCTCGTTTGAAGTTTCGGGTCAGTTTTTACCGAACCCAAATTAGTGGCCCGTTTAGTTAGGTTTTAGTTGGATTATGCTAGAAATAGTAGTTTGAGAGTAATTGGTGGATGTAGGATTGATATTAATAAAATTTGACTATTTGTCATAGGTCAGCCATAGGTGACGTGATGTGCCAAACCCAGCGAGCTAGGACGCAGGTAAGTAATGGATTGTATGTTTTGTCGCCTTCGGGCCTACACCACAGAACGGTAGGATTTATTGTTTGATAGTTGCTTGGTTGTTGTTTGTTGTTTGGTGGTTGAGTAATGAATGGCTTAGTTGTTATTATTTGATGTTTGAGTGTTATGTGATGAAATTCTTGGTTGTTGTTCGGTGTTTGAGCGTTGTGTAAGTAGGTTTGGTGTTTGAGTGTTGTGTAGAACGGTAGGGAATGCTTGTTTGTTTGTTTGTTTGATATGTTCGTTTATTTGCTATGTTTTAATTCTGTCGTGTGTCATGCATCGTCGTTTTCTAACTACGAAACCACGTGTTTTACATGTTTGAGTGGTGGGGATGAATGGAAAGATAAGAAAATTTATAGGCAACTTGGCCTAGAGTGGAATCACCTTGTCGGGCACGTGGCTCGCTGAGCACCCCGCAAAGGATTTTACTGTAGAATCGCCTCGTCGGGCACGTGGCTCGCTGAGCACCCCGCGAGGGATTTTACTAGAGATGGCCTAGTGTAGAATCGTTTTGTCGGGCACGTGGCTCGCTGAGCACCCCGCAAGGGATTTTACTATAGCATAGCCTCGTCGGGCACGTGGCTCGTTGAGCACCCCGCGAGGGATTTTACTAGTAATGGTCTAAAGTAGAATAGCCTCGTCGGGCACGTGGCTCGTTGAGCACCCCGAGAGGGATTTTACTAGAGACAAATGCAATCGGAACAAAAAAAAAAAAAGAAAGCAACAGAGTGTGTAGAAACTGCATGTTAGGGTTGAGTTAAGTATTGTTGGTTGATTACTTTGTTTTGTTTGGGAATTGTTGATGTGTAGCACCCGGTTCCATTAAACCCAATTTAATTTGTCAAATTAAGATGTGCAAATATGGATTAGGTTAATGAATGGATATGCAAGGGCATTATGGTAAATTAAAAACTTATTAGTGGATAACCTATTTAGAAAGAATCTATTGAGCTTAGCCGCCACTATTCATTCTTGCTCTTGGTTTTCAGCTCAAACCAGCAGACTTCCCAGGCGATTTCCTTCCCCGAGTCCGTTCGACGAGCTAGGTAAGTTTCTACCTCGATTTTTCTGACTTAGTAACTAAGGAAGATTGTATGGGGGAAGTGTTAGATATCTATTTTGGGAACTCATCAGGAAAGTGAGTAGATACGGGTTTAGCATAAAATCAGTAATGCTTGGCGATCAGAACTCCCAACTATTCCCTTAGGTTTTCTGAATGCCTTAGAATGAGGTTTAGTACAGGTTGACTTAATGTTCTGTTTATGTTCTAGGTGAGAAAGATCCCGAAGAAGCTCCTAACCGAGCACTCGCCAAGAATCCAGGTAAGTAGAGTTTGTTTGTGCCTTCGGGCCTACATCACAAAACAGTAGGGTTTATGTATGTTTTGTATGTTTATTTTCCAGTTGTCATGCATCATGTTTTTGAAAGATTACGAAAATGAATTTACATGAAACGCATGGTAAGTGTGAGCAGGATGATCAGAACAACTGTTAAGGGGGATTAATCCGCCCCTTAACTGAGAACAGAGGATTGAGGTTTTGGGAAAAGTGATCAACTTCCCAATCCTACAGGGGGATCAGACCAGTTAACTGTTAAGGGAATTAATCCGCCCCTTAATTGAGATCAGAGGATGTATGCTTTGGGGAATGACTGATCCACTTTCCCATCGTACAGAGGGATCAACAGAGAACGAATTTGAATACAACTGAGATGAGAAAGTAGAGACCGCATGTTTAGGGAAATTATTGCTTCATTGATCCATTTCATTCATCGCTCTACTTGCTTAGCATTAGGCTAATAGATGAGTTTTGTGATGTAGGTGAAGAAGTTACTGAAGGTATGTTTACCGACCAACATGAGGAATAGGCTGGTTGGAGGAGCATTTTCAGGCATCGGTTTGGTCATCTGTTGAGGCGGTTTAATCCATGGCTGCAGGTGTTGAGTTGGGAGTAACTAGTTCAGTATAGATGTTTCCTTTTTCTGAAAATTTTATGACGGTAGTGTTTTTTTTCAAAACTTTGAATACATTCTGAGAGTCTTTGATATTAGTGTTCTGTTGGGTTTTGAAAACATTGTTTTTACTGAATTTGGGAAGGGCAGTGATTTGGTTTGTTTCTGGATGTTTAGTTTTGTCGTTCTGCCTATCGGAAGGTGCCTTCAGTAAAGTCGTTGGATGAGAGAGAGAACATCCGGCTGACGTCATCGGCAGGTGCGAGTCGCAAAATCTGTAGTTTTGTCTATCGGCAGATGGAAATCTATCGGTAGATGAAGTTATGTTGACTCCATCGGCAGATGAAGTTATGTTGACTTCATCGGCAGATGTAGTGTGTATTTTAATCTTATCGGAAGGAGTCGTAATGTCGTTGTCGGTAGATGTCGCGAGTTTGTCTATCGGCAGATGGAAATCTATCGGTAGATGAAGTTATGTTGACTCCATCGGCAGATGAAGTTATGTTGACTTCATCGGCAGATGTAGTTGTGTTGGCTTGTCGGTAGATGGTGGTGCGTTGTTTGTACACGTCATCGGCAGAAACCTCCTAAATCCTATTTCTGCTTCTTCCGTTGACTTTGTCGTCGGCAGATGTGTTCGACTTCGGCAACTTCACGGGCATTCCGCGTTTTTTTTTAAGCTTTATGTCTTTTAGCCAATTACTCTTAACACTTCCAACAGTCATTTTAAAATGTTTTCACAGGTCACTTAGCTTCATTGATGTCCAATTGATTTTCCGCTGCAAGTTTTAAAATATATTTAGTTTTAGAAAAAGTCAAATTTTGGCTGTCGAGTGAAATTTAAATTTAGCATCAAGACGTCATGGTTCGGTTCAGCGTTATGAGTAGCAAACCGGGTTCAGATAACTCGGGGCGTTACAAGTTGGTATCAGAGCCATTTGGTTAAACCGTTCAAAGAATTACTCAACAGTGCCGATCGTTGCACGGAAGTACTCCAACAACTGTAAGTGTTTATGTTAGTTTTAGTTATTAGATATTTATGAGAATAGTTAACCTTTTACAGGGATATAGTAAAATGTCTAGACGACCAGGTAGACCGAGAGTACAGAGGGGGACACCAAACCCGGAGAGTACTGAGAATTCTGGTGTGATCAGGCAGCTGACAGACTTGGTACGCCAGCAATCTGATATGATGCGCCAGCAGTCCGATCAGTTGGGACTGCTACTGAACCGAGAGGTACAAGGGAGTGCCAACTCGGGTTCCAGCAATGAACAGGCAGGAGAGAGGTTTAGGAGGTTGCGACCACCCACTTTTGATGGAAAGTCAGCTAATCCAATTGTGGCCGAGGAATGGTTGAAAAAGATAGAAAGCATGTTTAGGTGTGCAAATGTGGGAGAAGGAGAAAAGGTCATTTTGGCAACCTTCCACTTTGCCGGTGATGCTCAACTTTGGTGGGAAACGATGGAGACCACCCATGATGTTATTACGATGACTTGGACGCAATTTAAGGAGCTTTTCTATGAGAAGTATTTTAACAGTACTGTACAGACCACAAAGAAGTTGGAGTTCATGAACTTGAAACAGACAGGGACCGTAGCTGAATACAGCAGACAGTTTGAATCCCTATCAAGGTTTGCCGGACACCTCGCACGCAGAGATGAGGATAAAGTGTTCCAATTTGTGCATGGGCTGAAACCTGAGATTTATAGAGGAGTCAAGTTCTCGGGTATAAAAGGATTGTCCTACAGTGAAGTAGTGTCCACGGCATTAGAAGTGGAAGAGGCGGAGATGAAGTGTGCTGGGTTTAGTGCGGCTCCACGAAAGTTCACCCAGCCACACCATCACAGGGGAACGAAGAGGCCCGGTGAGGGCCAGGGCAGTCAAGGGAAGGAGAAGAAGACACCAGATACTAGAAAGTTCCCTCAATGCCCAAAGTGTTTAAGATTTCACCCGGGAGAGTGTAGAATTAGCGCAGGGAAGTGTTTCAACTGTGAGGAGACCGGGCATCTGCTTAAGGATTGCCCAAAGCCCAGAGTCCTTCGCTGTTATAATTGTAATAAAGTTGGCCACATGAGTAGGGATTGTCCAGCTCTGAAGAATGGCCCTGTGAATGTTAAGCCAAGAATATTCTCCATGGTAGAATCGGGTGATGAAGATCAGCCTGCTGTTGTGTCAGGTACCATACTAGTCAATTTTATGCCTGCATTTACTTTAATAGATTCAGGTGCAACACATTCCTTCATAGCGTCTGCATTTGCTGATAAATTAGACGTTAAGTCTTCACTTTCTGAGCATATGTTTAATGTTGCTTTACCTTCTGGCGAACGCATGCGCTCTAGTCGTATGCTGCTTAATAGTGTAGTGACAGTAGAAGGTAAGAACCTACCTGCTGATCTCATTATTTTAGAGATCATGGGATTTGATGTAATCTTAGGAATGGATTGGTTGTTTAAGCACTATGCTACGATAGATTGTAGAACTGGCTTAGTTAGTTTTCAACCCCCTGGTGGTTTAAGACACACTTTCCAAGCCTCGAAGAAAGATAAGAGGATGTCTGTTTTAGCCGCTTTTAGTGCTAGATCTTCCTTATGCAGTGAGTATTCATGCTTTCTGGCCAGTGTTTTGGACACAAAACTGGTAGGAGAACCGAGTCTCCAAAGGTTCCTAGTAGCTCAAGATTTCCCTGAAGTTTTCCTTGATGACCTGCCTGGTTTACCACCTGATAGGGAGATTGAATTTGTAGTAGATGTCTATCCTGGTGCTGAGCCAGTATCTAAGAATCCATACCGATTAGCACCAGCAGAACTCAAGGAGTTAAAGAAACAGTTAGAGGAACTGATGGAAAAAGGGTTCATACGACCGAGTTATTCGCCGTGGGGTGCACCAGTTCTCTTTGTTAAGAAAAAGGACGGATCAATGCGCATGTGCATTGACTACCGAGAATTAAATAAGTTAACCATCAAGAATAAGTACCCATTACCTAGGATCGATGATTTGTTTGACCAACTTCAAGGTGCACGAGTTTTCTCTAAGATTGACTTAAGATCGGGGTACTACCAATTGAAGGTTAAGTCTGAGGATATACCAAAGACTGCCTTTCGTACGAGATATGGACATTACGAATTTTTGGTTATGTCCTTTGGTTTGACAAATGCACCAGCAGCTTTCATGGATCTCATGAATAGAGTGTTTCACGAGTTTCTAGACAAGTTTGTCATTGTATTCATTGATGATATCTTGATTTATTCTAGAAATAAGGATGAGCATGCAACGCATTTGAGTTTGGTGTTAGGAGTACTCAGACAGCACCAGCTTTATGCTAAGTTTTCCAAGTGTGAGTTTTGGTTGGACAGAGTTCACTTTCTTGGTCACGTGATCTCTGGGGATGGAATATCTGTCGATCCAGCCAAAGTTCGTGCGGTTAAGGAATGGCCTCAACCGAAGAATGCTTCTGATATTAGGAGTTTCCTCGGGTTAGCAGGGTATTACAGGAAGTTTATTGAAGGATTCTCGAAGGTTGCGACACCCCTCACTCGTTTAACTAGGAAAAACATAGAGTATGCTTGGACTGAGGAGTGTGAGTCCAGCTTCCAAACCTTAAAGCAGAAATTGACCAATGCACCTATACTAACCCTTCCTGTTGAAAATGGTAAGTTTAGTATTTATTGTGATGCTTCCAAAATTGGACTTGGCTGTGTTTTGATGCAAGATGGTAAGGTCATAGCTTATGCTTCTAGGCAATTAAAGGTGCATGAGAAGAATTATCCTACGCATGACTTAGAATTAGCTGCGGTGGTTTTTGCATTAAAGATTTGGAGGCACTACTTGTATGGACAGACTTGTGAAATATTTTCGGATCATAAAAGTCTGAAGTATATTTTCACGCAGAAGGAATTAAACATGAGACAACGTAGATGGTTGGAGTTTGTTAAAGACTACGATTTTGAGATTAAATACCACCCTGGTAAGGCCAATGTGGTGGCTGATGCATTAAGTAGAGTAATACCGTCAGCCTCAGCTTTGATTCTGGATATGCCGGTGGCCTTAGAGACTGAATTTCATAAGTTTAACCTAGAAACTGTGTCCAATGTAGCAGCTATGCTTTCTGCCATCTCCTTGAAACCTACCATTCTAGAAAAGATAAAAGAAACCCAGGACATTGATGAGGAGTGTAAAAAGTTCAAGTCGAGCATGGATTCTACTGACAATTTGGACTTCAATTATACTGATGATGGAATACTTAAGTTCAGGAATAGATATTTTGTGCCAGCCAATAAAGAGCTTCGTGATGAAATCCTTTCTGAAGCTCACTCTTCTAGATTTTCCGTTCATCCTGGTAGTACAAAGATGTACAGAGACCTTAAGCAGACTTATTGGTGGCCAGGAATGAAGCGGAGCGTTGCTGAACATGTAGGACTATGTTTGATCTGCCAGCGGGTTAAGGCTGAACATCAGAGACCTGCAGGAATGTTGCAGCCATTACCACTCCCTGAATGGAAATGGGAGCAGATAACCATGGACTTTATTGTAGGATTACCCAGAACAGTAAAAGGACATGATGCAATCTGGGTGATAATCGATCGATTAACCAAATCAGCCCATTTCTTACCCATCAAGGTGACTTACTCTATGGATCAGTTAGCTGAATTGTATGTGCAGGAGGTTGTGCGACTACATGGAGTTCCAGTTACTATAGTTTCGGACCGAGACTCTAGATTCACATCCAAATTTTGGAAGAGTTTACATAAAGCCATGGGCACACAGCTAAACTTCAGTACAGCCTTTCACCCTCAAACAGATGGACAATCGGAAAGAACCATTCAAACATTAGAGGATATGCTCGGGCATGTGTTTTGGATTTTCAAGGTTCTTGGAGCAAGTATCTGTCCTTGGTGGAGTTTTCTTATAATAACAGTTTTCAAGCAACAATAGGAATGGCACCGTATGAAGCTTTGTATGGACGAAGATGTAGATCTCCTTTGTACTGGGACGAAGTTGGTGAAGCACAGTTGCTTGGTCCTGACATTGTGCAGCAGACTATTGAGAAGGTTGCTCTCATCCGTCAGAGGATCTTAACAGCTCAAAGCCGACAGAAGAGCTATGCTGACAGAAGACGCAGAGAATTAGAGTTCGAAGTAGGCGATGAAGTTTTTCTTAAAGTATCACCATTCAAAGGAGTTGTGAGATTTGGAAAGAGAGGCAAACTGAATCCTAGATTTGTTGGTCCTTTCTCAATTCTGAAAAGGATTGGGAAGGCAGCCTATCAGTTACAGCTACCAGCTTCTATGGGAGGGATACATGACGTGTTCCATGTCTCTATGTTGAAGAAGTGTGTGCGGGATCCGTCCCAAGTTGTTGAACAGCAAAGCATTGAAATTCAACCTACACTTACCTACGAGGAGAAGCCGGTAAAGATTCTGGATTATGCAGTAAAGGTACTACGCAACAAAGAAGTGCCGCTGGTGAAAGTCTTGTGGCACAATCAGAACACAGAGGAGGCAACATGGGAGCGCCAACAAGACATAATGGACCAACATCCAGAACTGTTCAGGTACTGAATTTTGAGGACAAAATTCTTTTAAGGAGGGTAGACTGTAGCACCCGGTTCCATTAAACCCAATTTAATTTGTCAAATTAAGATGTGCAAATATGGATTAGGTTAATGAATGGATATGCAAGGGCATTATGGTAAATTAAAAACTTATTAGTGGATAACCTATTTAGAAAGAATCTATTGAGCTTAGCCGCCACTATTCATTCTTGCTCTCGGTTTTCAGCTCAAACCAGCAGACTTCCCAGGCGATTTCCTTCCCCGAGTCCGTTCGACGAGCTAGGTAAGTTTCTACCTCGATTTTTCTGACTTAGTAACTAAGGAAGATTGTATGGGGGAAGTGTTAGATATCTATTTTGGGAACTCATCAGGAAAGTGAGTAGATACGGGTTTAGCATAGAATCAGTAATGCTTGGCGATCAGAACTCCCAACTATTCCCTTAGGTTTTCTGAATGCCTTAGAATGAGGTTTAGTACAGGTTGACTTAATGTTCTGTTTATGTTCTAGGTGAGAAAGATCCCGAAGAAGCTCCTAACCGAGCACTCGCCAAGAATCCAGGTAAGTAGAGTTTGTTTGTGCCTTCGGGCCTACATCACAAAACAGTAGGGTTTATGTATGTTTTGTATGTTTATTTTCCAGTTGTCATGCATCATGTTTTTGAAAGATTACGAAAATGAATTTACATGAAACGCATGGTAAGTGTGAGCAGGATGATCAGAACAACTGTTAAGGGGGATTAATCCGCCCCTTAACTGAGAACAGAGGATTGAGGTTTTGGGAAAAGTGATCCACTTCCCAATCCTACAGGGGGATCAGACCAGTTAACTGTTAAGGGAATTAATCCGCCCCTTAATTGAGATCAGAGGATGTATGCTTTGGGGAATGACTGATCCACTTTCCCATCGTACAGAGGGATCAACAGAGAACGAATTTGAATACAACTGAGATGAGAAAGTAGAGACCGCATGTTTAGGGAAATTATTGCTTCATTGATCCATTTCATTCATCGCTCTACTTGCTTAGCATTAGGCTAATAGATGAGTTTTGTGATGTAGGTGAAGAAGTTACTGAAGGTATGTTTACCGACCAACATGAGGAATAGGCTGGTTGGAGGAGCATTTTCAGGCATCGGTTTGGTCATCTGTTGAGGCGGTTTAATCCATGGCTGCAGGTGTTGAGTTGGGAGTAACTAGTTCAGTATAGATGTTTCCTTTTTCTGAAAATTTTATGACGGTAGTGTTTTTTTTCAAAACTTTGAATACATTCTGAGAGTCTTTGATATTAGTGTTCTGTTGGGTTTTGAAAACATTGTTTTTACTGAATTTGGGAAGGGCAGTGATTTGGTTTGTTTCTGGATGTTTAGTTTTGTCGTTCTGCCTATCGGAAGGTGCCTTCAGTAAAGTCGTTGGAGGAGAGAGAAAACATCCGGCTGACGTCATCGGCAGGTGCGAGTCGCAAAATCTGTAGTTTTGTCTATCGGCAGATGGAAATCTATCGGTAGATGAAGTTATGTTGACTCCATCGGCAGATGAAGTTATGTTGACTTCATCGGCAGATGGAGTGTGTATTTTAATCTATCGGAAGGAGTCGTAATGTCGTTGTCGGTAGATGTCGCGAGTTTGTCTATCGGCAGATGGAAATCTATCGATAGATGAAGTTATGTTGACTCCATCGGCAGATGAAGTTATGTTGACTTCATCGGCAGATGTAGTTGTGTTGGCTTGTCGGTAGATGGTGGTGTGTTGTTTGTACACGTCATCGGCAGAAACCTCCTAAATCCTATTTCTGCTTCTTCCGTTGACTTTGTCGTCGGCAGATGTGTTCGACTTCGGCAACTTCACGGGCACTCCGCGTTTTTTTTTAAGCTTTATGTCTTTTAGCCAATTACTCTTAACACTTCCAACAGTCATTTTAAAATGTTTTCACAGGTCACTTAGCTTCATTGATGTCCAATTGATTTTCCGCTGCAAGTTTTAAAATATATTTAGTTTTAGAAAAAGTCAAATTTTGGCTGTCGAGTGAAATATTAAATTTAGCATCAAGACGTCATGGTTCGGTTCAGCGTTATGAGTAGCAAACCGGGTTCAGATAACTCGGGGCGTTACATGATGGATGTACGCTTTGGGTGTATGGTGTGAGCTGTACGCTGGGTGTCTCGAGTAGAATGGAATTCTACAAGAGACGTACGTCTACGATTCGGTAAATGAGAATGGATTGAGCGAAACCGAGCGACTAGAAATAGCATGTGTTAGGAGGTGGTGTGCGTATTGTGTTTGTTTACATTCGTGTAATTCATTACTTGCTAAGCGTAAGCTTACGTGTGTGTGTGTGTTCTGTGGTGTAGGTAACGACGTGGGTACAGGTGAGTTATGTGAGTCAGCCAAGACTTGGGAGCAGTCAGAGATGCACGGGGCGTGCCGGTGCGGGCAGTTGTTGGGGCGACTCCACCATGGTCTTCGGGGGATGTGGGTTTTGTATTTTAGTAGTATTGTAAATGTCTGTTTGTGAAATTGATGGGAATGCGTAACTTTATTTTGGGTTGATGTTTTTGGCAGCTATGTGTATTTGTTGGAGATAGTCATAGTTATGGGTGATGTATTATACTGTTATTTGGAGATTTCGTAAGTTGGTTAGATGGTTAGGAATATTCTGGATTGTTTGGGATTGGATTGTATGCAGGTACCTAGCATTTTGGAGGCGTCATTTTCAGGCGTTACTTTGCCGAAATTTTCGGGAAGGATGCCGTGGTGCTTAAAGGTTAGGATTAAGGGAAATTAGGGAGTCGAGGCAGCTAGGCATGACCTAAAAGAGTTTCAGGAGATTTAGTTTTAAATTTTGAGGTGTCAATTTTATTTTAAACATCGTTTTTAACGTGGGATTGGTTAGCAAAGTAGCGCACCGAGCCATGGTCGGTTTGGGGGCGTTACAAAACGGGCCCAAAATACATTTAAAATACGTCAAAAAATGTCGGGTCAAAACATTGTAGAAATAGGGAAAATTTGAAAAAAAACCGAAAATGGGCTCAAAGAGGCGCAAGGAGCCGCGCGCGCCCAGGCAGCGCGCCAGCGCACCCCACCGCGACTGGTCGCTGTCCGAGGCCCGATCGATTGGGCCTCCTCGGGTTTTCTCTAACCAAAACACTTAAAAACCTTCTATTTTGACCCTTTTGACCTTTCCCCACTTTTCCTCATATTTCTCCAGCCCGAACACCTCAAAAATTCACGAAACTTTAACCATACCTCCCCGACACTCGAACCTTCAAATCCCGTAAAAATTTTAGAAAAACCGACTTCAACCGAATATTAATAAAAATAGCGAACTTAAACCCGACGTCGTTTGTTTTAAATTCAATGTGGACGGCATAACGCCTAAATCCTTTCAAACAAAAACCTGCAATATAAAACCCGAGAATATATAGTTTAAATTCCCAAAATACCACCACCATTACTCAATAACCCAACGACTCGAAATCTTTAAAAATTCATTACGAAAACCTTTATAAAAACAACGTGCCAACACGTATCAAATCTCCCAATCACCAACCAGATAGATCAAAAATACCAAAATAACCATAACTCACAACTCCCCGAAGACCATGATCGAGACACCCCGACAACTGCCTGCACCGGCATGCCCTGTACATCACCAACTGCGCTCCAATCCTAGCTTTCCTTAGGCCCTCACCTGTACTCCCGTCTACACCTACACCACGGAACAAAAAACATAAGCCTAATGCATAGTAAGTAGGGAATCATGCATACGACAAACATAATGCAACACAACCCCAAACACATGAAGTTTCTACTCGCTCAGTTGCTCTTGTTTCGTTTGCTTTTCGTTGTTCATTCACAGAACCGAAGCTCATTGCACATGCTAACATCGCACCTTAACGCGACTTGCACTCCATGAGTCCTCCCAGTGTCCACTCATCCTGCAGGCACCCTAAGGCGCAACTCCCATGGAGTTACCCGCAGGTGCTACCCTAACGCGACTAGGCGACTCAACTATAGTCCCTCGCAGGTACCACCTTAACGCGACGTGACAACTCCCATGGAGTTACCCGCAGGTGCTACCCTAACGCGACTAGGCGACTCAACTATAGTCCCTCGCAGGTACCACCCTAACGCGACTAGGCGACTCAACTATAGTCCCTCGCAGGTACCACCCTAACGCGACTAGGCGACTCAACTATAGTCCCTCGCAGGTACCACCTTAACGCGACGTGACAACTCCCATGGAGTTACCCGCAGGTGCTACCCTAACGCGACTAGGCGACTCAACTATAGTCCCTCGCAGGTACCACCTTAACGCGACGTGACAACTCCCATGGAGTTACCCGCAGGTGCTACCCTAACGCGACTAGGCGACTCAACTATAGTCCCTCGCAGGTACCACCTTAACGCGACGTGACAACTCCCATGGAGTTACCCGCAGGTGCTACCCTAACGCGACTAGGCGACTCAACTATAGTCCCTCGCAGGTACCACCCTAACGCGACTAGGCGACTCAACTATAGTCCCTCGCAGGTACCACCTTAACGCGACGTGACAACTCCCATGGAGTTACCCGCAGGTGCTACCCTAACGCGACTAGGCGACTCAACTATAGTCCCTCGCAGGTACCACCTTAACGCGACGTGACAACTCCCATGGAGTTACCCGCAGGTGCTACCCTAACGCGACTAGGCGACTCAACTATAGTCCCTCGCAGGTACCACCCTAACGCGACTAGGCGACTCAACTATAGTCCCTCGCAGGTACCACCTTAACGCGACGTGACAACTCCCATGGAGTTACCCGCAGGTGCTACCCTAACGCGACTAGGAGACTCAACTATAGTCCCTCGCAGGTACCACCCTAACGCGACTAGGCGACTCAACTATAGTCCCTCGCAGGTACCACCCTAACGCGACTAGGCGACTCAACTATAGTCCCTCGCAGGTACCACCTTAACGCGACGTGACAACTCCCATGGAGTTACCCGCAGGTGCTACCCTAACGCGACTAGGCGACTCAACTATAGTCCCTCGCAGGTACCACCTTAACGCGACGTGACAACTCCCATGGAGTTACCCGCAGGTGCTACCCTAACGCGACTAGGCGACTCAACTATAGTCCCTCGCAGGTACCACCCTAACGCGACTAGGCGACTCAACTATAGTCCCTCGCAGGTACCACCTTAACGCGACGTGACAACTCCCATGGAGTTACCCGCAGGTGCTACCCTAACGCGACTAGGCGACTCAACTATAGTCCCTCGCAGGTACCACCTTAACGCGACGTGACAACTCCCATGGAGTTACCCGCAGGTGCTACCCTAACGCGACTAGGCGACTCAACTATAGTCCCTCGCAGGTACCACCTTAACGCGACGTGACAACTCCCATGGAGTTACCCGCAGGTGCTACCCTAACGCGACTAGGCGACTCAACTATAGTCCCTCGCAGGTACCACCTTAACGCGACTTGGCAACTCACATGGAGTCCCTCCCAGGTGTCCAACTCACACAAAGTCCCTCGCAGGTACCACCCTAACGCGACTAGGCGACTCAACTATAGTCCCTCGCAGGTACCACCCTAACGCGACTAGGCGACTCAACTATAGTCCCTCGCAGGTACCACCCTAACGCGACGTGACAACTCCCATGGAGTTACCCGCAGGTGCTACCCTAACGCGACTAGGCGACTCAACTATAGACCTTCCTAGGTACCACCTTAACGCGACGTGACAACTCCCATGGAGTTACCCACAGGTGCTACCCTAACGCGACTAGGCGACTCAACTATAGTCCCTCGCAGGTACCACTTTAACTAGAGTTACCCATAGGTGCTACCCTAACGCGACTAGGAGACTCAACTATAGTCCCTCGCAGGTACCACCTTAACGCGACGTGACAACTCCCATGGAGTTACCCGCAGGTGCTACCCTAACGCGACTAGGCGACTCAACTATAGTCTCTCGCAGGTACCACCTTAACGCGACAACTCCCATGGAGTTACCCGCAGGTGCTACCCTAACGCAACTAGGCGACTCAACTATAGTCCCTCGCAGGTACCACCTTAACGCGACGTGACAACTCCCATGGAGTTACCTGCAGATGCTACCCTAACGCGACTAGGCGACTCTGACACAAACCACCTTACGATTCAACTCACACCACCCCTTAGGTTCAAGCTCACCATGCGAAACCATGCTTAAAACTCGTTTCTCGTAGTTTAAAAAAAAAACGTGATGCGTGCCGCACAATTACTCAACACAAAACTAAACAAAACAACCAAACAAAGCAAACAACCAATTCCCTACCGTTCCATGGTGTAGGCCCGAAGGCAAACCACACACATCCATTACTTACCTGGATTCCTTGTGCGTGCTCTTAATTATATGCCCGGTTAGCCCAATCGTCCACTCGCCATCCTAACATAAAAGAGAAATCACTTAGTAATACTCTAACCATACGTTTTAACCAACTTTTCAACCCAAGCCCAAGCCCAAGCCCAAGCCCAAGCCCAAGCCCAAGCCCAAGCCCAAGCCCAAGCCCAAGCCCAAGCCCAAGCCCAAGCCCAAGCCCAAGCCCAAGCCCAAGCCCAAGCCCAAGCCCAAGCCCAAGCCCAAGCCCAAGCCCAAGCCCAAGCCCAAGCCCAAGCCCAAGCCCAAGCCCAAGCCCAAGCCCAAGCCCAAGCCCAAGCCCAAGCCCAAGCCCAAGCCCAAGCCCAAGCCCAAGCCCAAGCCCAAGCCCAAGCCCAAGCCCAAGCCCAAGCCCAAGCCCAAGCCCAAGCCCAAGCCCAAGCCCAAGCCCAAGCCCAAGCCCAAGCCCAAGCCCAAGCCCAAGCCCAAGCCCAAGCCCAAGCCCAAGCCCAAGCCCAAGCCCAAGCCCAAGCCCAAGCCCAAGCCCAAGCCCAAGCCCAAGCCCAAGCCCAAGCCCAAGCCCAAGCCCAAGCCCAAGCCCAAGCCCAAGCCCAAGCCCAAGCCCAAGCCCAAGCCCAAGCCCAAGCCCAAGCCCAAGCCCAAGCCCAAGCCCAAGCCCAAGCCCAAGCCCAAGCCCAAGCCCAAGCCCAAGCCCAAGCCCAAGCCCAAGCCCAAGCCCAAGCCCAAGCCCAAGCCCAAGCCCAAGCCCAAGCCCAAGCCCAAGCCCAAGCCCAAGCCCAAGCCCAAGCCCAAGCCCAAGCCCAAGCCCAAGCCCAAGCCCAAGCCCAAGCCCAAGCCCAAGCCCAAGCCCAAGCCCAAGCCCAAGCCCAAGCCCAAGCCCAAGCCCAAGCCCAAGCCCAAGCCCAAGCCCAAGCCCAAGCCCAAGCCCAAGCCCAAGCCCAAGCCCAAGCCCAAGCCCAAGCCCAAGCCCAAGCCCAAGCCCAAGCCCAAGCCCAAGCCCAAGCCCAAGCCCAAGCCCAAGCCCAAGCCCAAGCCCAAGCCCAAGCCCAAGCCCAAGCCCAAGCCCAAGCCCAAGCCCAAGCCCAAGCCCAAGCCCAAGCCCAAGCCCAAGCCCAAGCCCAAGCCCAAGCCCAAGCCCAAGCCCAAGCCCAAGCCCAAGCCCAAGCCCAAGCCCAAGCCCAAGCCCAAGCCCAAGCCCAAGCCCAAGCCCAAGCCCAAGCCCAAGCCCAAGCCCAAGCCCAAGCCCAAGCCCAAGCCCAAGCCCAAGCCCAAGCCCAAGCCCAAGCCCAAGCCCAAGCCCAAGCCCAAGCCCAAGCCCAAGCCCAAGCCCAAGCCCAAGCCCAAGCCCAAGCCCAAGCCCAAGCCCAAGCCCAAGCCCAAGCCCAAGCCCAAGCCCAAGCCCAAGCCCAAGCCCAAGCCCAAGCCCAAGCCCAAGCCCAAGCCCAAGCCCAAGCCCAAGCCCAAGCCCAAGCCCAAGCCCAAGCCCAAGCCCAAGCCCAAGCCCAAGCCCAAGCCCAAGCCCAAGCCCAAGCCCAAGCCCAAGCCCAAGCCCAAGCCCAAGCCCAAGCCCAAGCCCAAGCCCAAGCCCAAGCCCAAGCCCAAGCCCAAGCCCAAGCCCAAGCCCAAGCCCAAGCCCAAGCCCAAGCCCAAGCCCAAGCCCAAGCCCAAGCCCAAGCCCAAGCCCAAGCCCAAGCCCAAGCCCAAGCCCAAGCCCAAGCCCAAGCCCAAGCCCAAGCCCAAGCCCAAGCCCAAGCCCAAGCCCAAGCCCAAGCCCAAGCCCAAGCCCAAGCCCAAGCCCAAGCCCAAGCCCAAGCCCAAGCCCAAGCCCAAGCCCAAGCCCAAGCCCAAGCCCAAGCCCAAGCCCAAGCCCAAGCCCAAGCCCAAGCCCAAGCCCAAGCCCAAGCCCAAGCCCAAGCCCAAGCCCAAGCCCAAGCCCAAGCCCAAGCCCAAGCCCAAGCCCAAGCCCAAGCCCAAGCCCAAGCCCAAGCCCAAGCCCAAGCCCAAGCCCAAGCCCAAGCCCAAGCCCAAGCCCAAGCCCAAGCCCAAGCCCAAGCCCAAGCCCAAGCCCAAGCCCAAGCCCAAGCCCAAGCCCAAGCCCAAGCCCAAGCCCAAGCCCAAGCCCAAGCCCAAGCCCAAGCCCAAGCCCAAGCCCAAGCCCAAGCCCAAGCCCAAGCCCAAGCCCAAGCCCAAGCCCAAGCCCAAGCCCAAGCCCAAGCCCAAGCCCAAGCCCAAGCCCAAGCCCAAGCCCAAGCCCAAGCCCAAGCCCAAGCCCAAGCCCAAGCCCAAGCCCAAGCCCAAGCCCAAGCCCAAGCCCAAGCCCAAGCCCAAGCCCAAGCCCACCATTAGGTCTATATATTCATGACATTGGTGTTTGTAACTTTTTTGGATGATTTTTATGAGCACCCACAGATTTCTCTCATTGAAGAAGAAGAAGCTTGGAGCAAGGAGCTTCCAAGGTAAGCTCGGTTGACAACAACCGAGGGGTCGCGCCCCCGAACCATTCTTCTAGCTTGGTAGCTAGTTAGAGTGGAATTTGCCACCTCCTTCTCCACTCTTTTGAGGGCGGAAAACAGCAAGGAGTGGCCTTAACCGGTTCCTTGAATCGAGTTTTCTTCCTTGGAAGAAACTCTTGTCGGAAGCTCCATTGAAGCACTCACCGGCCAATTCTCGAAAAATATTCATAACTAACTCAAATCAACGGATCTGGACCACAAACTTCACCAGTACACATCTCTCTCACTTCACAACACTCACCTAAAATTTCATTTCATTCCGAGCTTGTTTAGTATTTCTTTGACATTTATATTCTCGGATTTCTCGGTTTTTCCAGCACTAGGGAACTAACGGTCTTTTCAAGTTCTAGAGTCGTGTTTTGCAGGTCGGAGCTCAACACGTCTACTATCCATTGAAACAATCAAATCAACCATCCAAACACCGTTGGCCAATCAGAAAACCCCTCAACAGATTCGGCCAACTTTCTCTCCAAAACCGGTTTTCACACACTTTCATCAATTTCTAATCAAACTCCATAACCAACCTAAACTAACCTATCTAAAGCTTAAACCCTCAAATATATGAAGAAAGCACAGCAAAAATATTAAATTTCGTAGCTCCATATCTAGGGTTTCCAAACCCTAACCATTTTCTCTAAAAACTCATTAAAACCATCAAAAACTACCACTAATAAACATCCAACTTAAAACTCACTTAATTCTTACCTTAATACCCTTGAAAATCAATGAAGAGAAGGAGAGGAAGGAGCTCCCATGGTGGCTGCGACCGTGGAGAGAAAAAGGATGAAGATGAAGTTTTTCTTACTTTTTTTCCTTTTTATAAAACCATTCTTTTTTTCTTTTCTTTATTTTATTCATTTAATAAGCCATTGAAATTACACTTAAACCCTCACTTTTTCCTTCTCTTGGCAGTCACGTTCAACCACACAACCACTTGCACTTTAACAACGAGGCGTTCAACCCTCTAGTGCCACTTGCACTTTAACAACGAGGCGTTCAACCCTCTAGTGCCACTTGCACTTTAACAACGAGGCGTTCAACCCTCTAGTGCTACTTGCACTTTAACAACGAGGCGTTCACCCTCTAGTGCCACTTGCACTTTAACAACGAGGCGTTCAACCTCTAGTGCCACTTGCACTTTAACAACGAGGCGTTCAACCCTCTAGTGCTACTTGCACTTTAACAACGAGGCGTTCAACCCTCTAGTGCTACTTGCACTTTAACAACGAGGCGTTCACCCTCTAGTGCCACTTGCACTTTAACAACGAGGCGTTCACCCTCTAGTGCCACTTGCACTTTAACAACGAGGCGTTCACCCTCTAGTGCCACTTGCACTTTAACAACGAGGCGTTCACCCTCTAGTGCCACTTGCACTTTAACAACGAGGCGTTCACCCTCTAGTGCCACTTGCACTTTAACAACGAGGCGTTCACCCTCTAGTGCCACTTGCACTTTAACAACGAGGCGTTCACCCTCTAGTGCCACTTGCACTTTAACAACGAGGCGTTCACCCTCTAGTGCCACTTGCACTTTAACAACGAGGCGTTCACCCTCTAGTGCCACTTGCACTTTAACAACGAGGCGTTCACCCTCTAGTGCCACTTGCACTTTAACAACGAGGCGTTCAACCCTCTAGTGCCACTTGCACTTTAACAACGAGGCGTTCACCCTCTAGTGCCACTTGCACTTTAACAACGAGGCGTTCAACCCTCTAGTGCTACTTGCACTTTAACAACGAGGCGTTCACCCTCTAGTGCCACTTGCACTTTAACAACGAGGCGTTCAACCTCTAGTGCTACTTGCACTTTAACAACGAGGCGTTCAACCTCTAGTGCTACTTGCACTTTAACAACGAGGCGTTCAACCCTCTAGTGCTACTTGCACTTTAACAACGAGGCGTTCAACCCTCTAGTGCCACTTGCACTTTAACAACGAGGCGTTCAACCTCTAGTGCTACTTGCACTTTAACAACGAGGCGTTCACCCTCTAGTGCCACTTGCACTTTAACAACGAGGCGTTCAACCCTCTAGTGCTACTTGCACTTTAACAACGAGGCGTTCAACCCTCTAGTGCCACTTGCACTTTAACAACGAGGCGTTCACCCTCTAGTGCCACTTGCACTTTAACAACGAGGCGTTCACCCTCTAGTGCCACTTGCACTTTAACAACGAGGCGTTCAACCCTCTAGTGCTACTTGCACTTTAACAACGAGGCGTTCAACCCTCTAGTGCCACTTGCACTTTAACAACGAGGCGTTCAACCTCTAGTGCTACTTGCACTTTAACAACGAGGCGTTCACCCTCTAGTGCCACTTGCACTTTAACAACGAGGCGTTCAACCTCTAGTGCTACTTGCACTTTAACAACGAGGCGTTCAACCTCTAGTGCTACTTGCACTTTAACAACGAGGCGTTCACCCTCTAGTGCCACTTCCACTTTAACAACGAGGCGTTCAACCCTCTAGTGCCACTTGCACTTTAACAACGAGGCGTTCAACCCTCTAGTGCTACTTGCACTTTAACAACGAGGCGTTCAACCCTCTAGTGCCACTTGCACATTAACGATGAGGCGTTCAACCCTCTAGTGCTACTTGCACTTTAACAACGAGGCGTTCAACCTCTAGTGCCACTTGCACTTAACAACGAGGCGTTCAACCCTCTAGTGCCACTTGCACTTAACAACGAGGCGTTCAACCCTCTAGTGCACTTGCACTTTAACACGAGGCGTTCAACCCCCTAGTGCTATTTGCACTTTAACAACGAGGCGTTCACCCTCTAGTGCCACTTCCACTTTAACAACGAGGCATTCAAACCTCTAGTGCTACTTGCACTTTAACACCAAGGCGTTCAACCCTCTAGTGCTACTTGCACTTTAACAACGAGGCGTTCACCCTCTAGTGCCACTTGCACTTTAACAACGAGGCGTTCAACCCTCTAGTGCCACTTGCACTTTAACAATGAGGCGTTCAACCCCCTAGTGCTATTTGCACTTTAACAACGAGGCGTTCACCCTCTAATGGCACTTCCACTTTAACAACGAGCCGTTCAAACCTCTAGTGCTACTTGCACTTTAACAACGAGGCGTTCAACCCTCTAGTGCACTTGCACTTAACAACGAGGCGTTCACCCTCTAGTGCCACTTCCACTTTAACAACGAGGCGTTAACCCTCTAGTGCGATTTGCACTTTAACAACGAGGCGTCAACCCTCTAGTGCTACTTGCTACATATTTCATGCTTATCATTCACATCATGCCCCAACACTTATTTTTGTAGTTTAACATGACGCATGCCACTCACACAATACTCAAACACCAAACAATAACAACCCAGCAATTCATTCTCACACTACTCAATATAAACAACACAACTATCAAACAATAAATCCTACCGTTCGGTGGTGTAGTTCTCATCTGCTGCTTCTTACTAATGCACGTTAACGACGAGACGTTAAACTCTCTAGTTCTCATCTTGCACGTTAACGACGAGGCGTTCTACTCTCTAGTACATGCTCTAGCACATTAACGATGAGGCGTTCAACCCTCTAGTGCTACTTGCACTTTAACAACGAAGCGTTCAATCCTCTAGTGCCACTTGCACTTTAACAACGAGGCGTTCAACCCTCTAGTGCCACTTGCACTTTAACAACGAGGCGTTCAACCCTCTAGTGCCACTTGCACTTTAACAACGAGGCATTCAACCCCCTAGTGCTATTTGCACTTTAACAACGAGGCGTTCACCCTCTAGTGCCACTTCCACTTTAACAACGAGGCATTCAAACCTCTAGTGCTACTTGCACTTTAACACCAAGGCGTTCAACCCTCTAGTGCTACTTGCACTTTAACAACGAGGCGTTCACCCTCTAGTGCCACTTGCACTTTAACAACGAGGCGTTCAACCCTCTAGTGCCACTTGCACTTTAACAATGAGGCGTTCAACCCCCTAGTGCTATTTGCACTTTAACAACGAGGCGTTCACCCTCTAATGCCACTTCCACTTTAACAACGAGGCGTTCAAACCTCTAGTACTACTTGCACTTTAACAACGAGGCGTTCAACCCTCTAGTGCCACTTGCACTTTAACAACGAGGCGTTCACCCTCTAGTGCCACTTACACTTTAACAACGAGGCGTTCAACCCTCTAGTGCGATTTGCACTTTAACAATGAGGCGTTCAACCCTCTAGTGCTACTTGCTACATATTTCATGCTTATCATTCACATCATGCCCCAACACTTATTTTTGTAGTTTAACATGACGCATGCCACTCACACAATACTCAAACACCAAACAATAACAACCCAGCAATTCATTCTCACACTACTCAATATAAACAACACAACTATCAAACAATAAATCCTACCGTTCGGTGGTGTAGTTCTCATCTGCTGCTTCTTACTAATGCACGTTAACGACGAGACGTTAAACTCTCTAGTTCTCATCTTGCACGTTAACGACGAGGCGTTCTACTCTCTAGTACATGCTCTAGCACATTAACGATGAGGCGTTCAACCCTCTAGTGCTACTTGCACTTTAACAACGAAGCGTTCAATCCTCTAGTGCCACTTGCACTTTAACAACGAGGCGTCAACCCTCTAGTGCCACTTACACTTTAACAACGAGGCGTTCAACCCTCTAGTGCACTTGCACTTTAACACGAGGCGTTCAACCCCCTAGTGCTATTTGCACTTTAACAACGAGCGTTCACCCTCTAGTGCCACTTCCACTTTAACAACGAGGCGTTCAACCTCTAGTGCTACTGCACTTTAACAATGAGGCGTTCAACCTCTAGTGCTACTGCACTTTAACACCAAGGCGTTCAACCCTCTAGTGCCACTTCACTTTAACAACGAGGCGTTCAACCCTCTAGTGCCACTTGCACTTTAACAACGAGGCGTTCAACCTCTAGTGCCACTTGCACTTTAACAATGAGGCGTTCAACCCTCTAGTGCGATTTGCACTTTAACAATGAGGCGTTCAACCTCTAGTGCTACTTGCACTTTAACAACGAGGCGTTCACCCTCTAATGCCACTTCCACTTTAACAACGAGGCGTTCACCCTCTAGTGCACTTGCACTTTAACAACGAGGCGTTCAACCTCTAGTGCCACTTGCACTTTAACAATGAGGCGTTCAACCCCCTAGTGCTATTTGCACTTTAACAACGAGGCGTTCACCCTCTAATGCCACTTCCACTTTAACAACGAGGCGTTCAACCTCTAGTGCTACTTGCACTTTAACAACGAGGCGTTCAACCCTCTAGTGCCACTTGCACTTAACAACGAGGCGTTCAACCCTCTAGTGCCACTTACACTTTAACAACGAGGCGTTCACCCTCTAGTGCGATTTGCACTTTAACAATGAGGCGTTCAACCCTCTAGTGCCACTTGCATTTATCGTCCATTTGCATTTATCGTCCATTTGCATTTATCGTCCATTTGCATTTATCGTCCATTTGCATTTATCGTCCATTTGCATTTATCGTCCATTTGCATTTATCGTCCATTTGCATTTATCGTCCATTTGCATTTATCGTCCATTTGCATTTATCGTCCATTTGCATTTATCGTCCATTTGCATTTATCGTCCATTTGCATTTATCGTCCATTTGCATTTATCGTCCATTTGCATTTATCGTCCATTTGCATTTATCGTCCATTTGCATTTATCGTCCATTTGCATTTATCGTCCATTTGCATTTATCGTCCATTTGCATTTATCGTCCATTTGCATTTATCGTCCATTTGCATTTATCGTCCATTTGCATTTATCGTCCATTTGCATTTATCGTCCATTTGCATTTATCGTCCATTTGCATTTATCGTCCATTTGCATTTATCGTCCATTTGCATTTATCGTCCATTTGCATTTATCGTCCATTTGCTATCAAACAATAAATCCTACCGTTCGGTGGTGTAGGTCCGAAGGCGACAAAACACACAATCATTACTTACTTTTGTTCCCGGACGTAATCGTTTACTACGCAAGCTCAATTACTCACTTGTCAACCTAATAAATATAAAGAAAATCACTTAGTACCAATCTAACAAATGCTAAAGGATTACCTAAACCAAAACTAACACAAATAAACCACTTTAACCCATTTAAAGTTTAACACCCCTTAAACGGATTTTCTCACAATTTCAGCGTTCCAACTTCAAACGACCATAACTTATTCGTTTTTCAACGGATTCCAACGTGGCACCCCATTTCGTAACCCTCTACCCGTCTACTTTCTATTGAAACATTTAAATTAACAAACCAAATAACTTGGCCGAACCGAAAATGTTAGAAACAGAACCGGCGCCCAATTTGGTTAAAACCAATTTTTTCCAATTTTTGTGTAATTCATCCTAAAACTTAAATCTATCCCAAAAATAACCTAAACTCATCCATCAACATCTAAACCATCAATTTGGAAAGAAAATAGAAAATGTAAGAGAAATTCGGACTCATGGTTAGGTTTCCAAACCCTCACTCAAATTCAACCAAAACATCTTAAAAACACCTACAATCAACACCTTTATGCAATGAACCAAAAACCCACTTAAAATTACCTTAAAACTTGAGAAAGATGAAGGAAATGAAGAAGGGAGAGGGCTGCAATGGCTGCCAAAATTGTGGAGGCAAGGGAGAAGAAAGTGGCTTTGCATATTTTACCTCTTTACCTAATTTATAAAAACACTTTCTACCTTTTGATTTTTTTCCATCATTCTTTCAAATTTATAAACAAACCCCCCCCTCATTAAATCCAATCAAACTCTTTTCAAATTTAATTTTAATTTAGTTTTTATTCGTTCATTAACTTTCAACATTTCTTTTCTTTGAATGTCAAACTCTTTCCTTCCTTTATTATCCATTGGAACATCTTTCAACCTCCTTACTTTATTACCTTATCACAATTAATTTACATACATTCTAGCACTCATCTTTATTATCTGCAACGTTAATTCGTACCTGACTAATCTCAGGTACATAGGTTATGGAAATTCCGGGGTTACACTCAGCTTCGCCGCTTCAAGCGTCTATTTCCAAGTGCATATGCTCTGTCTTCCATTTGCATTATGTCCATTTGCATTTTCATCAATTCTGCTCTATCGTCCATTTGCATTTATCGTCCATTTGCTTTTATCGTCCATTTGCTCTGTCGTCCATTCTACTCTGCCGTCTATAATTATCATCTACTTCTCCCAGTCATCCACTGTCTTCTCTTTCGTCAATAAAATTAAGATTTTATTCTCCTATTATCCCATGAATTATGGCATCCAATTAGGGTAAAATCAATTTTCTCCAAATCGGTTTTCCTTCCTCTGATTTACTCATTTTAGCTCCTGGATTTAAACTTGAATTTCATTATTTATCTTTTTATCTTTCCCGCTTTAGTCTCTGCATTAATAAAAAAAAATATAATGAATGAAAAGAATCTGCTCATTCTAAAAATATACATAACATATATCAATTTCACCCAAATTATTGATACTGCATGATGTTTGCAGAATCACCACGGCATTAGCATTAAAACTCACAATTTCATACTAATTCTACTCAAATCATTCGAGTTTCATCATGCACATTAGTATCAAATAACTCTAAAATAAGAGTTATCAAATACCCCCTAACTTATATTATTACTCGTCCTCGAGTGATGCAAAATAAATTCACCATAAAACAAATTCTAAGTCACCATTACCAAATTCCATGCAATTTACAAAGTGTCCCAACTTGTAAATTCTTAAAAAATTCCACTATCACAATTAAGATCAATCAACAAAGAATTATTTCCCTTTTATTATTATTATTTTTTTAACTAAAAAAAAAATATAAGTGAAGGGGTTATGTAATTTTTTATATTTTGGCTTTTTTCTATAAGTCACACTACCTTTTTACGCGATTGGCAACATTGGTGATAAAGTCCTCCCGTTACTCAGTAGTGTCACCTCAAGATATATACGCATATTAAAAAAAAATAGAAGAGTATATCCAATAAATATGCAATGGAGTTCCTCTCAAAGTTCCTCTAATTTATTTCTACCCATCGAGTATCCAAAAGGCTCACTCGAAATTGAAAGTGTAACACCCGACATTTCGGCCAGGTGATTTTCTGACCATTTTCATCGTCACCCTCTTATTTAACCTTTATGATTTAAATTTAATGTTAAGATAAAATTATTACAAGTTGAGTAAAACTAGGTTGGGTGGCAGTTTTGTAATTAAAATTGATGGATTAAGTATAAATAGGAAATGGAAACCTTAAACCTCATTTATTACCACTGTAGCCGACATTCCCTCTCGGCGATTCCTTTTTTCCCAAGTTCTTGCTCTCGGCTACCAGAACTTCCCTTACCGACGGCTGGTTTCGAGCTTGCTCTTCTCTGCAAATCCACACCCGAGGTATGAAATGGACAATGTAGTCATTCATTAGTAAATAGAGCTCTGTTTTCAGCTCGGCACTGAGTTCAGATTTTTTTTAGCAGTGGCCGAGTAGTTTAAGACTTTTTAAAATCTGAGAGTAGAAATGTCATCCCGAATCGATTCTGAACATTTTCAGTAACCAACTCGGATTTAACCAATGGTAAAACCTGTCCACCTAGTTTCGGATTTCAGACTGCAGTGTGTCAAACAAAGGAATCGGAATGACTTTAGCTATTAGATCCTAGGATGGTTTATGATTAGGACTATTAGGACTTTGTTTTAACTACTGTAATGTACATGTTTTAGGCGAAGAAGTTAAAGAGAGGAAGTTCGGATCGCTAAGGAATCCAGGTAAGTGAATGTATTAAGATTTCCGGCCACTAGGGCCCTACACTGCAAGGGTATTAGGAAATCACTGTGATGTTTGTCTGTTGACTACAACTATCTATTGTCCATGATATGAAGTATTTGTGTAAGTAAATGTAAGTTACAGGATGTTTTACTTGCCATTATGGTAAGACTTTTCTCTATGAACCTCATGTCTATGTATTATGTCCACGTTTATGATTAAGTTGAGAACATGAAAAGTAAATGTAACCATGATTAAGTGCAGAACGGGGGAAAAGACTATGTTAAGTATGACTCGCGAATTCTCCCACTGGTGGAGGCCGAGATAATGATATGTATGGCTCGCGAATTCTCCCACTGGTGGAGGCCGAGTGAATGATATGTATGGCTCGCGAATTCTCCCACTGGGGGAGGCCGAGTGATGTATCATGATTGCCGCGATAGGCAATTGATTATGTATGACTGCCGCGATAGGCAAATGACTATGTACCCTGTCTTCCTCCCTCGTCTCCTGCCTTAATACATGTTACGTAAATGATAAAGATGAACATGAATGAGGAACGGTTTATGAACTTATGTCTCTTTAAATTGTGTACTCATGTATATCTGTCAGCATGCATTCCTTACTAAGCATTAGGCTTATAGTTAAACCTTATGGTGTAGGTGAAGAAGGTTCAGGTGAGGATGTTATGTTCAAAGAGGATGCTTAAGGCTGGTTGCTGGAGGATGCTCAAGGTGACAGTGCGGGACTGGAGAGGCGATTTATGACCCCTGGTTAAGACTCTTATGTTACAGTATGTTAAAGAATATGGTAGTTTAAGTAGGATGAGATTATTTTAAAACGTTAAGCTTTGAAACTGTCTAGTGGATCACTGAGTCAGGGAATGATTATATAGATTTATAAATGGTCTGTTGCTTAAGTCTTCCGCTATATGCATTTTGAATGAGTTGTGTTTTCTTTCTGTTGGAAGGAGTCATTTGATGATTTAGAGTTCTCTACCGTAAGACGGAAGCTGCAAGAGGTAGTCTTCCGGCTGACGTCATCGGCAGATGCCGAAAGAATAGTTGTTGATGGTTTAGTCTTCCGGCTGACGTCATCGGCAGATGCCGAAAGAATAGTTGTTGATGGTTTAGTCTTCCGGTTGACGTCATCGGCAGGTGCCGAAGGTTAATTGTTTGATGGTTTAGTCTTCCGGCTGACGTCATCGGCAGATGCCGAAGGGTAATTGTTTGATGGTTTAGTCTTCCGGCTGACGTCATCGGCAGATGCCGAAGGGTAATTGTTTGATGGTTTAGTCTTCCGGCTGACGTCATCGGCAGATGCCGAAGGGTAGTTGTTTGATGGTTTAGTCTTCCGGATGACGTCACCGGAAGATGTAAAATGTGTTTTGTCGATTAGCGACCGGAAGATGTAAAATGTGTTTTGTCGATTAGCGACCGGAAGATGTAAAGTGCGTTTTGTCGTTTAGCGACCGGATGATATTTTAATTTAGCACGCGAGGCCCACGTGCCCACCGGAAGATGTTTTCTTTTAGGCGATGTTAAGCGAGTCACGCGTAATGCACGTGATGACCGGACGACTAAATTACTGAGGGTTGTCAATGCATGTAACCCATGCAAAACCCGTGTGGTATTATGTTAAGAGAATTGAGGGCACTTCCTCTTTTCCCGAGATTGTCAAGAAACCGATGACTGAGTCTAGCCGCTCGACTCTGTGAAAGTTTGAGCCGACGAGGCGTGGGAAGTCGGGCATGAGAGGGTTCGTCTTCCTTAATGGTTCTGCGTCTCTATTACCAGTTTAGAAAAAAAAAATATATATGTAGAATGTGAAAGTCTGTTGAGAGATAGTAAGTGAATGTAATAATAGTAAAAGTCAAGCAAACGATTAATGAAAGGATATGAACACGTGACGGCTCCTGGCCGGGGTTGTTACAGAAAGTAGATTAGGAAATTACTTTTTTTTTATAACCCCCAAACTTATTATTTATTATATATAAATATTTGTTTTTAGAAGAAGTCTTTAATTGCTAATTTCTTTTATCAAACACTAAATTATTGACACATAGATAAAATTATAATGTCTAGTAAAAATGATATTCTTAAGCAACCAAAAGGAGTTTGTGTGTTAGGAAATACTAAGCTTATGGGAATAATCTTAATTAATTTCTAATGATGTGTGATAATGGCATTATTCAATAACTTACTGAATTAGGAAATATTGGGAAATTGCATTGTTATTCATCATTTTTCATTCGGAGACTAAACATAACAAAAAACTAAACAGAATTAAGCAGAAAACTAAGTAAAATTAAGCAGCCAAAAATTAAACATAATAGAACTAAGTTTTCTTCTATCCTACCCATTGTCTTACCCCCAAACTTAATAATTGGCAGTGTCCCCATTGCCAAACAAAATGAAATGCACACAAAGAGGGGAAAGAACTTCCCTGGGTAGTTATGCTCCTGTATTTGATTCGGAGTCCGAGTTCTGGAGCAGTAATGTGGTGAAATGAGGGAAGGTTGGTCGGGGCTCATCAGCAGACTTTGTTAAACTTGCTGCCAGTGCTTTGTCTCAGAGGTGACTGTAGCGCCAGAAGACTCTGCTCTTGCACTTTAGACTCTTCAATGCTTCAGACAACCAGTGTTATTGAATCTCCTGAATATGAAGTTTCTATTTCTGTAACGCCCCGAATTATATAAACTCGGTTCGCTACACATAAAGCTGAACCATACTATGACATTCTGAGAAAATTTCAAAATTTCACTCAACGGTCGAAGTGTGACCCTTAAAATGTTAAAACTTGCAGCGAAAATTCATTTGTATAAAATGACATTTATTAATTAATTAAAATATTAAATACAATTGGTTGAAAGAAAACAAACAAAACAGAACACGTCCACTGCTGAACAGTTCCAGCGATAGAAATAGAAACAAAAGGCATTCACCGCTAAACAGTGTTAGCTGCAGAAGCAGAAACAAAATAATCTCAGCGGTGGACGTAGAGATAGAATACGTGTTCTACTAACGAACACCCACCGCTCACGTCAGTCGAATGACACGTCGACTACACACATCAACCGATAACGTCAGTTGAACGACGTGTCGACTACAAACGTCCACCGGTCACAAAATGACAAAATTATTACCCACATCTACCGCTCACACCCATCAATCACAAAACGACAAAATCTATTACTTACGTCCATTGATCCCAAAAACGACAAAACCTATTACTCACATCCACCGATCACAAAACGAGAAAACCTATTACTCACATCCACCGATCATAAAACGACAAAACCTATTACTCACGTCTACCGTTCGACAACATCCATAGATAGACTACATCCACTGGTGAACAGTAACACTCTAAACAAATAGACAACTCTGCCTACTAAAAGAACTTGTAAATTTTAATAGCAGCTATTCAAAACAACATAAATCCACAACTTTATAAATCCAGAATAACAATCTACAACTAAAACCAAATCGTGTTTTTCATAATCAGAAAAACTCTAAAATTAATAAAATTATTAAACTCGTGCTGTCATTAACATTCTTAGCATACTAAAACTGAACCATTGTTAACTAGACTTTCACACCTACTGACATTAGTTATACCGCCTCATCAGATTGTCAAGTCGATGTGTGAATGTACTCCTCCAACCAGCCTAGTCCTCAACATACTCAGGGAACCCACCTGCTGAAATTTCTTCACCTACATCACAAAACTCATCTAAGTAAAACAACAATGAAATGATATGCTGAAACATAAATCCTAGACATGCAGTTTCTACTTTCACATCTCTGTTGCATTCACGTTCTTTCTCTGATATGATCCCTCGGTTCTATTGGGAATTGGATCATTTTTCCCAAAGTCATACATCCTCTTCATAAATTAAGGGGCAGAATAGTTCCCTTAACAGCTTATCTGATCCTAAATTCCATTGGTAAGTGGATCAATTTTTTCAAAGTCATACATCCTCTTCATAAATTAAGGGGCGGATTAGTTCCCTTAACAGCTGATATATTACATTCTGTTCACACCTTGTCATACCATTACATGTAAATTAATTTTTGTCTTATTTCCAAAAACATGATACATGACATACAAAAAACATTCAAACAAGTTGTAACACCCGGTTTCATTTAACCAATTTACTTAACCAACTTGTAGTGTACGTTTTATGGATAAAATTGGGAGAATTAGTGATTAGGTTAATAAATGACTAAGTAATGGCATAATGATAAATAGAGAATTATAGTGATAACCTATTTAAGGAAAGAGGTTTTGTGTAATATCCGGCTTGTACGGATTTTTGGATATATTGTGTTATATTATTATTTCATTATTTAGTGGCATTTTTGGTAAATATGTCAAATCAGGTCCGTTTCACAAAAAGAAAGCGTCATTACGATCCTGACGAATAATAAGAATTTTAACGAATTTTGGAGAATTTTCGGAGTTATAACGCTATATTCCGAGTAATTACCTCCATCATAACGAAAAGGACGTTTTAGTAAAAATAACAAACGAAGTCCGAATTGCAAACAGACAGTTTTGTTAAATCCCAAATAATAAGTTGGACTTATTGGTGAAGTAAGGACGTGTGGAGAAGTCGAATGGCTAGACGATTAACGAACCGAAGAACGAAATCAATATAGAAAACAAATGTAAGGGCAATTTAGTAATTTACAGAATCAATATTATTAAACAACCTAAATACCTCTTTTCACTTCACTTCTCCCTGCTTCCTTCATTTTCTCTCGGCCAGGTGGTTTTCCAGAGGCGATTCCAGGCGACTCCTCACGAGTTCTCAACAATCTAACCTCCGTTCTCTTCCGTTTCTCCTCCGTTCTTCGTCATTTCTTCTCCTCTCGCTACCCTCAGTAAGTAGCTTCGGTCTTTGAGCGTTAAATTCCAAGTTTTAGGTCGATTTAACGTTAGGGTTTCGATTAGGGTTTCGATAAAAATGTCGAATTAGGGCTCGTAATTAATAGGTTAGCTGTGATTAAGTATGTATTGAACGTATTTGACGTTATTGGACGAAGAAAAATCAATTTGTGAAAAAGTTAAAAATTGGTAAATTTCCGGGTTTTTGAGAAAAACTCGTTAATTGAGATTTCGGATTATTGAGCCTTAATTGACGTTCTAAATGCTTTAATTAGCTAAGTTGGAATTTAGGAAATTCATTAGTTGAGGATTTTATAATTTGAACGTTTATAATTCAAATTGGTTTTAACGGTGGATATCGTGTTTTCCTCAGACACACGACTCCAGTGGACGAAGCTTGAGATCCAGCGCGCTCAAGGTAAGTTCTCGTGACTTGCTTGACCGAAAGGTCTACACCATACCTCGTCCTCGTATCAAGGATCCTTGAGGGTTCCTTGTTTTACGTTGTTTAGGTTGGGTAGTTAGGTTAGTTGTTTATAGGTTATGTTGTATTGTCTTGTTGATATGTATGCTGTTTGTTTACTTTCCGCTGATTAACTGTTCATGCATAACGTATTTCAAATGTCATAGAAAATGGATTTCCGCACGTGTTTTAAGGAAAGAAATGAACCTCTGTAATTAATGTACGTAATCTGTATCTGTATCTGTATCTGGTTACGCGAGGTGGGGCTCAAGCATGGCTGTAGGGTTTGTGAGCATGTACCCCCTCCTCTAGGTGGAAAGTGGTAGTTCGACCGCGGAATGTATCCTTTCCATTTAGAGGGCTGATATCTCGGTAACAATCTGTCTGTGACGTAATGAAAAGAATGAAAATGTATCTGAATATGAATCTGTAATCTGCACGTTTTACGAATGGCATACGCACGCATGCATCTGCATTTACGTAGCTTACTGAGATTTCAATATCTCATATGTGTCTGTATGGTGTAGGTGACGTTCTAGGTTACGTTGACCCAGGTGAGGATGATATTCCTCCTCCTGACGTAGGAGCAGCTGATGGATGATGGCCGTGGGAGTGCACTGAGCAGTCAAGGCGCGTTTTGACCCGTGGGGATGTATGTATGGACTCTGGGGTTATTTTGGGATGTTTTGATCTGATAATTGTATAGAATATTTAGGTTGTTTGGATCTGGATAGAGGTTAGATAACGTTTTGGTAAATGTATGTAAAACGCTTTGGTATAAACAGTTTTGATAAACGTTATGAAATGTTTTGGTTTAAATGTTTAAGTTAAATGAAAATGTTTTGAAATGTTGTTTGTAGGTTGTTACGGATAGCTCGGTTTTTAGAGCTATCCATGCAGTTGGACTTCGTAAAGTCCGCTGCAAGCGGAAGAGAATTGTAAAAGGGTTGCTCTCTGGAATCGGATTCCAGAGAGAGGAAAGTTTGAAATTTTGAAACGTTGTTGTGATTATAGGCGTGAAGTAATAGAATTTTGCTCTCTGGAATTCAGATTTCCAGAGAGCTAGTTGATGTGTTTGTGAACCATGAAGTGTTGGAGTGTTTGAAGGAGGGGATCGCTGCATTGTGTGCAGCGATCGATCTCTGCTGCAGAGCAGAGATCGATCGCTGCTTGCTTGCAAAGCTGCAGCGATCGATCTCTGCTCTGCAGCAGAGATCGATCGCTGATGCTGTGAAGCAATGCAGCGATCGATCTCTGCTGCAGCGCAGAGATCGATCGCTGCCTCGGCGCAGCGATGCAGCGACCAGTCGCTGCACTGGTCGCTGCCTCTAATTTCAGGGGCCTGGACAGTTTTGCCCTCCTTTCTTCTGCATGGTTTTTAAATGATTTTATTAAATGTTTTGAAGTTTTATTAAATAGTTTTAGTTTATGTTTTTAAATGATTTACCAAACGAATTTCGATTTCGATTCCGGTTTCGGTTTCGATTTCAATTCTGTTAAACATTAGGTTTAAAGTTTATAAAATGTAAAGTAAAATGAAAAATTTATACCGGTAAAATGGGTACGGTATTAGGGGTGTTACATTTATGGTATCAGAGCCCCCGGGTTTTAAAATCGATTCTGTAGACTGCTCGACTGCACAGCCACTACGCGGACATCCTTCATCAACTGTAAGTCTGTTTATTGCTTTGTTTGATTTCAGTTTCTTAGGATTACTTGTTTTAAATTTTATAGGAGTTTATAAGTATGACTCGAGGAAGGGATCCGAGAGACGACGCGATGGATCGTCTTACGGAATTGTTAGACCGCCAGTCTCAGCATATGGACCGGCAAGCGCAGCAAATTACGGACCTAGTAAATCGAGAGCAACAGCGAGAGAATCAGAGGGCTCAAGAGCTGGTAGTCCCTAGTAATCAGGGTATGCAGAGGTTCCAAGGTCTGCGCCCTCCAGTATTCGACGGCCAGTCATCGGATCCGACACGTGCCGAAGAGTGGATCAGGGTTATGGAGGACATGTTAGATTACGCCGAGGTTGCCAACGGGAGCAGGGTCGCTTATGCCACATTTCACTTAGCGTTGGACGCTCGTTTCTGGTGGGACTCGATCAAGTCGACTACAGATGTATCAGTTATGACTTGGGATCGATTCAAATTCTTATTCTTCGACAAATATTTCAGCCGCACGGTGAGAGTGGCCAAGAGGAACGAGTTTATGCAGCTGAAGCAGACTGGTTCAGTTGCAGATTATATCCAGAGATTTGAGGCTTTGTCACGATTCGCACCTCGCCTTGTCAGCGATAATGAGGAGAAGGTGCACCCCTTTATGGAGGGACTTAATCCGGAGATTCGGATGCACGTGGTAGTCTCAGGTATTATTGATGCGCCATATTCTGATATTACAGCCAGAGCTCTGGATATTGAGGCTGCCAGAGCCACTTGTATTAGGTCGAGGGAGCCAGCTAAGGGCTTCTTCCGCGAGATACGACCTCAGTCGCAGAGCCGAGGTTGGCAGCCCAGAGCACCGCCCCAGCCACAGCAGCGGGGTGTGAAGAGACCTCTCGAGGGAGGTAATGATCGGGGTAAGGGGAAACAGATACAGGGGGCTTCTCAGATGCCATGGTGCCCCTTGTGCCAGAAAGAACATAGTGGCGAGTGCCGTGTTGGCTCTAATAAATGCTACAGATGTGGTGGAGTCGGCCATTTTGTTAGAGATTGCCCGCATCCGGGTCGAGATCTACCAGGCGATGATCAGAGGAGGGTTATGCCCAGGGTTTTTGCGTTGATCGGGCCTGACGATGTTGATGACGAGGCTCAGCCTGCCGTGATTGCAGGTACTATTTTGCTTATGGGCACTACTGTGTTTACTTTGATGGATACTGGAGCTACGCACTCCTTCGTATCGACTGCATGTATGGCTAGATTGGGGTTAGAGTCTGGGCCGTCAGAGTATGAGTACAGTGTGATGCTGCCTTCGGGAGAGCATATGCGTTCAGATCGTATTCTCCAGGGCAATATCGTCTCGGTGGGGAGTATTACCCTTTATGCTCGTTTGATAGTTATGAGCATAGAGCGGTACGATCTTATTTTGGGGATGGACTGGCTAGCACAGCACTTCGCCACCATCGATTGTCGCTCCGGGATTGTGACCTTCCGACCCCCGGATAGAGCCGAGTTTTCCTATCAGGCGAGGAACCGATTGACTGGATCGCCTATCTCTTATTCTATGGAGGTCAACGAGCAGTTCAAAGGTGCGTGCTCTATTTATTTGGCCTCTGTCTTTGATTGTCGGTTGCTCAGCGGATTGAAGCCGAGCGATATTCCTATAGTCAGAGAGTTTTCTGGCATCTTTCTCGATGATCTTCCCGGACTACCACCGGACCGGGAGATTGAGTTCACTATTGACGTATATCCTAACTCTGCACCGAGGTTTAAGAACTCATACCGGTTGGCACCAGCCGAGTTGAGAGAGTTGAGGACTCAGCTTGATGAGTTATTGGAGAAAGGTTTCATTCGACCCAGTGTTTCACCCTGGGGTGCGCCTGTTCTATTCGTCAAGAAGAAAGACGGGACCCTCAGGATGTGCATTGATTACAGGGAGCTGAATAAGCTCACAGTGAAGAATAAGTATCCACTGCCCCGGATTGACGACTTATTTGATCAGCTACAGGGTGCCCGAGTATTTTCCAGGATTGATCTCCGCTCGGGTTACAATCAGCTGAAGGTCCGTAGGGATGATATACCGAAGACAGCCTTCCGAACGAGGTATGGGCATTATGAGTTTCTTGTCATGTCTTTTGGACTTACTAATGCCCCTGCAGCGTTTATGGACCTGATGAACCGTGTCTTCAAGGAGTATCTGGACAAGTTCGTGGTGGTTTTCATCGACGACATATTGATCTACTCTAAAACGAAGGAAGAACACGAGGAGCATTTGAGGATTGTTCTAAGGACCCTATGTCAGCACTATCTGTATCCAAAGTTTTCGAAGTGCGAGTTCTGGCTTGACAGGGTGAGCTTCCTTGGCCATATTATATCGCAGGACGGAGTTTCTGTGGATCCGAGCAAGATTCAGGTGGTCAGAGATTGGCCACAGCCGAAGAACGTACGTGAGGTGCGTGGATTTCTCGGGTTGGCCGGTTATTATCGGAAGTTTATAGAGGGATTCTCGAGGATCGCACTTCCTCTTACACGATTGACTCGGAAGAACGAGAGATTTACATGGTTGGCTGCTTGTGATGATAGTTTTATGGAGTTAAAACAGAGATTGACCACCGCTCCAGTACTGGCATTACCTGATGAAGGTATCAGATACAGTGTTTATTGTGATGCATCGGGAGTGGGACTCGGTTGTGTATTGATGCAGGAGGGGAGAGTTATTTCTTATGCTTCTCGGCAGTTGAAGCCGTACGAGCAGAATTACCCCACGCACGACCTCGAGTTAGCAGCTGTGGTCTTCGCACTGAAGATATGGAGGCATTATTTATATGGGCAGCAGTGCGAGATATTTTCCGACCACAAGAGCTTGAAGTACTTATTTACGCAGAAAGAGCTGAATATGCGACAGAGGCGATGGCTTGAGTTCGTCATCGATTACGATTTTGATATCAAGTACCACCCAGGAAGGGCGAACAAGGTAGCTGATGCATTGAGTAGAGTGCCTTCTGCGAGTCAGCCATCATTAGAAGCGATGTCAGTTACGCTGCGGTCTGAGATTGAGAGATTTGACGTGGAGATAGTGGCAGAGTTGTCCTATATGCTTGCCAACATTTCTCTCAGGCCAACTATTCTTGATCGTATACGCGAGGCTCAGCAGAGTGATACGGAGTGTACGGAGCTTCGATCGAGCATGACATTGGGAGACTCGTCAGATTTCCATTTATCAGAGGATGGTATTCTGAAGTTCAGGCATAGGTGGTACGTGCCTAGTGACAAGGATCTAAAGAAGGAGATATTGGCCGAGGCACATTCTTCGGCATATTCTGTGCACCCGGGGAGCACCAAGATGTACCGGGATTTGAGACAGCACTTCTGGTGGCCGAACATGAAGAGGGAGGTTGCCAAGTACGTTGAGACCTGCCTAGTATGTCAGCAGGTAAAGGCTGAGCACCAAAGACCCGCTGGGACACTATTACCACTGCCGATTCCGGAGTGGAAGTGGGAGCAGATCTCCATGGATTTCATTGTGGGGCTCCCGAGGACTACGAGAGGCCATGACGGCATTTGGGTTATTGTGGACCGATTGACAAAGTCGGCTCACTTTTTGCCTGTGAAGATGGCGTCTTCTATGGATCAGCTCGCCGAGCTTTATGTACAAGAGATTGTCTGTGATGACCCGAATCTGTAAGTCCCGAATCTGTACTGGTACGATGGCTGCACGAACCGGAACCCGGATGGCGGTACGTCCGCGCGGGCGAGCCGGAAGGTGACAGGTCGTAAAGAGGGGGTCGTCACAATCCCACAGCGCTTGGGGAAGTATGTGGAAATGAAACATATGTAAAGAGACCCTCCCAACATAGTAAGACGCGTTTTGGAGCTCAATTGACGACGGATCCCATAAGAACTCCGAAGTTAAGAGGGCTTCGGCGAGAGTAATTCCAGGTTGGGTGACCTTCCGAGAAGTGCTCTCGCCAAACAAAGCCGTGAGGGGAGGATATTGGGCTGCGGCCCAATCCCCGGAGCGGACAATATCTTGCTGGGAACGGGGTCGTTACATTGTCAGACTGCATGGCGTGCCAGTCTCTATTGTCTCAGACAGAGATCCGAGATTCACATCGAAGTTCTGGAAAAGCCTGCATAAGGCTATGGGGACTCAGCTTAATTTCAGCACGGCCTTTCATCCTCAGACTGATGGTCAGACAGAGAGGACGAATCAGATTCTTGAGGATATGCTCAGAGCTTGTGTGTTGGAGTTTCAGGGCTCGTGGAGCCGATATTTTCCCCTGATTGAGTTCTTGTACAACAACAGCTTCCAGGCTACCATTGGTATGGCACCGTACGAGGCTTTGTATGGTCGGAAGTGTAGGTCTCCGTTATATTGGGACGAGGTTGGCGAGGCCAGCATCGTTGGTCGTGAGATCCTACAGCAGACGGTAGAGCAGATTGCCATTATCAGACAGCGTATCGAGATAGCTCAGAGCCGGCAGAAGAGCTATGCCGACACTAGACGGAGAGAGCTAGAGTTCGAGGAAGGTGATGAGGTGTACCTCAAAGTTTCTCCGTTCAAGGGCATTGCGAGGTTTGGAAGGAGGGGTAAGTTAAACCCTCGTTATGTGGGGCCCTTTCCTATTCTGAAGAGGATCGGGAAGATGGCGTATCGACTACAGCTTCCAGCTTCTATGGAGAGTATCCACGATGTATTCCACGTATCCATGCTTCGGAGATGTTTACGTGACCCGTCGCGTATTGTGGAGGCTACAGAGATCGAGGTACAGCCTACCTTGAGCTATGAGGTGAGGCCGGTACGTATTTTGGAGCATTCCATCAAGGTTCTACGCAACAAAGAAATTCCGCTAGTCAAAGTTCTATGGCGGAATCACGAGGTGGAGGAGGCTACCTGGGAGCGACAGCAGGATATGATGACTAAGTATCCTGATTTGTTTGCATGATTTAATTTTGTGGACAAAATTCTGAATAAGGAGGGTAGAATGTAATATCCGGCTTGTACGGATTTTTGGATATATTGTGTTATATTATTATTTCATTATTTAGTGGCATTTTTGGTAAATATGTCAAATCAGGTCCGTTTCACAAAAAGAAAGCGTCATTACGATCCTGACGAATAATAAGAATTTTAACGAATTTTGGAGAATTTTCGGAGTTATAACGCTATATTCCGAGTAATTACCTCCATCATAACGAAAAGTACGTTTTAGTAAAAATAACAAACGAAGTCCGAATTGCAAACAGACAGTTTTGTTAAATCCCAAATAATAAGTTGGACTTATTGGTGAAGTAAGGACGTGTGGAGAAGTCGAATGGCTAGACGATTAACGAACCGAAGAACGAAATCAATATAGAAAACAAAGGTAAGGGCAATTTAGTAATTTACAGAATCAATATTATTAAACAACCTAAATACCTCTTTTCACTTCATTTCTCCCTGCTTCCTTCATTTTCTCTCGGCCAGGTGGTTTTCCAGAGGCGATTCCAGGCGACTCCTCACGAGTTCTCAACAATCTAACCTCCGTTCTCTTCCGTTTCTCCTCCGTTCTTCGTCATTTCTTCTCCTCTCGCTACCCTCGGTAAGTAGCTTCGGTCTTTGAGCGTTAAATTCCAAGTTTTAGGTCGATTTAACGTTAGGGTTTCGATTAGGGTTTCGATAAAAATGTCGAATTAGGGCTCGTAATTAATAGGTTAGCCGTGATTAAGTATGTATTGAACGTATTTGACGTTATTGGACGAAGAAAAATCAATTTGTGAAAAAGTTAAAAATTGGTAAATTTCCGGGTTTTTGAGAAAAACTCGTTAATTGAGATTTCGGATTATCGAGCCTTAATTGACGTTCTAAATGCTTTAATTAGCTAAGTTGGAATTTAGGAAATTCATTAGTTGAGGATTTTATAATTTGAACGTTTATAATTCAAATTGGTTTTAACGGTGGATATCGTGTTTTCCTCAGACACACGACTCCAGTGGACGAAGCTTGAGATCCAGCGCGCTCAAGGTAAGTTCTCGTGACTTGCTTGACCGAAAGGTCTACACCATACCTCGTCGTCGTATCAAGGATCCTTGAGTGTTCCTTGTTTTACGTTGTTTAGGTTGGGTAGTTAGGTTAGTTGTTTATAGGTTATGTTGTATTGTCTTGTTGATATGTATGCTGTTTGTTTACTTTCCGCTGATTAACTGTTCATGCATCACGTATTTCAAATGTCATAGAAAATGGATTTCCACACGTGTTTTAAGGAAAGAAATGAACCTCTGTAATTAATGTACGTAATCTGTATCTGTATCTGTATCTGGTTACGCGAGGTGGGGCTCAAGCATGGCTGTAGGGTTTGTGAGCATGTACCCCCCTCCTCTAGGTGGAAAGTGGTAGTTCGACCGCGGAATGTATCCTTTCCATTTAGAGGGCTGATATCTCGGTAACAATCTGTCTGTGACGTAATGAAAAGAATGAAAATGTATATGAATATGAATCTGTAATCTGCATGTTTTACGAATGGCATACGCACGCATGCATCTGCATTTACGTAGCTTACTGAGATTTCAATATCTCATATGTGTCTGTATGGTGTAGGTGACGTTCTAGGTTACGTTGACCCAGGTGAGGATGATATTCCTCCTCCTGACGTAGGAGCAGCTGATGGATGATGGCCGTGGGAGTGCGCTGACCAGTCAAGGCGCGTTTTGACCCGTGGGGATGTATGTATGGACTCTGGGGTTATTTTGGGATGTTTTGATCTGATAATTGTATAGAATATTTAGGTTGTTTGGATCTGGATAGGGGTTAGATAACGTTGTGGTAAATGTATGTAAAACGCTTTGGTATAAACAGTTTTGATAAACGTTATGAAATGTTTTGGTTTAAATGTTTAAGTTAAATGAAAATGTTTTGAAATGTTGTTTGTAGGTTGTTACGGATAGCTCGGTTTTTAAAGCTATCCATGCAGTTGGACTTCGTAAAGTCCGCTGCAAGCGGAAGAGAATTGTAAAAGGGTTGCTCTCTGGAATCGGATTCCAGAGAGAGGAAAGTTTGAAATTTTGAAACGTTGTTGTGATTATAAGCGTGAAGTAATAGAATTTTGCTCTCTGGAATTCAGATTTCCAGAGAGCTAGTTGATGTGTTTGTGAAACATGAAGTGTTGGAGTGTTTGAAGGAGGGGATCGCTGCATTGTGTGCAGCGATCGATCTCTGCTGCAGAGCAGAGATCGATCGCTGCTTGCTTGCAAAGCTGCAGCGATCGATCTCTGCTCTGCAGCAGAGATCGATCGCTGATGCTGTGAAGCAATGCAGCGATCGATCTCTGCTGCAGCGCAGAGATCGATCGTTGCCTCGGCGCAGCGATGCAGCGACCAGTCGCTGCACTGGTCGCTGCCTCTAATTTCAGGGGCCTGGACAGTTTTGCCCTCCTTTCTTCTGCGTGGTTTTTAAATGATTTTATTAAATGTTTTGAAGTTTTATTAAATAGTTTTAGTTTATGTTTTTAAATGATTTACCAAACGAATTTCGATTTCGATTCCGGTTTCGGTTTCGATTTCAATTCTGTTAAACATTAGGTTTAAAGTTTATAAAATGTAAAGTAAAATGAAAAATTTATACGGGTAAAATGGGTACGGTATTAGGGGTGTTACATTTTGTGATTAATGCACTGTAGCCGCCACTATTTTTCCATACTTTCTCTCATTATTCAGCTTAAGCTCAGCAGAGCTCTCCAGGCGATTCCCTCTCCGATTTTGCCCCAAACTAGGAGAGTCTACTTCGATTTCGAGTTACATTGTAACTAATGATGGTAGAGAGGAGTATAGATGTGAGCTTTGGTAAATGCTGTAAGTGGGGGTTAGTTTTGGTTTTGTTGTGAATCAGGAATGCACTATGTATAAAACTCTCAAACTAGATTCCTTAGATTTCTTGATGGATTAGAATGAGGTTTAGTAAAAATTTAATTGATATTCTGTTTATGACTTAGGTGAGCAAAACTTCCGAAGTAGTTTGAAACTGAGTATTTTCAGGAAGCCAGGTAAGTGAAGTATGCATGAACCTTCGGGCCTACATCACAAAACAGTAGGATTATGTATGTTTGAATTTGTCTGAATGTCATGCATCATATTTTTGAAAGAATACGAAAATGAATTTACATGTATTGGTATGGTGAGAAATGAACATATTGAAACAGATAAACTATTAAGGGAACTAATCCGCCCCTTAACTTATGAAGGGATTTATAACTTTGGGAAAATTGATCCGCTTCCCAATGGAATTTAGGATCATATCAGCTGTTAAGGGAACTAATCCGCCCCCTTAATTTATGAAGAGGATGTATGACTTTAGGAAAAATTGATCAAACTCCCAATGGAACAGAGGGATCAGATCAGTGAAAGAATGTAAATGCAACTGAGATGTGAAAGCAGAAACTGCATGATTAGGATTTATGTTTCAACATTTCAATTCGTTATTGCTTCACTTATTTAGCATTAGGCTAATAGATGAGTTTTGTGATGTAGGTGAAGAAGCCTCAGAAGGTGTGTTCTCTGAGTATGTTGAGGAATAGGCTGTTTGATGAGCTCCGACCTGCAAATAGGACTCAAGAACTCAAAGAAGACTGGTTAGCTCCGGGTGACACAAATCCGAGAAAACCAAGAATGGAAAATGTAAAAGAAATACCAAACGTGCTTGAAATTTAATGAAATTTTAGGTGAATCTTGTGAAGTGAGTGAGGTGTGTGCTGGTGAAAGTCGTGGTCCAGATTCATTAAGATGAAGGATTTATGGAATGTTTTCCGAGAATCGGCCGGTGAGTGCTTCAATGGAGCTTCCGGCAAGAGTTTCTTCCAAGGAAGAAAACTCGATTCAAGGAACCGGTTAAGGCCACTCCTTGCTGTTTTCCGCTCTCAAAAGAGTGGAGAAGGAGGTGGCAAAATCCACTCCAACTAGCTACCAAGCTAGAAGAATGGTTCGGGGGCGCAACCCCTCGGTTGTTGTCAACCGAGCTTACCTTGGAAGCTCTTTGCTCCAAGCTTCTTCTTCTATTGAGAGAGAAATCCGTGGGTGCTCATAAATCAACCAAAAAAAGTTACAAACACCAATGCCATGAATATATAGACGTAATGGTGGGCTTGGGCTTGGGCTTGGGCTTGGACTTGGACTTGGAAGAGGAATGATGGTCACCATGTGGGCTTGAGCCATGTCTTCAACTTCAATGGGCCAAACCAAGCTACCAACTAATCCTATCATTCATCTAATCCTAACATGCATCTAATCCTAACATGCATCTAATAAAGTTTAAACAAGAAGGCCAACGTTTGCCAATAAGTTTGAAATTTCAAAAAAGCAACAAATATTAAAGCTCGGGAAGACAAATTCCCATGTGAGCATTAAGGTGTCTCTTTAGTCTTTTCACATGAGGAGATGCTTCGGTTGGTCAACGTCTCCAGCTTTAATCTCCCACTTCAAGTCATCAAGTCTTCACACGAACCATGACCTGCAAAAGAGACAAGTGTGTTAGTCAAATTGTGGACTCTAGTCTGGGATCGTGTAATGGGCCTACGGGGCACATCAAATTGTGACTTACCGAGCCAGGGCGGGTTCGGGGCGTTACATTAGCAACATGATTTATTGCTGAATGATTGATCTGTCCTTTTAGTCCGATGAAATAAGAGTACTCATACTCATGCTTCACGATTGTTTCTTTTTCAAGCATATGAAAATGTTTTAAGTGCATGTTTCCCTTCACGATCAAGATATGAACATGAAACTTATGTAACAAGGATTAAGAGAGGGTTGGGGGCGGTTTGGCATATGTCACTATCCAAAAGGAGGACCATGAATACGACCCGCAAAGGACTATGTACACTTTCACTGTCAACCCCCTTTTCAGCACAAATCCTCCTTTAATCCACAAGATGTAAACGATGAACAAGAACATGAACAAGAATATGAATAAGAATATGACGAGAAATGATTATGAAAATTTGTTCCTTTCAACTGTGCATTCATGAATACATGTTAGTATTGCATTCCTTACTAAGCATTAGGCTTATAGTTTAAACCTTATGATGTAGGTGACGAATTATCAGGTGAGGATTTCAAACCCAATGAAGATGTCTAGGACTGATTGCTGGATGGTGCACAGGGTGACAGTTTGTGGTTGGAAGGCGAATACAACCCCTGGTTACTTCTCTTAAGATGTTAGTAAAGATTATGAATACGTATGACTAAGTAGGATGAGATTTTTCTTATAACGTCGGATTTTGGAAATTATCTGATTCAATTCCTAAGTTTGAGGATAATTATGAGGATATAGAATGATCTGTTTTATTTACGTCTTCCATTACACGTATTTTGGATGAATCTATGGATTATATTGTGCAAGTTTACGTCAGTCATGTTAAAGTCTGTAAAAAAATCAGGATGTCTTCTACCGGTAGAAGTCTTCTATTGGGCGATGTTCAATGAGTCACGTGGGATGCACATGTCAATCGGTAGATGTAGATTTTCACTATCGGTAGAAGTGAGTATTATGTCTTGTCATTTTGTGATCGGTAGATGTTGTTTATTACTATCGGTAAAAGTCTTCTGTCGGGTAATATTTAATGAGTCACGTGGGATGCACACGACAATCGGTAGATGCTGTTTATTATTATCGGTAGAAGTCTTATGTCGGGTAATATTTAATGAGTCACGTGGGATGCACATGAAAATCAGTAGATGTTGTTGTTTATTACTATCGGTAGAAGTGGGAATTATGTTTTGTCGTTTTGCGATCGGCAGATGCGAGAAGAAAAATTTTTCGTTTGCGATCGGTAGATGTTCTTTGATTTTCAATTCCCTCAGCCAAATGTTTTGACATTCTGTCTTTTGTTAATGTTACTTACTTAATGAGTTTTCCGTTGCATGATCGAGGATTTCAAGATAAAATTTTTATTATTGAGAGTAATGTCAAAATTTTTCGTAAAATTTCTTAGTCCAGTCCAATGTCATGGGTAACAAATCGGGTTTGGAAGACTCGGGGTGTTACAATTATGGTATAAAAGCAAAATCGGGTTCTAAAATCGATTCTGCAGCCTGCCTTACAACACAGATTGTCACATGAGTACACTCCAACAACTGTAAGTGTTTACGATTCTAGTAATATTATTAAGTTAAGATGTGTTTATGATTATCTGATCAGGAGTCTCAAAATGGTAAAAGGTCAACAAAGAGAGAACGATGAGAATAGTAACACCATCGCTCAGCTAACCAAGTTAGTTATTCGCCAGTGCCGCCAAATTGAGCAGTGGATGGCTACTAGAGAAGAGCAAGGGAATTCTAGCTCGAATACGACTCACGACCATGGATACGAGCGTTTTTACCGCCTTCGACCTCCAGTATTCAATGGTCAGGTTTCGGATCCTATTTATGCTGAAGAATGGATTCGAACAATTGAGGACATGTTCAAGTATGCCAAGGTCGAAGAAGGGGACAAGGTCACATGTGCTGTATTTCATCTTGCATTGGGTGCAAGGCATTGGTGGGACTCAATTCAGAGCACTACGAATGCAGAAACTATGATTTGGGCGTGGTTCAAGATGGCTTTCTTTGACAAGTATTTTAGTCGAGTAGTTTGGGCCAGCAACAAGATGGAGTTTATGCAATTGCGCCAAATCGGTTCTGTGGCTGATTACATCTGTAAGTTTGAGGCCTTGTCCAGGTTTGCACCCCGTCTGGTGGATGATGAGGAAGACAAGATTCACTAGTTTGTCCATGGACTGAAGCCGAGCCTCTTCCAGGGAGTGAAGACTGGAGGGATCCATAACATACCTTATTCTGAAGTTGATGCTAAGGCTTTGGAATTGGAAGAAGTTGAGTTAACAGTACAAGGGCAACGTGAACCGCCAAGAAAGTTTATCAAGGAGACTCAGCCACCACTGCGCCAAGGCAGAGGTTGGCAACCACAACCGAATAGAGGACTGCAATAACAGCAAAAAGGTGTGAAGAGACCCTTCAATCCAAATGATGACCAAGGAAAAGGAAAGCGATCTCTAGCTCCTCTATGTTCCACCTGCCAGAAGAACCACCATGGTGAATGCAAATTATATTCTGGTCGTTGTTATAGATGTTACAAGTTTGGACACATGGTCAGAGATTGCCCCATGCCGCCAGACCCAAATCGAGCGAGAGTAGCGCCAAGAGTCTATGCTTTAATGGAGGATAAGGATGCGGTGCAGCATATGGTCATAACAGGTAAAATTATGATCTGTGGTATTTCTGCTTATACACTTATAGATACGGGAGCCACACACTCGTTTGTATCAACCCTGTTTATATGTAAGCATAGGTTAGAACTCTTGCCAGCCGAGAGGTCATATAGTGTTATGTTACCATCAGGGAAGTCCTTACATTCAGAGCAGATAGTAAAAGGTGATATTATGTCCTTAGGAGTTAAGAAGTTGTACGTAGAACTAATCGTAATTGATATGAAGGGATATGAAGTCATAATAGGAATGGATTGGTTATGCAGACATTATGCCACTATAAGTTGTAGGTCTTGATTAGTTGAATTCTGACCCCCGAACGGAGATCGTTATTCCTTCTAAGCCATCCCAAAAATAAGTAAAATGCCGATTATATCCTCCCTAGAAACTCAACGGCTACTGAGGGGTGGTTGTGAGAGTTATCTAGCTAGGATAATTGATATCCGGGTGAAGAATAAGGTAGAACTTCAAGACATTCCCGTAGTCCGAGAGTTTCCAGAAGCATTTTTGGATGACTTGCCCGGGTTACCACCTGATAGAGAAATTGAGTTGGTAATCGATACATATCCCGAGGCATTACCGGTGTCTAAGAACCCTTACCGCATGGCACCTGTTGAGCTGAAGGAATTAAAAGTCTAACTACAGGAACTAGTTGTCAAGGGATTTATACGCCCGAGTTGTTCTCCCTGGGGTGCACCTATCCTTTTTGTTAAGAAGAAAGACAGTTCTCTTAGAATGTGCATAGATTACAGAGAACTGAACAAGTTCACGATCAAGAATAAATATCCCTTACCCCGAATTGACGACTTGTTTGACCAACTACAAGGAGCTAAGGTATTTTTAAAAATTGACTTACGTTCAGGTTATTACCAACTGAAGGTTAAGGAGAATAATATACTAAAGATAGCATTCAGATCCTGATATGGACACTATGAATTTCTTGTGATGTCGTTTGGATTGACAAATGCAGCTGCAGCTTTTATGGACTTGATGAACCGTGTGTTTCGTTAGTATTTGGACAAGTTTGTGATTGTGTTTATAAATGACATCCTAATTTACTCACGAACTGATGCTAACCATGAAAAACACTTAAGAGTAGTTTTGACGACATTAAAGGAGCAGCAACTCTATACCAAGTTGTCCAAATGTGAGTTATGGTTGGATAAGGTCAACTTTCTAGGCCATGTCATTTCTGCTGAGGGCATATCTGTAGATCCAACCAAAATTTAGGCAGTAAAAGATTGGCCACAACCAAGGAATGCCAGCGAGGTTCGTAGTTTCCTTGGTTTAGCGGGCTATTACAGAAAGTTCATCAAGGGATTTTCTATAGTTGCCAAGCCCTTAACTAGTCTAACAAAGAAGGACACCAAATACTCTTGGAATGGAGCTTGTGAAGATAGCTTCTAGACACTAAAACTGAAGTTGATGACAGTCCCTCTGTTGACACTCCCAGTTGAAGGAGAAATATTTAGTGTCTATTGGGATGCATCCAAAGTTGGCCTGGGGTGTGTGTTAATGCAAGAAGGTAAGGTTGTGGCATATGCCTCCAGACAGTTGAAGAGTTATGAGCAAAATTACCCCACTCACGATTTGGAATTAGCCGCGGTTGTCTTTGCATTAAAGATTTGGAGACACTATTTGTATGGTTAGCAGTGTGAAGTGTTTTCTGACCATAAAAGCCTGAAGTACCTCTTTACTCAAAAGGAATTAAATATGAGACAAAGACGTTGGTTGAAGTTCGTTAAGGATTATGACTTTGAAATTAAGTATCACCCAGGTAAGGCAAATGTTGTAGCAGATTCATTAAGCAGAATGTCAAAGACAATGCAGCCTGTGGTGTCAACCATGTCATTACCCTTGAAGGTTGAGATTCAAAAATTTGAGTTGGAGATAGTTTCAGAGTTATCAGCATTGCTTTCAGCATTATCTATTCGGCCAACTATTTTGGATAAGATTAAAGAGGCTCAATAGAAGGATTCAAAGGAGAAGAGTATCATAGTGAGTAAGTTGAAGGACGCCTCCTCTGAGTTCAGTCTCTCCAAGGATGGTATTTTGAAATTTAGGAATCGATGGTATGTTCCAAGTGATGAAGAATTACGTTGGTTGATCTTGGCCGAGGCGCACTCGTCTCCTTTTTCTGTACACCATGGCAATATCAAGATGTATCAGGACTTAAAGTTACTTTACTGGTGGCCAAATTTGAAGAGGGATGTTGCCAAATATGTGGAGTCGTGTTTGGTATGCCAACAAGTTAAGGCAGAGCATCAACGTCCAGGAGGTACCCTTCAACCCATACCGATCCCGAATGGAAGTGGGAAAACATTGCCATGGATTTTGTTGTAGGATTACCTAAGACAACTAAAGGTCATGATAGCATCTGGGTTGTGGTTGACAGAATGATGAAATCAGCTCACTTCTTACCTGTAAAGACAACTTACACGATGGACCAGCTTGCTAAATTGTATGTTCAGGAAATTATCAGATTGCATGGGATTCCGATATCCATTGTCTCCGATCGTGATCCCAGGTTCACCTCGAGGTTTTGGCAAAGTCTTCAAGACACGTTGGGAACAAAGTTGACCCTCAGCACTGCTTTTCACCCTCAGACTGATGGACAATCCGAATGGACAATTCAGACACTCGAGGATATGTTAAGGGCGTGTGTGCTAGATTTTCAGGCATCTTGGAGTCGATGCCTGCCATTGGTTGAATTCTCCAACAACAATAGTTTCCAGTCCACCATTGGTTTGACACCATACGAAGCACTGTTTGGCAGGAAATGCAGATCACCCTTATATTGGGACGAAGTTGGCGAAGTAAAACTTCTAGGCCCTGAAATTTTGCAGCAGATGTCAGACAAGATTGCCATTATTAGGAAAAGAATGATGACAGCACAAAGCTGACAGAAGAGTTATGTAGACCAAAGAAAGAGAGATCTTGAGTTTGCCGTCAGAGACGAAGTTTTCTTAAAGGTTTCACCATTTAAAGGAGTTTTAAGATTCGGAAAAAAGGGAAAGCTCAATCCACGATTCATTGGACCATCCCATGTCTTGGCGAGGATTGGCAGTACAGCTTACAAATTGCAGTTGCCTCCGTCACTGGAAAAGGTTCATAATGTTTTTCATGTGTCGATAGTAAGGAAATGCATACGTGATCCGACGCAGGTTGTTAAGCCAACAAAAATCGAAATTGAGCCGACACTAATGTATGAAGAGAACCTTGTTCGAATTATGGAAACTGCAGTTAAGACTCTGCAGAATAAAGAGATCCCACTAGTGAAAATTTTGTGTACGAATCATGGCATTGAAGAACCCACATGGGAGCGACAGCAGGACATGTTGATCAAATATCCAGAGCTCTTTGTTTGATAAATTTTTTAGGACGAAAATTTTGTTTAAGAAGGGGTGGATGTAACACTCGACAATTTTGGCCAGGTGATTTTTTTAACTGATTTAACTGTCACCTTTTATCGACCTTTTTTGATGAGCTCCGACCTGCAAATAGGACTTAAGAACTCGAAGAAGACTGGTTAGCTCTGGGTGACACAAATCTGAGAAAATCGAGAATGGAAAATATCAAACGTGCTTGAAATTTATTGAAATTTTAGGTGAATCTTGTGAAGTGAGTGAGGTGTGTACTGGTGAAAGTCGTGGTCCAGATTCGTTAAGATGAAGGATTTATGGAATGTTTTCTGAGAATCGGCTGGTGAGTGCTTCAATGGAGCTTCTGGCAAGAGTTTCTTCCAAGGAAGAAAACTCGATTCAAGGAACTGGTTAAGGCCACTCCTTGCTGTTTTCCGCTCTCAGAAGAGTGGAGAAGGAGGTGGCGAAATCCACTCCAACTAGCTACCAAGCTAGAAGAATGGTTCGGAAGCAAAACCCCTCGGTTGTTGTCAACCGAGCTTACCTTGGAAGGTCTTTGCTCCAAGCTTCTTCTTCTATTGAGAGAGAAATCCGTGGTTGATCATAAATCAACCAAAAAAAGTTACAAACACCAATGCCATGAATATATAGACCTAATGGTGGGCTTGGGTTTGGGCTTGGGCTTGGACTTGGACTTGGAAGAGGAATGATGGTCACCATTTGGGCTTGAGCCATGTCTTCAACTTCAATGGGCCAAACCAAGCCACCAACTAATCCTATCATTCATCTAACCCTAACATGCATCTAATCCTAACACGCATCTAATCCTAACATGCATCTAATAAAGTTTAAACAAGAAGGCTTCACGTTTGCCAATAAGTTTGAAATTTCAAAAAAGCAACAAATATTAAAGCTCGGGAAGACAAATTCCCATGTGAGCATTAAGGTGTCTCTTTAGTCTTTCCACATGAGGAGATGCTTCGGTTGGTCAACGTCTCTAGCTTTAATCTCCCACTTCAAGTCATCCACGGTGTCCTCCATGTCTTCACACGAACCATGACCTGCAAAAGAGACAAGTGTGTTAGTCAAATTGTGGACTCGAGTCTGGGATCGTGTAATGGGCCTACGGGGCACATCATCCTCCCCAGGTGATAGGTCCATGACATTGAACGTTACCGATACTCCATAATCTCCAGGCAGCTCAATCTTATAAGCATTATTATTGATCCGCTGCAACACCTTGAAGGGTCCATTCGCGCGAGGAAGAAGTTTAGATTTTCTTTTGTCGGGGAATCTATCTTTTCGTAGGTGTAACCAAACTAAATCGCCTTCATTGAAAATAACCTCTTTTCGGCCTTTGTTTACTCGTTTGGCCACGCTCGCATTTCTCTTCTCGATGGCTTGACGCACGTTCTCATGTAATTTTTTAATCTGTTTGGCCTTGTTTGCTTCTGATGGGTTGGCCAGTTCATTAATCGGTAACGGAACAAGGTCCAATGGTGTACATGGATTAAACCCATAGGTAACCTCAAAGGGCGTTTGCTCAGTAGTGGAATGAAGGGTGGAAGGGTGCGGTTGTAGGAAAATTCCAATCCGGGAAGGACTACATCCCAACTGGATAGTTTCTTACCTACAATACTGCGTAAGAGGGAGCCTGAGGTCCTGTTAACAACTTCCGTCTGCCCATCAGTTTGGGGGTGGAAAGATGTGCTAAAACACAGCTTCGTCCCCAACTTCTTCCACAAAGTGGTCCAGAAGGAGCTTAAAAATTTAGTGTCCCGGTCCGACACTATGGAATGCAGTATACCATGTAGGCGAACGATTTTCTTGAAAAATAGGTCAGCTATAGAAAAGGCGTCATCCGTTTTTGCACAATGAATGAAATGTGCCATCTTAGAGAAACGATCCACAACCACCATGATCAAATCCTTATTACGAGCAGTTCATGGCAATCCCAAAATGAAGTCCTTACTAACTTCAGTCCAAGGGTGCAAAGGAATGGGTAAGGGCATATACAAGCCTTGTGGTAGAACCTTACTCTTGGCTTTCTTGCACACGACGCATGTCCCCACAATGCGGTGCACGTCTCTTTTCATATGTGGCCAAAAGAAGTGTTCCTTAAGCATATCGAGGGTCTTCTTCTCCCCGAAATGACTCGCTAACCCTCCACAATGGGCTTCTTTTACAAGACATCACCTTAAACTCTCTTGCGGAATACATAATTTTCCCTCCCTTAATAAATAGTCAGCCCTTTTCTTGCACTTGGTGTAATAAGATCCGAAATCAGGGTCAGATTCGTAACTATGCTTGATCCATTCAAATCCAAAGAATCGAGTCCCTAATTCGGTAAGAAGAATGCGTTTCCTCGAAAGTGCATCGGCGACAACATTATTTTCCCCTTTCACATACTTTAGAATGTACGGAAACCTCTCCAAGAATTCCACCCACTTAGCATGCCTCTTGTTTAACTTGTGCTGACCCTTGATATATCGTAAAGTTTGATGGTCAGTATTGATAACAAATTCTCTTGACAAGAGGTAATGCTGCCAGTGCCCTAATGCTCTAATAACAGCATAAAATTCCTTATCATAAGTTGAGTAATTGAGCACGGCTCCTTTAAGTTTCTCACTAAAGTATGCAATGGGATTCCCTTCTTGCATGAGTACGGCTCCAATGCCAACTCCAGAAGCATCAGTCTTAATTTCAAATACCTTGTTAAAGTTGGAAGTGCTAACACATGCGAGTGACATAACTTGTCCTTGATTAGCTCAAAGCTCTTTTGACAAACCGGGGTCCAAGTAAACTCTTTTCCCTTCTTAGTGCAATCAGTGAGCGGTGGGACTATTGAACTAAAGTCTTTTATGAACCTCCGGTAAAAAGAGGCCAGATCATGGAAGCTACGTAATTCGGTTAAAGAGTTGGGGGTAGGCCAATCCTTAATAGCCTGGATCTTGTCAACATCGGCTTCCATGCCATCTTTAGAAATGACAAACCCTAGGAAATAAACTTTATCTTGCGCGAATACGCATTTGCTTAAATTCCCAAATAATTGAGCTTTTTGTAGGGTTTGGAAAAGTACACTAAGATGGTTGAGGAGTTGTGGGAGGTCTAGATTGTACACCAAAATATCGTCAAAATAGACAACAATAAATTTTCCTAGGAAATCTTTCAGCACGTGGTGCATAAGTCTCATGAAGGTACTGGGCGCGTTAGATAACCCAAAGGGCATCACCATCCACTCAAAAAGCCCGTACTTAGTCTTAAATGCCGTCTTCCACTCGTCACCTTCTTTCATTCTAATTTGGTGGTAACCACTCTTAAGGTCCACCTTAAAAAATATTGAGGCTCCACTGAGCTCATCCAACATATCCTCGAGCCTTGGAATAGGGTATCTATATTTGACGGTAATTTGATTCACGGCTCGGCTATCAACACACATCCTCATTTTGCCGTCTTTCTTAGGTACCAATAGTGAGGGAACTGCACAGGGGCTCATGGACTCTCGTATATATCCTTTATCCAACAATTCTTGTACTTGATCTTGAAGTATCTTGGTCTCCTCGGGGTTCATTCTATAGGCCGGTCTATTAGGTAGTGTAGCCCTGGGTATGAGGTCAATTTGATGTTCTATACCACGTAGAAGTGGTAATCCTTGGGGCAGTTCCTCATGAAACACGTCTTGGAATTGATTGAGTAACTTCTTCACGATGTCAGGGATTACCCCTAGCTCCATAACTCTATCTCGAAATAATATTAGGATCATGGGATCTCCTCGAAGCACCGATGCCTCTATCTCCGATTTAGTTATAAAAAGATTTGCTTTATTCTTCGCTTCTTTTCTAGCGGCATCGTCTTTGGATATTTCCTCAGGGGTCAAAGGTGCTAACTTAATTGTTTTACCACCAAACTTAAGGGAATAGTAGTTAGAATATCCATCGTGGTTCACTCTTTGATCAAATTGCCAGGGTCGTCCAAGAAGTAAGTGGCTAGCACTCATGGGCACGACATCACATATAACAGAATCTTGATATTTTCCCATAGCAAAATCTACTCTCACTTGTCGAGAGACCTTAACATCATCCCTATCATCTAGCTATCGTAACTTATAAGGGTGGGGATGCGTAGTCGTCTCTAATCCTAACTTCTTAACTAACTCATCAGATGCCACATTGGCACAACTTCCTCCATCTATAATTAAAGAGCATATCTTATCCTTGATAACACATCTACTATGAAAGATATTCTCACGTTGGCAATCTTCTCCTGAATTCTTAGTCACCAGGACTCGTCTCCTAACCATCAACAAGGGTCCCTCAGGAGCGCGCACGACTTCGTCCTCAGTGTCACTTTCCTCGACATCTTTGTCCTCTATTCCTACCTCGTGGTCATCCTCACTCTCAACTTCTCCCGTATCTTCCTTGATAATCATCACCCGTCGATTCGGACATTGAGCAATATAATGACCTAGACCTTGACATTTATAACACTTGATTTCTCTCGCTCTTAGTGGGTTGGCTTTTTCGACTAAGGTTTTGTTACTGGACTTCTTAAGTGGCCAACTAGGGTTAAAAGGCTTCTTTCCTTCAGCCTTGTCAAAGGGATTGATTGGCGCGGGTGGCTTAGTGGTGACTTTAGGAGGAATGTGGGGGGTAAACTTAGTAGGGTAGGTAGATTTTCTCTTTCTATTGTGCTGTCGCTCAATCGTCATGGCCATATGAACTATTGCATCTAAGGACTCTGCTGGGTGTATTTCAACTGGATCTCCTATGTCTCTATTCAATCCTCGAATGAATCTAGCAATAACTTGCTCCTCAGGTTCTTCCATATCTACTCGTATCCTTAGAGTTTCAAATTCAGCTAGGTAAGCCTCAACGAATCGAGTTCCTTGTCGTAGGTTTTGGATTTGAAGGAATAGATCTTGTCGGTAATGGGTGGGTATGAACCTCTTAGTCATGAGCGACTTCATTGCTCTCCATGTCGTAATGGGGGTATCTCCTATCCGTCGTCTTTGGAGCTTAATATTGGACCACCAGAGGGCCGCATATCCCGATAGCTCTACGGATACTAACTGGATCTTTACTTTATCGGAGTACTCATAATAGTCGAAAACTTTCTCTACCTTATCAATCCATTCTAAAAAGGTATCTCCATCGCATGTTCCGTCAAATGGGGGTATATGTAGCTTGACACTTCTAAGGTCCTCTTGATCCTTTCGTCTACTTGGTCGAAAAGTCTCTTCATCATCTAAGGTCCATTCTTCCTCCTCCTCCTCATAAAGCAGGTTTCGTCTCCTAGGATACTCAGGTCTTTCTTCATCCGAGGTGAGATATGGTTCTTGAAATCGTCTCCTAGGATTTCTAGGTCTAAATCGAGGTGGGGGTTCTCGGGTCGCTTCATTTGGAATTCTCGAATTAAGGACTTCCATTATGTGTTTCATGCTAAGGGTTAAGTCCTTAAGTTGTTGGCCTATATGGTTAACTTCTCCACTAAGACCATCTAATTGTCCTTGCATGCTAGACTCTCCCTCTTGTGGGGTGTGAGTCTGAGTCTCGGGTTGGGGAATGTCTTGGTCCTGGTTCGGTTCTTGATTCATATCTTGGTTTAGCTCTCGGTTAATTGCACTCCTAGTCTTCATTCATGTGAATACTAAGTTTTAGGAAGGAAGATTTTAATTAGGTTTAAGTTGATCATAAATTGTTAGGATAGGGAAAAATGGTGAACCTAACTAGAATTTCAATCTAGAAATTTTGAAATGCATTTTTAAGGGCCTAAACGATGTTTTTTAAGGGTCAATGCATGATCGAATTTCGGTTTTGGACCCTTGCATTTTGTAGAGCTCTTCGAGAGCTTCGATTTGACAGGTGGCTCGTCGAAAACTGACACTTGTAGCCAAAGTTATGGCCGTTTTAGTGGGGAAAGGTCAAATTCACTGACAAACAAGTTTTAAATCCACTAAACAGAAATAATCGATTCGTACGTGCTCTTTAACGCCTTAGTGAACTTAATACATATATTCCCAAACATGCAATTACAAACAATTATCTTACTAACTGAACCTTATTAGTTTAAATCTCATCCAAACACAAAGTGAAAGCGACATAAAGCGAACACCAAATGTAGAGGCTAGTTTAGGTTATGCACTTTTACTTAACTCTCACTCCTTTTAGCAACGTTTTACTTTATCAATGTAATTCAAATGAAAAGGCAAATATTCTCAGTAGATTAATGTACTAAGACTACATCAACAGAACATTATAACATGAAGCTCGGATTTAAATATGCAACTGCATTAAACTATAACACTAAACAGCAAATTAAACCACTAAACAACAACTTAAACCACCAAACAGCAACACAAAATGATGTTAATCAAACATATTTCTTAATGCTCAGATCTGTGATTAGGACAACATGTTCTTAAGTGCTGGAAAAGTGAGATACACAGCAGCCAAGTCAGCAAACCAAAAAGAGAAAGAAAAACAGCAAGTACTAAGTTTGTTAGGGTTTGTTCTACCAAAAAGAGAAGGAAAATAAGCAACACGAAAATGGTAGAATACTTTTCAAAAACTCAAGCTCAAAGTTGCAGACTACTAATAAAAATGTTCTGGAAATGCTCTTTGCAAGAAACTAAAAGAAAATAAAAGAGAAGGTAAGAAAAACAGCAAGAACACCAAACCGAAAATGAAGAACAGCAAGCACCCGGTTTTGGTGCCTCGGTTTTGGGCAACCAAATGGGTTTAGAAAACCAAACCGATCTGGTTTCCCTCACCCTAAGAGAGCTATCCAAGCTCTGATACAACCTGATGAGCTCCGATCTGCAAATAGGACTCAAGAACTCGAAGAAGACCGGTTAGCTCCGGGTGACACAAATCCGAGAAAACCGAGAATGGAAAATGTAAAAGAAATAACAAACGTGCTTGAAATTTAATGAAATTTTAGGTGAATCTTGTGAAGTGAGTGAGGTGTGTGCTGGTGAAAGTCGTGGTCCAGATTCGTTAAGATAAAGGATTTATGGAATGTTTTCCGAGAATCGGCCGGTGAGTGCTTCAATGGAGCTTCTGGCAAGAGTTTATTCCAAGGAAGAAAACTCGATTCAACGAACTGGTTAAGGCCACTCCTTGCTATTTTCCGCTCTCAAAAGAGTGGAGAAGGAGGTGGTGAAATCCACTCCAACTAGCTACCAAGCTAGAAGAATGGTTCGGGGGCGCAACCCCTCGGTTGTTGTCAACCGAGCTTACCTTGGAAGCTCTTTGCTCCAAGCTTCTTCTTCTATTGAGAGAGAAATCCGTGGGTGCTCATAAATCAACCAAAAAAAGTTACAAACACCAATGCCATGAATATATAGAACTAATGGTGGGCTTGGGTTTGGGCTTTGGCTTGGACTTGGACTTGGACTTGGAAGAGGAATGATGGTCACCATGTGGGCTTGAGCCATGTCTTCAACTTCAATAGGCCAAACCAAGCCACCAACTAATCCTATCATTCATCTAATCCTAACATGCATCTAATCCTAACATTCATCTAATAAAGTTTAAACAAGAAGGCCAACGTTTGCCAATAAGTTTGAAATTTCAAAAAAAGCAACAAATATTAAAGCTCGGGAAGACAAATTCCCATGTGAGCATTAAGGTGTCTCTTTAGTCTTTCCACATGAGGAGATGCTTCAGTTGGTCAACGTCTCCAGCTTTAATCTCCCACTTCAAGTCATCCACGGTGTCCTCCAAGTCTTCACACGAACCATGACCTGCAAAAGAGACAAGTGTGTTAGTCAAATTGTGGACTCTAGTCTGGGATCGTGTAATGGGCCTACGGGGCACATCATTTTTTTTTTTAAATTAATGCCTGATTTATTGAATTCCAAGTGGTGTGAAACTAGATTGGGTGACAAAATTGTAATTAAGATGAATTTTAATTAGTATAAATAGAAAATGGAAATCCTTATACCTCACTAAAACCCCACTGTAGCCGAAATTCCTCTCTTGGCGATTTCCCTTTTTCTCCAGTGCTCTTCCTCTCCCTCTCTCTCTCGGCCATCTACTCCTCTATCTAGATAAGACTTAGACAATGTAGTTGTTGGTTAGTTACTTAGAGCTCTGTTTTCAGCTAAGACTTGTAGTTTCGGATTCATCAATGGCTTAGTAATAGTAGTGACATTTGTAATCTGTGGTTAGTTACTAGGTTGAATCTGGTTATTTATTAGGTTCTGGAAGTTAATCTGTGCACACTAGGTGCTCGACTAAGAATATTTAGAAGTATATATATATATGTTAGATTCTAGGATGACTTTTGGTTAGAACTTTTAGGATTTTGATTTAACACTGTAAGGTGAAATGTTTTAGGTGAAGAAGGTCCAAAGAGAAGTGCCTAAATTTGCTAAGGAAACCAGGTAAGTGGGTGAGTAGGGTTCCCGGCCATTAGGGCCCTACATCACAAGGGTACTAAGTTAAAGTTGATTATGATGTCCGAAAGCTGTTTCTGTTATTGTCTATATGGTTATGATATGTGAGTTAGCAACATGATTTATTGTTGAATGATTGATCTGTACTTTTAGTCCGATGAAATAAGAGTACTCATACTCATGCTTCACGATTGTTTCCTTTTCAAGCATATAAAAATGTTTTAAGTGCATGTTTTCCTTCACGATCAAGATATGAACATGAAACTTATGTAACAAGGATTAAGAGAGGGTTGGGGGCAGTTTGGCGTATGTCACTGTCTAAAAGGAGGACCATGAATACGACCCGCAAGGGACTATGTACACTTTCACTGTCAACCCCCTTTTCGGCACAAATCCTCCCTTAATCCACAATATGTAAACGATGAACAAGAACAAGAACAATAACATGAACAAGAATATGAACAAGAATATGACGAGAAATGATTATGAAAATGTGTTCCTTTCAACTGTGCATTCATCCATACATGTTAGTATTGCACTCCTTACTAAGCATTAAGCTTATAGTTTAAACCTTATGATGTAGGTGACGAATTATCAGGTGAGGATTTCAAACCCAATGAAGATGTCTAAGACTGGTTGCTGGATGGTGCTCAGGGTGACAATTTGTGGCTTGAAGGCGAATACAACCCCTGGTTACTGCTCTTAAGATGTTAGTAAAGATTATGAATACGTATGACTAAGTAGGATGAGATTTTTCTTATAACGTCGGATTTTAGAAATTGTCGGATTCAATTCCTAAGTTTGATGGTAATTATGAGGATATAGAATGATTTGTTATATTTAAGTCTTCCGCTACACGTATTTTGGATGAGTCTATGGATTATATTGTGCAAGTTTACGTCAGTCATGTTAAAGTCTATAAAAAAAATCAGGATGTCTTCTACCGGTAGATGTCTTCTATCGGGCGATGTTCAATGAGTCATGTCGGATGCACATGTCAATCGGTAGATGTAGATTTTCACTATCGGTAAAAGTGAGTATTATGTCTTGTCATTTTGTGATCGGTAGATGTTGTTTATCTCTATAGGTAGATGTTGTTTATTATTATCGGTAGAAGTCTTACGTCGGGTAATATTTAATGAGTCACGTGGGATGCACATGACATTCAGTAGATGCTGTTTATTATTATCGGTAGAAGTCTTCTGTCTGGTAATATTTAATGAGTCACATGGGATGCACATGAAAATCGGTAGATGTTGTTGTTTATTACTATCGGTAGAAGTGGGAATTATGTTTTGTCGTTTTGCGATCGGTAGATGCGAGAAGAAAATTTTGTTGTTTGCAATCGGTAGATGTTCTTTGATTTTCAATTCCCTCAGCTAAATGTTTTAACATTCTGTCTTTTGTTAATGTTACTTAATGAGTTTTCCGTTGAATGGTCGAGGATTTAAAGATAAAATTTTTATTATTGAGAGTAATGTCAAAATTTTTCGTAAAATTTCTTAGTCCAGTCCTATGTCATGGGTAACAAATCGGGTTTGGAAGACTCGGGGTGTTACAGGTCGTGCCATTTTTTAACCTTCTCCTTATAGATCTTTGAGTTTTCATAGCCCTCTAATCTCAGCTCTTCTAGTTTCTGTAATTGTAGAAATCTGCTCTTTCTTGCTTGTTATAGGTCTAAGTTCAATGTCTTTAATGCCCAGAAGGCCTTTTGCTCTAACTCAACAGGTAAATGGCAAGTCTTTCCATAAATCAAATTGTAAGGTGTGGTGCCCAAAGGTGTTTTATATGCCCACAAAGCATCGTCCAATTTCTGAGACCAATCTTTTCTATTAGGCTGTACAACTTTTTCAAATATGTTCTTTATCTCCTTGTTAGAAATTTCTGCCTGCCCATTACTCTGTGGATGGTAAGCTGTTGTAACTTTATGTCTGACTCCATATTTACTCAGTAATCCTGTGAACAACCTATTGCAAAAGTGAGAACTTCCATCGCTTATAATAGCTCGCGGTGTTCTGAAGCGTGTGAAGATGTTTTTCTGTAAAAACTTTAGAACACTCTTCCCTTCATTATTCGGAATTGCACTGCCTCAACCCATTTAGACACATAATCTACAGCCAACAAAATATATTGATTCCCGAAAAGAACATGGAAACGGTACCATGAAATCTATCCCCCATACGTCGAATATTTCCACGTCCAAAATATTTGTTAGTGGCAACTCGTGTTTCCTTGAAATATTCCCTACTCTTTGGCATCTGTCACAATTTTTATTAAACTCATTAGCATCCTTAAAAAGAGAGGGCCAGTTCAAACTTGACTGCAAAACTTTTGCAGCTATTCAGGTTCCTCCATAATGGCAGCCATATGAAGCTGCGTGGCATTGCTACAGTACTGACTTCATTTCCTCCTCTAGTACGCATTTCCTCATTAACTGATCAGCTCCTTGTTTAAAGAGAAACAGTTCATCCCAAAAATACTGCTTTACATCTTTCAAAAATTTTCTTTTCTACTGATAATCTAAATCAAAAGGGATTATATCACTTACAATAAAATTGACAAAATCAGCGTACCAAGGAACTGAAGACACTTCCAATTTTAGTATCTGTTCATCATGGAAGGATTCTCTTATAATTCCATCATCTTCCTTCTCACCCATATTCTCCAGTCGAGATAAATGATCAGTCACCTGGTTTTCACATCCCTTTCTGTCACGAATCTCCACATCAAACTCTTAAAGTAAAACCACCCAGCGAATAAGTCTAGGTTTGGCATCCTTCTTTGCAAACAAGTACTTTATTGCTACATGGTTAGTGTACACAATAACTTTTGTGTCGATTAAATATGCTCTGAATTTGTCGAATGCAAACACACCAACTAAAAGTTCCTTTTCTGTGGTTATCTAATTCTTTTTAGCATCGTTCAAGGTTTTGCTGGCGTAATAAATAGAGTGAAATAGCTTGTCTGTCTTCTGCCCAAGTACAACTCCCATAGCATAATCACTGGCATCAGACATTAGAATGAAAGGTGAAGTCCAGTCTGGTACAGTTATCACAGGTGCTGTGATCAACTTTTTCTTCAGCAGGTTAAAAACTTCCAGACAATTTTTGTCAAAGTTGAATGAAATATTCTGCTCCAGTAGCATGCATAAGGGCTTCAATATTTTTGAAAAGTCTTTAATGAAGCGCCTATAGAATCATGTATATCCCAAGAAGCTTCTAATTCCTTTCACTGTTTTTGGTGGAGGTAGCTTTTCAATAATTTTGGTTTTTGCTTTATCCACATCTAAACCTTTTTATGAAACCCTATGCCCAAGAACTATTCCTTCTAGAACCATAAAATGACACTTTTCCCAGTTTAAAACTAGGTTAGTTTCCATGCATCTCTTCAATACTTTCTCTAGATTTTCCAGATAATTTTCAAAAGAGTCTCCAATAATTGAGAAATCAACCATAAATATTTCCAAGCATTCTTCAAGCATGTCTGAAAATATGGCCATCATACAAGGTTGGAATGTGGTAGGAGCATTGCATAACCCAAAAGGCATCCTCCTGAAAGCGAAAGTTCTATATGGGCAGGTAAAGTTTGTTTTCTCTTGGTCTTCTAGGGCTATTGTAATATGATTGTACCCCGAATATCCATCCAAACGCAGTAGAATTTTTTACCTGTTAGTCTGTCCAACATTTGATCAATAAAGGGGAGAGGAAAATGGTCTTTTCGGGTGGCTTTATTCAGCTTCCTGTAGTCCATGCAAATCCTCCAACCTGTAACCGTTCTTGTTTGTAACACCCAAGTTTTTCGAATTTCCGCTCCAAGGGTGTTTTCATAAATAAGAAATATGGGTCCGTTTTGTGAGCCGGAGGTTTTATTAGGACCCTAGAGATTTATGGGGATTTTTAGAAGAATAAGTAAAGTTTTAGAAATCCAAATCGATAGTGTAACGCCGAGTTACGGTTTTTCGCCTATAGTGTTTTAATTCGTAAAAATAGTAAATTAAGTCTGTTTTGCGAACGGAGAGTTTCGTTAGAACCCTAGAAATAAGTTGAAATATTTGGTGGAATAAGGAAGCTTCGGAGAATTCAAAATGATGGGCGAAATAACAAAACGAGCAAAGAAATGAGTGAGGGGCAAACTTGTAAATATAAAGTTAAGTTTTATTATTATTAAAAATAAATAAAAACACTCCCTCCCCCACTCACGATTTCATTTTTCTCCAGAGAGCAAGTCTCTCTCATTTTTTTGGCGATTCCTCCCTCAACACTTCTTTTCCACGATCGATCGACGTTCCGTTTTCCGGCGATTTCTCCTCCGGTTTTCTTTTCCAATCAATGCTCTAGGTAAGTTCTAAGCTCTAGGCTCCTTTGGATGTTGTTTTAGGGTTCTAAGCTCTACCCAAGTGCATGTATCGCTTCAAGTAGTAAAAATATCGATCCCACGAGGATATTCTTAAATGAGTTAATTGTTATAAAAATCTTTAAAAATATTAATATGATAAATGAAATAATTGGAAATAAAATTTGAATGACGATGCAACAAAATAAAGCAGGATAAACGAGATAAAATCAATAAATAGAAGCCTTGGCTAGGATCAATTTCTTCGTTACGATCATTTTACTACTGATGCTCTGGTGATGCTCTGCAGCATTGTCTATGAACAGCAAGAATAAAATAATTCTAGGATTCGTTTGAATTGCCTAGGTAAATTAAATTTAGAATTTCTCTCAATCTTGAATGAATGTAACTAATATTGAATTTCCTAATTGCCCTATTCTTATTGCCAATCGAATCAATGCTAACTATGTTATAATAATTTAATCCGATTAATTATTCATGCATCTTAGAATTTATATTTATCTTTCGATACAATATAAACATGGATCATCAACCTATCTATCGATATGATCTAAATTAAGTAAGGAATATCATAAATAATTATTCAATAAACAATCTCATAAACAAATCGAGATCGTAGCAAAATTCGTAACGAATACTATTGTCCTAACCAAGAAGTAAATTTTAGCCTGAAATCATGATAACAAAACTAAACATAAAAATTAAGAAGAATATCAAAAGTAGCAGAGAAGAAGAAGAAGATGTAGTTCTCCAGCCCGTGCCTCCAGACCTCTATTTCTGTTCTCCTTTTATTATATTTTTGTGTATTGTATCTTCTCTCTCCAATCCCTGGAATAATGCATTCTCTTTCTTCCTATTCGAGATTTTATTTTCTTTTTATGGCCCTCCTCTCTCTCTTTCTAGTGCTCTCTCTCTTGTGATATTTTGTCTTTTAGTTCTTCCTTTTAGATTGCCACTTCAGCTTCTGCTGCTTCTCCAAGTCGTCCATATTGCTCTGTCGTCCATTTGCATTTATCGTCCATTCTGCTCTGTCGTCCATTTGCATTTATCGTCCATTCTGCTCTGTTGTCCATTTGCATTTATTGTCCAATTACTTTTATCGTCCATTTGCTCTGTCGGCCATTCTGCTCTATCGTCCATAATTATCGTCCACTTCTCCCAGTCGTCCACTCTCTCTATCGTCCACTTCTCCCAGTCGTCCACTGTCTTCTCTTTCCTCAATAAAATTGGGATTTTATTCTCCTATTATCCCATGAATTATGGCATTCAATTAGGGTAAAATCAAATTTCTCCAAACCGATTTTTATTCCCCTGATTTACTCATTTTAGCTCTTGGATTTAAACTTGAATTTTCTTATTTATCTTTTTTGCCTTTCCCGCTTTAGTCTCTGCATTAATAAAATAAATATAATGAATTAAAAGAATCTGCTCATTCTAAAAATATACATAAAATATATCAATTTCATCCAAATTATTGATACTGCATGATGTTTGCAGAATCACCGCGGCATTAGCATTAAAACTCACAATTTCATAATAATCTACTCAAATCATTCAAGTTTCATCATGCACATTAGCATCAAATAACTCTAAAATAAGAGTTATCATCTGTCACACACTTACATAACCCATTCAAGCCCTCAATACATCCTAAATCACGTAACGCTATAACTTAATAAGTAAACTTTTTATCTTAAATCCTTAATTCAAATTTCCCTTCTACTCTACCCTCTCATTTCTAATTTATCACACTTACCTCTTATACTGTAATGCCCCGAATTTTATAAACCCAGTACGCTACACATATATACTGAACTAATAAATATTCTGGGAAAAATTTAAAGCTTCCCTCAACGGCTAAAATCGACTTTCATTTAAAAGATTAATACTTGCAGCAGAAAACATTCACGTAAAACAGTGTCATTTTGAAAACAGACTAAAGATTCTCTCAGTTTAAATAGAGTAGTAGAGAAAACATTCAGAACTTTTCTGCAACGATGATAACCAGATCGACACTACTTGGCGATTTGGCATCCACAGAACTTGTCGACTACAGCTTAAGGTTTCATGCACGTCCATAACTCTGAGCGACATGCTCCGTAAACGCGACTTTAAATGAGGATGATGCTAGATGACAGCATCCTGGACATCAATTTTGGACAATGACTCACTCACTACACTCTACGACAATTTACTTATGACTTTGGACTATTGTTCCCTCAACGTCCACGGCTACATGAATAATTCGTCTATGGATTGTCGTCCACTGACTTACTTAATTTGATCGTCTACGAAACACGTGACTGTCCACGGTCCACGTGACTTTACCATCCATGAAATTAAATTGACTCATCGTCCACGGACCAACGTCCACAGAATTACATAAGTTCGTCATCCATGGGCCACGTGACTTAATCGTTCGCCCATGCGACTCATTTAAACATATTCGTCCACACTGACTACTTGACACACTTGTCCACGCAGACTACTTATACCTTATTCGTCCACGCAGACTACTTGACGCACTCGTCCACGCAGACTACTTATACCTTATTCGTCCACACAGACTACTTATACCTTATTCGTCCACACAGACTACTTATACCTTATTCGTCCACACAGACTACTTATACCTTATTCGTCCACACAGACTACTTATACCTTATTCGTCCACACAGACTACTTATACCTTATTCGTCCACACAGACTACTTATACCTTATTCGTCCACACAGACTACTTATACCTTATTCGTCCACACAGACTACTTATACCTTATTCGTCCACACAGACTACTTATACCTTATTCGTCCACACAGACTACTTATACCTTATTCGTCCACACAGACTACTTATACCTTATTCGTCCACACAGACTACTTATACCTTATTCGTCCACACAGACTACTTATACCTTATTCGTCCACACAGACTACTTATACCTTATTCGTCCACACAGACTACTTATACCTTATTCGTCCACACAGACTACTTATACCTTATTCGTCCACACAGACTACTTATACCTTATTCGTCCACACAGACTACTTATACCTTATTCGTCCACACAGACTACTTATACCTTATTCGTCCACACAGACTACTTATACCTTATTCGTCCACACAGACTACTTATACCTTATTCGTCCACACAGACTACTTATACCTTATTCGTCCACACAGACTACTTATACCTTATTCGTCCACACAGACTACTTATACCTTATTCGTCCACACAGACTACTTATACCTTATTCGTCCACACAGACTACTTATACCTTATTCGTCCACACAGACTACTTATACCTTATTCGTCCACACAGACTACTTATACCTTATTCGTCCACACAGACTACTTATACCTTATTCGTCCACACAGACTACTTATACCTTATTCGTCCACACAGACTACTTATACCTTATTCGTCCACACAGACTACTTATACCTTATTCGTCCACACAGACTACTTATACCTTATTCGTCCACACAGACTACTTATACCTTATTCGTCCACACAGACTACTTATACCTTATTCGTCCACACAGACTACTTATACCTTATTCGTCCACACAGACTACTTATACCTTATTCGTCCACACAGACTACTTATACCTTATTCGTCCACACAGACTACTTATACCTTATTCGTCCACACAGACTACTTATACCTTATTCGTCCACACAGACTACTTATACCTTATTCGTCCACACAGACTACTTATACCTTATTCGTCCACACAGACTACTTATACCTTATTCGTCCACACAGACTACTTATACCTTATTCGTCCACACAGACTACTTATACCTTATTCGTCCACACAGACTACTTATACCTTATTCGTCCACACAGACTACTTATACCTTATTCGTCCACACAGACTACTTATACCTTATTCGTCCACACAGACTACTTATACCTTATTCGTCCACACAGACTACTTATACCTTATTCGTCCACACAGACTACTTATACCTTATTCGTCCACACAGACTACTTATACCTTATTCGTCCACACAGACTACTTATACCTTATTCGTCCACACAGACTACTTATACCTTATTCGTCCACACAGACTACTTATACCTTATTCGTCCACACAGACTACTTATACCTTATTCGTCCACACAGACTACTTATACCTTATTCGTCCACACAGACTACTTATACCTTATTCGTCCACACAGACTACTTATACCTTATTCGTCCACACAGACTACTTATACCTTATTCGTCCACACAGACTACTTATACCTTATTCGTCCACACAGACTACTTGACGCACTCGTCCACGCAGACTACTTATACCTTATTCGTCCACACAGACTACTTGACGCACTCGTCCACGCAGACTACTTATACCTTATTCGTCCACACAGACTACTTGACGCACTCGTCCACGCAGACTACTTATACCTTATTCGTCCACACAGACTACTTGACGCACTCGTCCACGCAGACTACTTATACCTTATTCGTCCACACAGACTACTTATACCTTATTCGTCCACACAGACTACTTATACCTTATTCGTCCACACAGACTACTTATACCTTATTCGTCCACACAGACTACTTATACCTTATTCGTCCACACAGACTACTTATACCTTATTCGTCCACACAGACTACTTATACCTTATTCGTCCACACAGACTACTTATACCTTATTCGTCCACACAGACTACTTATACCTTATTCGTCCACACAGACTACTTGACGCACTCGTCCACGCAGACTACTTATACCTTATTCGTCCACACAGACTACTTATACCTTATTCGTCCACACAGACTACTTATACCTTATTCGTCCACACAGACTACTTATACCTTATTCGTCCACACAGACTACTTGACGCACTCGTCCACGCAGACTACTTATACCTTATTCGTCCACACAGACTACTTGACGCACTCGTCCACGCAGACTACTTATACCTTATTCGTCCACGCAGACTACTTGACGCACTCGTCCACGCAGACTACTTATACCTTATTCGTCCACACAGACTACTTATACCTTATTCGTCCACACAGACTACTTGACGCACTCGTCCACACAGACTACTGTTTCTCCCTACCAACTGTGGACAGCTATCCTCAAGACAGAAGCATAATTTAACCGATTATGCCCTAACATTAGACAATCCTGACTACTAAGAGGACTTATAAGCTTTGACAGCAAGCATTCAAAACAACATAAATCCACAACTTTATAAATCCAGAAAAACAATCTAATACTAAAACCAAATCGTGTTTTCATAATCAGAACAAGAAAACCACAGAGGTGTTAAAAACATCAAAACTACTGCTGTTATTGAAATCCTCAGCACACTTCAACAAAACACTTAACCACTGAGACTTCACATAGTGACATTTGTTAAACCGCCTCATCAGTGCACCAAACCGTGGTATAGATGTGCTTCATCAACATCGCCTATTCTTCTGTAAACTCAGAGAAATTATGTAACACCTGAGAAATTTCTGTAGCACACTCATGTCTTAGATTAAATGGTTAGGAGATGTTAATGATAAGTGATAAAGGGATTAGAAATGGATTGGAAGCAAGTCATGCAAAGGAATGAAGAATGATTGAAAAAGTCAAAACCATTTAGGTTGAAAAGTCAAAAGTTCTAACAACCAATAGAAATTTAACAATTAATGAAATAAAATAAGTAATGGTGGGGGTTTATAAGAATGAATCACTTGGGAGAATTCAAGATAGAAAGGGAGGAGTAATTTGCAATTTTAGAAAAACTTGTGGAGGAAAATTAAAAGAGAAAAGAAATTTAGGTCGGGCAACTAAGGCACTTCGGTGCGGGCAACTAAGGCACTTCGGTGCGGGCAACTAAGGCACTTCGGTGCGGGCAACTAAGGCACTTCGGTGCGGGCAACTAAGGCACTTCGGTGCGGGCAACTAAGGCACTTCGGTGCGGGCAACTAAGGCACTTCGGTGCGGGCAACTAAGGCCCTTCGGGGCGGGCAACTAAGGCACTTCGGTGCGGGCAACTAAGGCACTTCGGTGCGGGCAACTAAGGCACTTCGGTGCGGGCAACTAAGGCACTTCGGTGCGGGCAACTAAGGCACTTCGGTGCGGGCAACTAAGGCACTTCGGTGCGGGCAACTAAGGCACTTCGGTGCGGGCAACTAAGGCACTTCGGTGCGGGCAACTAAGGCACTTCGGTGCGGGCAACTAAGGCACTTCGGTGCGGGCAACTAAGGCACTTCGGTGCGGGCAACTAAGGCACTTCGGTGCGGGCAACTAAGGCACTTCGGTGCGGGCAACTAAGGCACTTCGGTGCGGGCAACTAAGGCCCTTCGGGGCGGGCAACTAAGGCACTTCGGTGCGGGCAATGTGTAAGGCACTTCGGTGCGGGCAACTAAGGCACTTCGGTGCGGGCAACTAAGGCCCTTCGGGGCGGGCAACTAAGGCACTTCGGTGCGGGCAACTAAGGCACTTCGGTGCGGGCAACTAAGGCACTTCGGTGCGGGCAACTAAGGCCCTTCGGGGCGGGCAACTAAGGCACTTCGGTGCGGGCAATGTGTAAGGCACTTCGGTGCGGGCAACTAAGGCACTTCGGTGCGGGCAACTAAGGCACTTCGGTGCGGGCAACTAAGGCACTTCGGTGCGGGCAACTAAGGCCCTTCGGGGCGGGCAACTAAGGCACTTCGGTGCGGGCAACTAAGGCACTTCGGTGCGGGCAACTAAGGCACTTCGGTGCGGGCAATGTGTAAGGCACTTCGGTGCGGGCAACTAAGGCACTTCGGTGCGGGCAACTAAGGCACTTCGGTGCGGGCAACTAAGGCACTTCGGTGCGGGCAATGTGTAAGGCACTTCGGTGCGGGCAATGTGTAAGGCACTTCGGTGCGGGCAACTAAGGCACTTCGGTGCGGGCAACTAAGGCACTTCGGTGCGGGCAACTAAGGCACTTCGGTGCGGGCAACTAAGGCACTTCGGTGCGGGCAACTAAGGCACTTCGGTGCGGGCAACTAAGGCACTTCGGTGCGGGCAACTAAGGCACTTCGGTGCGGGCAACTAAGGCCCTTCGGGGCGGGCAACTAAGGCACTTCGGTGCGGGCAATGTGTAAGGCACTTCGGTGCGGGCAATGTGTAAGGCACTTCGGTGCGGGCAACTAAGGCACTTCGGTGCGGGCAACTAAGGCACTTCGGTGCGGGCAATGTGTAAGGCACTTCGGTGCGGGCAATGTGTAAGGCACTTCGGTGCGGGCAATGTGTAAGGCACTTCGGTGCGGGCAACTAAGGCCCTTCGGTGCGGGCAATGTGTAAGGCACTTCGGTGCGGGCAACTAAGGCACTTCGGTGCGGGCAATGTGTAAGGCACTTCGGTGCGGGCAATGTGTAAGGCACTTCGGTGCGGGCAATGTGTAAGGCACTTCGGTGCGGGCAATGTGTAAGGCACTTCGGTGCGGGCAACTAAGGCCCTTCGGTGCGGGCAATGTGTAAGGCACTTCGGTGCGGGCAACTAAGGCACTTCGGTGCGGGCAATGTGTAAGGCACTTCGGTGCGGGCAATGTGTAAGGCACTTCGGTGCGGGCAATGTGTAAGGCACTTCGGTGCGGGCAACTAAGGCACTTCGGTGCGGGCAACTAAGGCCCTTCGGGGCGGGCAACTAAGGCCCTTCGGGGCGGGCAACTAAGGCCCTTCGGGGCGGGCAACTAAGGCACTTCGGTGCGGGCAACTAAGGCCCTTCGGTGCGGGCAACTAAGGCACTTCGGTGCGGGCAATGTGTAAGGCACTTCGGTGCGGGCAACTAAGGCACTTCGGTGCGGGCAACTAAGGCCCTTCGGGGCGGGCAACTAAGGCACTTCGGTGCGGGCAACTAAGGCACTTCGGTGCGGGCAACTAAGGCCCTTCGGGGCGGGCAACTAAGGCCCTTCGGGGCGGGCAACTAAGGCACTTCGGTGCGGGCAATGTGTAAGGCACTTCGGTGCGGGCAATGTGTAAGGCACTTCGGTGCGGGCAATGTGTAAGGCACTTCGGTGCGGGCAATGTGTAAGGCACTTCGGTGCGGGCAATGTGTAAGGCACTTCGGTGCGGGCAATGTGTAAGGCACTTCGGTGCGGGCAATGTGTAAGGCACTTCGGTGCGGGCAATGTGTAAGGCACTTCGGTGCGGGCAATGTGTAAGGCACTTCGGTGCGGGCAATGTGTAAGGCACTTCGGTGCGGGCAATGTGTAAGGCACTTCGGTGCGGGCAATGTGTAAGGCACTTCGGTGCGGGCAATGTGTAAGGCACTTCGGTGCGGGCAATGTGTAAGGCACTTCGGTGCGGGCAATGTGTAAGGCACTTCGGTGCGGGCAATGTGTAAGGCACTTCGGTGCGGGCAATGTGTAAGGCACTTCGGTGCGGGCAATGTGTAAGGCACTTCGGTGCGGGCAATGTGTAAGGCACTTCGGTGCGGGCAATGTGTAAGGCACTTCGGTGCGGGCAATGTGTAAGGCACTTCGGTGCGGGCAATGTGTAAGGCACTTCGGTGCGGGCAATGTGTAAGGCACTTCGGTGCGGGCAATGTGTAAGGCACTTCGGTGCGGGCAACTAAGGCACTTCGGTGCGGGCAATGTGTAAGGCACTTCGGTGCGGGCAATGTGTAAGGCACTTCGGTGCGGGCAATGTGTAAGGCACTTCGGTGCGGGCAATGTGTAAGGCACTTCGGTGCGGGCAATGTGTAAGGCACTTCGGTGCGGGCAATGTGTAAGGCACTTCGGTGCGGGCAATGTGTAAGGCACTTCGGTGCGGGCAATGTGTAAGGCACTTCGGTGCGGGCAATGTGTAAGGCACTTCGGTGCGGGCAATGTGTAAGGCACTTCGGTGCGGGCAATGTGTAAGGCACTTCGGTGCGGGCAATGTGTAAGGCACTTCGGTGCGGGCAATGTGTAAGGCACTTCGGTGCGGGCAATGTGTAAGGCACTTCGGTGCGGGCAATGTGTAAGGCACTTCGGTGCGGGCAATGTGTAAGGCACTTCGGTGCGGGCAATGTGTAAGGCACTTCGGTGCGGGCAATGTGTAAGGCACTTCGGTGCGGGCAATGTGTAAGGCACTTCGGTGCGGGCAATGTGTAAGGCACTTCGGTGCGGGCAACTAAGGCACTTCGGTGCGGGCAATGTGTAAGGCACTTCGGTGCGGGCAACTAAGGCACTTCGGTGCGGGCAATGTGTAAGGCACTTCGGTGCGGGCAATGTGTAAGGCACTTCGGTGCGGGCAATGTGTAAGGCACTTCGGTGCGGGCAACTAAGGCCCTTCGGGGCGGGCAACTAAGGCCCTTCGGTGCGGGCAACTAAGGCACTTCGGTGCGGGCAACTAAGGCCCTTCGGGGCGGGCAACTAAGGCCCTTCGGGGCGGGCAACTAAGGCCCTTCGGTGCGGGCAATGTGTAAGGCACTTCGGTGCGGGCAACTAAGGCCCTTCGGTGCGGGCAACTAAGGCCCTTCGGGGCGGGCAACTAAGGCACTTCGGTGCGGGCAACTAAGGCCCTTCGGGGCGGGCAACTAAGGCCCTTCGGGGCGGGCAATGTGTAAGGCACTTCGGTGCGGGCAATGTGTAAGGCACTTCGGTGCGGGCAATGTGTAAGGCACCTTTGGGGTGCAGGCAACTATGAGTTGAGTTGTTGAGTTGCATTGTGGTGTTGTGTTGCATTGGTTGGTTGTCGTGTGGTGTTGCATTGGTTGGTTGTCGTGTGGTGTTGCATTGGTTGGTTGTCGTGTGGTGTTGCATTGGTTGGTTGTCGTGTGGTGTTGCATTGGTTGGTTGTCGTGTGGTGTTGCATTGGTTGGTTGTCGTGTGGTGTTGCATTGGTTGGTTGTCGTGTGGTGTTGCATTGGTTGGTTGTCGTGTGGTGTTGCATTGGTTGGTTGTCGTGTGGTGTTGCATTGGTTGGTTGTCGTGTGGTGTTGCATTGGTTGGTTGTCGTGTGGTGTTGCATTGGTTGGTTGTCGTGTGGTGTTGCATTGGTTGGTTGTCGTGTGGTGTTGCATTGGTTGGTTGTCGTGTGGTGTTGCATTGGTTGGTTGTCGTGTGGTGTTGCATTGGTTGGTTGTCGTGTGGTGTTGCATTGGTTGGTTGTCGTGTGGTGTTGCATTGGTTGGTTGTCGTGTGGTGTTGCATTGGTTGGTTGTCGTGTGGTGTTGCATTGGTTGGTTGTCGTGTGGTGTTGCATTGGTTGGTTGTCGTGTGGTGTTGCATTGGTTGGTTGTCGTGTGGTGTTGCATTGGTTGGTTGTCGTGTGGTGTTGCATTGGTTGGTTGTCGTGTGGTGTTGCATTGGTTGGTTGTCGTGTGGTGTTGCATTGGTTGGTTGTCGTGTGGTGTTGCATTGGTTGGTTGTCGTGTGGTGTTGCATTGGTTGGTTGTCGTGTGGTGTTGCATTGGTTGGTTGTCGTGTGGTGTTGCATTGGTTGGTTGTCGTGTGGTGTTGCATTGGTTGGTTGTCGTGTGGTGTTGCATTGGTTGGTTGTCGTGTGGTGTTGCATTGGTTGGTTGTCGTGTGGTGTTGCATTGGTTGGTTGTCGTGTGGTGTTGCATTGGTTGGTTGTCGTGTGGTGTTGCATTGGTTGGTTGTCGTGTGGTGTTGCATTGGTTGGTTGTCGTGTGGTGTTGCATTGGTTGGTTGTCGTGTGGTGTTGCATTGGTTGGTTGTCGTGTGGTGTTGCATTGGTTGGTTGTCGTGTGGTGTTGCATTGGTTGGTTGTCGTGTGGTGTTGCATTGGTTGGTTGTCGTGTGGTGTTGCATTGGTTGGTTGTCGTGTGGTGTTGCATTGGTTGGTTGTCGTGTGGTGTTGCATTGGTTGGTTGTCGTGTGGTGTTGCATTGGTTGGTTGTCGTGTGGTGTTGCATTGGTTGGTTGTCGTGTGGTGTTGCATTGGTTGGTTGTCGTGTGGTGTTGCATTGGTTGGTTGTCGTGTGGTGTTGCATTGGTTGGTTGTCGTGTGGTGTTGCATTGGTTGGTTGTCGTGTGGTGTTGCATTGGTTGGTTGTCGTGTGGTGTTGCATTGGTTGGTTGTCGTGTGGTGTTGCATTGGTTGGTTGTCGTGTGGTGTTGCATTGGTTGGTTGTCGTGTGGTGTTGCATTGGTTGGTTGTCGTGTGGTGTTGCATTGGTTGGTTGTCGTGTGGTGTTGCATTGGTTGGTTGTCGTGTGGTGTTGCATTGGTTGGTTGTCGTGTGGTGTTGCATTGGTTGGTTGTCGTGTGGTGTTGCATTGGTTGGTTGTCGTGTGGTGTTGCATTGGTTGGTTGTCGTGTGGTGTTGCATTGGTTGGTTGTCGTGTGGTGTTGCATTGGTTGGTTGTCGTGTGGTGTTGCATTGGTTGGTTGTCGTGTGGTGTTGCATTGGTTGGTTGTCGTGTGGTGTTGCATTGGTTGGTTGTCGTGTGGTGTTGCATTGGTTGGTTGTCGTGTGGTGTTGCATTGGTTGGTTGTCGTGTGGTGTTGCATTGGTTGGTTGTCGTGTGGTGTTGCATTGGTTGGTTGTCGTGTGGTGTTGCATTGGTTGGTTGTCGTGTGGTGTTGCATTGGTTGGTTGTCGTGTGGTGTTGCATTGGTTGGTTGTCGTGTGGTGTTGCATTGGTTGGTTGTCGTGTGGTGTTGCATTGGTTGGTTGTCGTGTGGTGTTGCATTGGTTGGTTGTCGTGTGGTGTTGCATTGGTTGGTTGTCGTGTGGTGTTGCATTGGTTGGTTGTCGTGTGGTGTTGCATTGGTTGGTTGTCGTGTGGTGTTGCATTGGTTGGTTGTCGTGTGGTGTTGCATTGGTTGGTTGTCGTGTGGTGTTGCATTGGTTGGTTGTCGTGTGGTGTTGCATTGGTTGGTTGTCGTGTGGTGTTGCATTGGTTGGTTGTCGTGTGGTGTTGCATTGGTTGGTTGTCGTGTGGTGTTGCATTGGTTGGTTGTCGTGTGGTGTTGCATTGGTTGGTTGTCGTGTGGTGTTGCATTGGTTGGTTGTCGTGTGGTGTTGCATTGGTTGGTTGTCGTGTGGTGTTGCATTGGTTGGTTGTCGTGTGGTGTTGCATTGGTTGGTTGTCGTGTGGTGTTGCATTGGTTGGTTGTCGTGTGGTGTTGCATTGGTTGGTTGTCGTGTGGTGTTGCATTGGTTGGTTGTCGTGTGGTGTTGCATTGGTTGGTTGTCGTGTGGTGTTGCATTGGTTGGTTGTCGTGTGGTGTTGCATTGGTTGGTTGTCGTGTGGTGTTGCATTGGTTGGTTGTCGTGTGGTGTTGCATTGGTTGGTTGTCGTGTGGTGTTGCATTGGTTGGTTGTCGTGTGGTGTTGCATTGGTTGGTTGTCGTGTGGTGTTGCATTGGTTGGTTGTCGTGTGGTGTTGCATTGGTTGGTTGTCGTGTGGTGTTGCATTGGTTGGTTGTCGTGTGGTGTTGCATTGGTTGGTTGTCGTGTGGTGTTGCATTGGTTGGTTGTCGTGTGGTGTTGCATTGGTTGGTTGTCGTGTGGTGTTGCATTGGTTGGTTGTCGTGTGGTGTTGCATTGGTTGGTTGTCGTGTGGTGTTGCATTGGTTGGTTGTCGTGTGGTGTTGCATTGGTTGGTTGTCGTGTGGTGTTGCATTGGTTGGTTGTCGTGTGGTGTTGCATTGGTTGGTTGTCGTGTGGTGTTGCATTGGTTGGTTGTCGTGTGGTGTTGCATTGGTTGGTTGTCGTGTGGTGTTGCATTGGTTGGTTGTCGTGTGGTGTTGCATTGGTTGGTTGTCGTGTGGTGTTGCATTGGTTGGTTGTCGTGTGGTGTTGCATTGGTTGGTTGTCGTGTGGTGTTGCATTGGTTGGTTGTCGTGTGGTGTTGCATTGGTTGGTTGTCGTGTGGTGTTGCATTGGTTGGTTGTCGTGTGGTGTTGCATTGGTTGGTTGTCGTGTGGTGTTGCATTGGTTGGTTGTCGTGTGGTGTTGCATTGGTTGGTTGTCGTGTGGTGTTGCATTGGTTGGTTGTCGTGTGGTGTTGCATTGGTTGGTTGTCGTGTGGTGTTGCATTGGTTGGTTGTCGTGTGGTGTTGCATTGGTTGGTTGTCGTGTGGTGTTGCATTGGTTGGTTGTCGTGTGGTGTTGCATTGGTTGGTTGTCGTGTGGTGTTGCATTGGTTGGTTGTCGTGTGGTGTTGCATTGGTTGGTTGTCGTGTGGTGTTGCATTGGTTGGTTGTCGTGTGGTGTTGCATTGGTTGGTTGTCGTGTGGTGTTGCATTGGTTGGTTGTCGTGTGGTGTTGCATTGGTTGGTTGTCGTGTGGTGTTGCATTGGTTGGTTGTCGTGTGGTGTTGCATTGGTTGGTTGTCGTGTGGTGTTGCATTGGTTGGTTGTCGTGTGGTGTTGCATTGGTTGGTTGTCGTGTGGTGTTGCATTGGTTGGTTGTCGTGTGGTGTTGCATTGGTTGGTTGTCGTGTGGTGTTGCATTGGTTGGTTGTCGTGTGGTGTTGCATTGGTTGGTTGTCGTGTGGTGTTGCATTGGTTGGTTGTCGTGTGGTGTTGCATTGGTTGGTTGTCGTGTGGTGTTGCATTGGTTGGTTGTCGTGTGGTGTTGCATTGGTTGGTTGTCGTGTGGTGTTGCATTGGTTGGTTGTCGTGTGGTGTTGCATTGGTTGGTTGTCGTGTGGTGTTGCATTGGTTGGTTGTCGTGTGGTGTTGCATTGGTTGGTTGTCGTGTGGTGTTGCATTGGTTGGTTGTCGTGTGGTGTTGCATTGGTTGGTTGTCGTGTGGTGTTGCATTGGTTGGTTGTCGTGTGGTGTTGCATTGGTTGGTTGTCGTGTGGTGTTGCATTGGTTGGTTGTCGTGTGGTGTTGCATTGGTTGGTTGTCGTGTGGTGTTGCATTGGTTGGTTGTCGTGTGGTGTTGCATTGGTTGGTTGTCGTGTGGTGTTGCACTGGTTGGTTGTCGTGTGGTGTTGCATTGGTTGGTTGTCGTGTGGTGTTGCATTGGTTGGTTGTCGTGTGGTGTTGCACTGGTTGGTTGTCGTGTGGTGTTGCATTGGTTGGTTGTCGTGTGGTGTTGCATTGGTTGGTTGTCGTTGTGAGTTTGTCGTTGTGTAAGGCTCGGTTTAAAGTGTAAGGCACTTCGGTGCGGGCAACTAAGGCCCTTCGGGGCGGGCAACTAAGGCCCTTCGGGGCGGGCAACTAAGGCACTTCGGTGCGGGCAACTAAGGCCCTTCGGGGCGGGCAACTAAGGCCCTTCGGGGCGGGCAACTAAGGCCCTTCGCGGCGGGCAACTAAGGCACTTCGGTGCGGGCAACAAAGGCCCTTCGGGGCGGGCAACTAAGGCACTTCGGTGCGGGCAACTAAGGCCCTTCGGGGCGGGCAACTAAGGCCCTTCGGGGCGGGCAACTAAGGCACTTCGGTGCGGGCAACTAAGGCACTTCGGTGCGGGCAATGTGTAAGGCACTTCGGTGCGGGCAACGTGTCGTTGTGTGTTTGTCGTTGTGAGTTGTCGTTGTGTAAGGCACTTCGGTGCGGGCAATGTGTAGGCACTTCGGTGCGGGCAATGTGTAAGGCACTCGGTGCGGGCAACGTGTCGTTGTGTGTTTGTCGTTGTGTGTTTGTCGTTGTGAGTTTGTCGTTGTGTAAGGCACTTCGGTGCGGGCAACGTGTCGTTGTGTGTTTGTCGTTGTGTGTTTGTCGTTGTGAGTTTGTCGTTGTGTAAGGCACTGCGTTGCGCAATTTGTCAGGCCCTTCGGGGAACAAAAAAAAAAAAAAAAAAAAAAAAAAAAAAAAAAAAAAGGCACTTCGGTGCGGGCAATGTGTAAGGCCCTTCGGGGCGGGCAACTAAGGCACTTCGGTGCGGGCAATGTGTAAGGCCCTTCGGGGCGGGCAACTAAGGCACTTCGGTGCGGGCAATGTGTAAGGCACTTCGGTGCGGGCAACGTGTCGTTGTGTGTTTGTCGTTGTGTGTTTGTCGTTGTGAGTTTGTCGTTGTGTAAGGCACTTCGGTGCGGGCAACGTGTCGTTGTGTGTTTGTCGTTGTGAGTTTGTCGTTGTGTAAGGCACTTCGGTGCGGGCAACGTGTCGTTGTGTGTTTGTCGTTGTGTGTTTGTCGTAGTGAGTTTGTCGTTGTGTAAGGCACTTCGGTGCGGGCAATGTGTAAGGCACTTCGGTGCGGGCAATGTGTAAGGCACTCGGTGCGGGCAACTAAGGCACTTCGGTGCGGGCAACGTGTCGTTGTGTGTTTGTCGTTGTGAGTTTGTCGTTGTGAGTTTGTCGTTGTGAGTTTGTCGTTGTGAGTTTGTCGTTGTGAGTTTGTCGTTGTGTGTTTGTCGTTGTGTAAGGCACTTCGGTGCGGGCAATGTGTAAGGCACTTCGGTGCGGGCAATGTGTAAGGCACTTCGGTGCGGGCAATGTGTAAGGCACTTCGGTGCGGGCAACGTGTCGTTGTGTGTTTGTCGTTGTGTAAGGCACTCGGTGCGGGCAATGTGTAAGGCACTCGGTGCGGAGCGTAAGCTTACGTGTGTGTGTTATGTGGTGTAGGTAATGATGCGGTTACAGGTGAGCTGAGCGAGTGAGACAGGACTTGGCAGCAGTCGGAGGAGTACGGGGCATGCCGGTGCGGGCAGTTGTCGGGGCGACTCCACCATGGTCTTCGGGGAATGTGGGTTTTGTATGTTGATAGTACTGTAAATGTCTGTTTGTGGAGTTGTTGTAAATGCGTAAGGTTTTTGGTTGACAGTTATGGGATAGCTATATGTATTCGTTGTATATAATCATAGTTAAGGGTGATGTGTCTCTCTGTACTGTGGACTTTCTTCATTTAGGGATGTTAGCATTTTAGTTCCCTCCTTACTGTTATTTGGGGATTTTGTAGGTTGGTTAGATGGTGGGAATGTTCTGGTTTGGTTGGGTTTTATTCGTTTGCAGGTACCTAGCATTTTGGAGGCGCCATTTACAGGCGTTACTTTGCCGAAATTTTCGGGAAGGACGCCGTGGTGCTTAATGGTTAGGAATAAGGAAATTAGTGAGTCTTGGCAGCTAGGTATGACGTAAGAGAGTTTTGAGAGATTTAGTTTTAAATTCAGCTGTGTCAGTTTAGTTTTAATGTTTTTGGGTGTAAGAAAATTATGTTTTAACGTGGGACTGGTTAACAAAGTAGCGCACCGAGCCAGGATGGGTTCGGGGGCGTTACAAATTACCTGTTGGGAACTCAGCACCTACATCACAAAACTCATCTATTAGCCTAATGCTAAATAAGTAGAGCATTAATGAAATGAAATGCTGAAACAAAAATCCTGTTCATGCAATTTCTACTTTCTCAACTCAGTTGTGATTTCATTCGTACATGATCTGATCCCTCGGTTCCATTGGGAGTGGGATCAATTTTTCAAAGTTATACATTATCTTCATCAATTAAGGGGCGGATTAGTTCCCTTAACAGTTGATCTGATCCTATATTCCATTGGGAAGCGGATCAATTTCCCAATGTCATACATCCTCTTCATCGATTAAGGGGCGGATTAGTTCCCTTAACAGTTGGTCTATTACAATCTGCTCATGCCTTACCATGTCATTACATGTAAATTCATTTTCGTGTTCTTTCCAAAAACATGATACATGACATACAGAAAACATTCAAACAAGTATAAACCTACTGTTTCTGATGTAGACCCGAATGCACATACATACTCTACTTACCTGGCTTCCTAGAAATGCTAGGTTGTAAGCTACCTCAGAAGTTTGCTCACCTAGGCTGGAGAAATCGCTGGAGAAATCGGAGGAGAAATCTCCCAGAGCACTCTGCTGAGCTGAGTGCCGAAAAAGGAAATGAGAAATAGTGGCGGCTAAACCTCATTAAACCCTCCCTTAATTACGTTATCCACTATAGATCTCTATTTACCATTTTACCCTTATTTAATCATTCATTACCCTAATCAATAATTCTCCCAATTTCATCCATAAAATGTACACTATTAGTTGACAAGGTAAAATCGGTTCAATGGAACCGGGTGTTACATATACCTACTTACCTCGAGCAATCATGATATTTCATTGGTCCTTCAAACACTATCCCCGTACTCCAAACTCTCACAACTTAAATCTATCCCCTATTCTATCAAAGAGTACTCTGAGTCTTCATACTTATATCCACTACGCTCAATTTGTCCAATTTCTACCTCCGTCATCACTAAACGCTATCAAACTCTTAAGTCTAAATTACTTCATTTCCCACTCTTCACCCAACAGCCTAAATGGTGTATAACTCTTCGACTTCAATCCCATAAATTTTACATTGAAACTTTCACAATCCCCTTGAACTCAGCTTACTTCTAAGTTTACTCGTATAATCTCCGGGTGAACCTTCTTTCCATCTTATCTGATATCCCCTAAATTCTCCAGCTTCACACAGAACACTAAATCCTTAATGGCTAATCTTATTATTTTAACTTTTCACTAAAGTTAACTAATCTCCTCACTTATCTCTTTCCTATGTTCATTCAAAATCTATAATATAATCTAGCCACTCTTCTATCTTACATTGCACAATCTCTATTTCCTTTTATCCACGTTAACATACTACTAGTACCTCGATGATCCGATAAATTTCATCACCTTGACAGTCTAGGGTATCTCCTGATAAATTTCATTCCTAATCTTTAAACTCCTCTCTAGTTCATCCTATCCTAGAACTCCAAGGGTTTGCTAACTAGGATACCATTTCTATCTATTCAACCCTTATCTCTCCTAAGATGTATCTCTCTAAGTGTAACCAAAATCCTAGATGTCTATTCTTACAAACACTCGAAGTTACTTATGTTAATGCCTAGCTCCCTTATTCTAAGGTCTATCTCGCCTTGCATTTAACCCACCATATCTTCACCATTTGGCTTAGTCATGGCAAAGATACTGGTTGTCGCTTTAGCATGTTCTTTCTTTGCTACGGGGCAGTCTGTGGCCACATGACCGGGTTGGTTGCACTTAAAACATCTAGAAACTCTTGGCTTCGTTCATTATTGGGAAATATGGCCAGTTTCGAAACAATTGTACCATTGTCTGCATACTGACCACACTCTCTAGGATGGACTTTCAAGCACTTAGGACATTGCGGATACCCTCTCCTTTTCTGTTGTTGCGGCTTCTTTCCTCCTCTCTGATCTTTCAAATTTTCTCTCGGTCTTTTAGCCCCCTGAGGCTATGAAGAAGATCCACCTCGGCTCGTCTGTGGCGTAATCTCCTTGAACATCCCTCTGGAAGCTTCTGCCAGTTTAACACACTTCTCATCTGCCTCCTCCACCTCTATTGCCTTCGTCACAACGTTTACATAAGATACGCCCACAATCCCTGAGATCTTCATGCCCTTATATATTTCTGGATTTAGGCCCTGCACAAATTGATGCACTTTGTCTTCCTCCCATCTTATCATGTGGCTTGCAAACCATGAAAGAGATTCAAACTGCCTGATATACCTTCCTACAAACCTAGTCTGCTTCAGCTGTAAGAACTCCATTCTCTTAGCAGCTTGGACTGTTCAGTTGTAATACTTGCCGTAGAATAATTCCTTAAATTCCTTCCAAGTTAGGCCTTGAACACCTGTGGTAGCCTCCACTGTTTCCCACCAGCTCGGAGCATCGTTAGCCAAATAGTAGGTCGCACATGTCACTTTATTTCCTTCTTCCACATTAGAGTACTTAAACATATTCTCAATAGTATAAATCCACCTCTCCGCAGCTGTGGGATTTGTTAAATGGCCTTCAAACGTAGGAGGCTTCAACTTTCTAAATATCTACCCACTAGAACCCGCTTCCAGGTTTCCTTGTCCTTCTTGGATCAATAGCGTCCTCAACAGTTGAGACCGTATATTAATTAACTCTCTGAGCTGCCTATTTGACTCCTCAAGTTCCTCTCTTGATTGTCCTGGGTTTCTCGGCATCTTGGTTCTATTCCCGAGCAAGGTTAAAACAATCTAATCTTAGTTGTAAACTAACTAAAATTAAAAAAAATACTTATAGTCAGTGAAGCACATTGCATGGCAGCCGGCATTGTCGAGTAATCCTTTGAACGACTTGACAATTTTGCTCTGATACCAACTTGTAACGCCCCCGAACCCACCCCAGCTCAGTGCGCTACTTGGCTCTAACTCGGATCGTTAAAACACTCTATAGTATACCCGTACCCTTAGAAAATACTAGAATTTAGTGAAAATTTAAAACTTTATTCTTTACTCAAAACTTCATCGTTTAAAAATAACTAGACTTCCTTCCAGCGGAAAACTAATAAAATACGTTAAAAGAAAACTCGGTTAAGTTCTTAAATCAATTGGTTAAAAATCTAAAAATCAGCAAAGTTGGCTGAGAGTTTTGGTCGACATTTCCACACCAATTTCGACTTATTTTGCACTACTCAGTTGATATCACCTGGGGTCGATATTGCCAGGGGCCAATATCGCCAGGGAGCGACATCGCTAGGGACCTAAATTGCTAGAGGTCGATATCTCCAAGGGACGACATCACCAGGGGTCGATATCGCCACACCAACTTCGACCGATTTCAGCAATAATCGGTCGATGTCACCACACCAACTTCGACTGATTTTGCACAAATCAGTCGATATCTCCACACCACCTTCGACCGATTTCAGCACTAATCGGTTGATGTCACCACACCAACTTCGACCGATTTCGCACAAATCAGTCGATATCTCCACACCAACTTCGACCGATTTTCCCTTTCTTCATCAACATTCTGCCTAAAAATCCTCATAACTCATCTTCCAATATTTTAAATTTCTAGACACATTAAAACCCCTAGAACCTGTCTTGCACACATAGACAGAAACGTAAAAGTTTGTAAAAAAAACTAAACATTTATATAATACGTTCAAAATACCCACAAAAAAATAATTTAAGTTCCCTAACCTATTTACAAACCAAAATACCAATCTCACACATCTCCCAGAAGCCCATGGTCGAGACGCCCCGACAAATACCTGCACCGGCATGCCCCGTGCGTCGCTGACTGCTCCCTAGTCCTGGCCTCCCTCATCTAGCTCACCTGCAAACACGTCGTCACCTACACCACATAACACAAAACGTAAGCCTAATGCTTAGCAAGTAGGGAATAATGAATGCAAAAACACAATGCACACTCAACCCCTAACACATGTAGTTTCTGCTCGCTCTGTTGTTCTCGTTTTGGTTTCGTTTCATTAATCATTTATAGAGCTTCTCGCAAGTGCTAACCTAGCACCCTAACGCGACTGGGTGGCTCCAATAAAGTCCCTCGCAAGTGTCACCCTAACGCGATGGGGCGATTCCTATAAAGTCTCTCGCGGGTGCCACCCTAACACGACGGGGTGACTCTAACTCTATTGTTCTCGTTTAATTTTCTTTTCAGAAATCTTTCATAGAGCCCATTGCAAGTGCTAATCTAGCACCCTAACGTGACTGGGTGGCTCTAATAGAGTCCCTCGTAGATGTCACCCTAACGCGACGGGGCAACTCCTATACAGTCCATCGCGAGTGCCACCCTAACGCGACGAGGCGACTCCAATACAGTCACATTGCGTTTCATGCTAAAACTCGTATTTTCGTGGATTTTACTAGAGATGGCCTATAGTAGATTCGCCTCGTGGGCACGTGGCTCGTTGAGCACCCCGCAAGGGAATTTACTGTAGAATCGCCTTGTGGGCACGTGGCTCGTTGAGCACCCCGCAAGGGATTATACCAGAGTTAGCCTCGAGTAGAATAGCCTCGTGGGCACGTGGCTCGTTCAGCACCCCGCGAGGGATTTTACTAGAGATGGCCTATAGTAGATTCGCCTCGTGGGCACGTGGCTCGTTGAGCACCCCGCAAGGGAATTTACTATAGAATCGCCTTGTGGGCACGTGGCTCGTTGAGCACCCCGCAAGGGATTATACCAGAGTTAGCCTCAAGTAGAATAGCCTCGTGGGCACGTGGCTCGTTGAGCACCCCGCGAGGGATTTTACTAGAGATGGTCTAGAGTAGAATAGCCTCGTGGGCACGTGGCTCGTTGAGCACCCCGCGAGGGATTTTACTAGAGATGGTCTAGAGTAGAATAGCCTCGTCGGGTACGTGGCTCGTTGAGCACCCCGAGAGGGATTTTACTAGAGACAAATGCAACTGAAATGAGTAAGAAAGCAGCAGAGTGAGTAGAATTGGTATGTGTGAGGGGGTTGTGCTGTGTTGTTGAGTTGAGTTGTCGTGTTGTGTTGTTTGGTTGTTTTGTTCAGTGTTGTGTGTAGCTTGTATTTTATCTAGTCGTATTTGTTCATCCCTACTTGCTAAGCGTAAGCTTACGTGTGTGTGTGTGTTCTGTGGTGTAGGTAACGACGCGGGTACAGGTGAGCTATGTGAGTCAGCCAAGACTTGGGAGCAGTCGGAGATGCACGGGGCGTGCCGGTGCGGGCAGTTGTCGGGGTGACTCCACCATGGTCTTCGGAGATGTGGGGCTTTGTATTTTAGTAGTTTATTGTAATGTCTGTTTGTAGAAATGTTGGGAATATGTATCTCGTTTTAGTTGATGTTTTAATGGTTGTGGTATAGCTATGTGTATTTGTGGTATATAGTCATAGTTAAGGGTGATGTATCGCCCTGTACTGTGGACTTTCTTTACGTAGGGATGTTAGCATTTTAGTTTCCCTCTTTACTGCTGTTGGAGATTTCGTAGGTTGGTTAGATGGTTAGAAATATTCTGGATCTGGTTGGGATTGGATTTTATGCAGGTTTTTAGCATTTTTGAGGTGCCATTTTCAGGCGTTACTTTGCCGAAATTTTCGGGAAGGACGCCGTGGTGCTTAACGGTTAGAATTAAGGAAAATCAACGAGTCTAGGCAGCTAGGTATGACCTGAGAGAAAGCTTAGGGTAATTTAGTTTTAAATTCCGCTATGTCAGTTTTATTTATACCTAGGTGTTTATAAGAATTTTTGGGGTTAGAGTGAGCCAAGTAGCGCACCGAGCCAGGGTTGGTTCGGGGGCGTTACAGTGTTAGTGTGAGAAGTACGTGATGAATGGTGTTGTGTTTGGGGGTTTGGATAAATGTTATGTTTGAAGTATGTTTTAAGGATGTATGTAAGATAATGGTGTTAAGAGAAAATGAAAGAAGAGAAGGGGTTGATGAGTGTTAGGCTTTGTGTGTATTATGTGTTGTGTGTTTTTGGTATTTAAGAGAGGAGTACAGGGGCGAAGGATGAAGAAAAAGGAAAGAAGAAGAGGAAGAGGAAGAGCTGCACTCTCTTGAGTCCAGAGAGTCTGGCGATTGCTCGCCTCCCAAAGGCGAGCAATCGCCTCTTCCTCTGGCAATCGCTGGAGAAGCGATTGCCAAGAGGAAATCGCCATATGGCGATTGCTCCAGCAAGCAATCGCCTAGGGCGATCACTCGCCAGTTTTCTTGCGAGTGATCGCCACCTCCTCTGCCCATTTTTTAAAAATATATATATATATATATATATATATATATGTTTTATTTAATTGATTTCTTTTATTAATTAATTGTTTTAAAATTGTTTAAGTTTATTGATTTAGTAATTGTTTAAATGATTTACTAAACGAACTCCGTTTTAGATTCTGATTTCGACTTTGATTCAGATTTCCGCTCAGGTACAGTTAAAGTGAAAGTTTTAAAAAATAAAAATAAAATAAACGATATCACGGGTAAGGGTCGTGACAGTTATGGTATCAGAGAGATAGAGTTTTAAAAGCGATTTTGTGATATGCCTGCCAAACACACGGCCGTACGGGACTCTCCATCGACTGTAAGTGTTTAAGATTAAGTACGATTCTTAGTTATTTATATTGTTCGTATTGTCTAATGTGTTTAGGAACGAGAAATGCCGAGAGCACCTAGACCGCCTCCAGGAAATCCTATGGACCAATTTATGGGTATATTACAACAACAGTCGGATCAGATTGGAGTTCTACTAAATCGGGATGGAAATGGTAACGGGAGTGGACAAGGGAGTTCTTCCCGGGACCAAAGTGGAGAGAGATTCCGACGCCTTGTGCCTCCGGCTTTTGATGGACAATCTTTGGATCCTTCAAGTGCAGAACAGTGGATTCGTAAGATCGAAAGCATGTTTGCCTATGCAAAGGTGGATGAAGCCGACAAAGTGATGTTTGCAGCATTTAATTTAGAGAAGGACGCTATATTTTGGTTGGAGACAATTCAAGCAGCTACCGATGTGGGAGTTATGAGATGGGAAAGGTTCAAGACGGTATTCTACAACAAATATTTCAGTCGCACCCTTCGGGCAAGTAAGAAAGTGGAATTCATGCAATTGCGTCAGACGGGGACAGTGGCTGAATATGTGTAAAGGTTCGATTTATTATCTCGATATGCCGGGTACATGATTCATGAGGAGGAGGACAAAATTCATCAGTTCGTACAGGGTTTGAAATTTGAAATTCAGAAAGGTGTGATGACGGTGGATGATGAGGATGTTCCGTTTCATAAAATTGTGGAGAGAGCCCTCGGACTTGATGATATCGAGATGAAGCTTCAGCGACAAAGGGAAGCATCGAGAAGGTTTAGAGATGGACGACCGCAACAACAAAACCAGGGATGGCAGCCACAAGCACAACGTGGTGTTAAGCGGGCTAATGAGACGCCGAGATTACAAGATAAAGGAAAACGTCCGCAAGGGGCGTCACAAGCCCCAACCTGCCCTATTTGCCTAAAGAATCATCGAGGGGAGTGCAAGCTGCATAGTGGACGGTGTTTTCGCTGTGATAAGGTGGGCCACAAGGCTGTTGATTGCCCAGGGCCGAATAGGCAGCCACCGGGCGGTCCCTCCCGGATCTTTTCCTTGATTGAGGCCGAGGAAGCAGCTCAGCCTTCGGTTGTTACAGGTACTATTCTGGTTTGTGGAAACACGGCTCATGTTCTAATTGATACTGGGGCAACCCATTCCTTTATAGCACATAATTATGCAGTTAAGTGGAGTTTAGATGTCGTCCAACTGATCATAGTTATAGTGTTATGTTGCCTTCCAGAGAGTATCTTCACTCAGATCAAGCGATTGAGGGTTAAGTCATATCTGTTGGTGGTAGGCAGTTGTATGCAAACCTGATTGTCATATGTATGAAGGGGTATGATGTAATTCTGGGCATGGATTGGTTGTTCAGGCACTACGCCACAATCAATTGCAGGTCGGGAGTAGTGGGTTTTAGGCCTCCAGGCGGGGAAAGTTATGATTTTACAGCGACCCTCCGATCTAGTGATATGCCTCTTGTTTTGTCAATGAGTGCCCGATACTCCACAAAACCTCAATGTTTCAATTTCGTGGCAAGTATTGTGGATGCAAGGAAACGGGAAGAACTAAAGTTGAATAACATGGCAGTGGAAGAAAATGTTACTGAAGTATTCCTCGACGAGCTACCCAGCTTGCCTGTAAGTGCTTTGAACTCGATGAAGCATGGATGCTTTGGGTTGATGGCAAACGTTGAGGAAGTGAGCATGCAAGAAAAGTTGAAGTTGTGTGACATTCCGGTTGTTAAGGACTTTGCGGAGGTATTCCTGGAGGAATTGCCTGGCTTGCCTCCGAATCGGGAGATGGAGTTCACAATAGAGATTATTCCTGGTTCGGCGCCTGTGTCCAAGAATCCTTACAGGATGGCGCCAGTGGAACTTAGGGAGTTACAAGTCCAATTGAAAGAGCTAACAGACAAGGGCTTTGTACGACCGAGCGTTTCTCCTTGGGGTGCTCCGGTGTTGTTTGTAAAGAAGAAAGATGGCTCCTTAAGAATGTGCGTGGATTACCGCGAATTAAATAAGCTGACTATAAAGAACAAGTACCCATTACCAAGGATAGATGATCTATTTGACCAGTTGCAAGGGGCCACAGTGTTCTCTAAAATTGATTTACGGTCTGGGTACTATGAGTTAAAGATTAGAGCCGAGGATGTACCAAAGACTGCTTTCAGAACGCGCTACGGGCACTATGAATTTATGGTTATGTCATTTGGCTTGACCAATGCCCCGGCCTCGTTTATGGACCTCATGAATAGAGTATTCCGGGAATTTTTGGATAAGTTCGTGATAGTATTTATAGATGACATCTTAGTATATTCCCGAAACGATGAAAAACACGCAGAGCACTTAAGAGCTGTTATGACTACCTTAAAGCGACATCAGTTGTACGCTAAGCTTTCTAAGTGCGAGTTCTGGTTGAGTCAAGTGAACTTCTTAGGCCACGTGATTTCAAAAGAAGGCGTTTCGGTGGATCCGGCCAAAATTCAAGTGGTAAAGGATTGGCCTCGACCGAGAAATGCAAGCGATGTACAGAGTTTCGTGGGCCTAGCAGGGTATTATCAGAAATTTATCCAAGGGTTTTCGGTAATCGCTAAGCCTTTGACGAACTTGACAAAGAAAGAAGTGAAGTATGAGTGGACTAAGGTGTGTGAAGAAAGCTTTCAGACATTGAAGCGAAAGTTGACCACAGCGCCTTTGCGGACTTTGCCAGTGGAGAATGGGGTGTACTGTATTTATTGTGACGCGTCCAAAGTCGGTTTGGGATGCGTGCTGATGCAGGAAGGAAAGGTCATTGCCTATGCTTCGAGGCATTTGAAAAGTTATGAAGAAAATTACCCAACGCATGATTTAGAACTGGCAGCGGTGGTATTCGCATTAAAGATATGGAGACACTACCTCTACGGATAGAAATGTGAAGTGTTTTCAGATCACAAAAGTTTAAAATACCTGTTCACACAGAATGATTTGAATATGAGACAAAGAAGATGGTTAGAATTTGTGAAAGACTACGACTTCGAAATCAAGTATCACCGCGGAAAAGCAAATACAGTGGCAGATGCTCTGAGCAGGATGCCTAGAACAGAGGAGTCAGTTGTTTTCAGTATGTCAGCTTCATTGAAAAAGGAGATGCAAGAGTTTGAAATCAAGTTAGTTCCAGAACTTTCGGCCCTTTTAGCTGACTTGACAATACGGCCTACTCTGTTGGACAAGATAAAAGAGGCACAACAGTTAGATACAGAAGAGAAGATGGCCATTGTAGCAAAGTTGTCAGTTGTACCTTCAGATTTCAGTTACTCGATGGATGGCCTTCTGAGATTTCGTGACCGCTTGTACATTCCGAAGGATGAAGGGTTGAGGAAGTTAGTCATGTCAGAGGCTCATTCATCGATGTCCTCAGTGCATCCAGGTAACACCAAGATGTATCGAGATCTGAAAGTGCACTATTGGTGGCCGAATATGAAGCGTAATGTGGCCGATTATGTACAACCATGTCTTGTCTGCCAACAAGTTAAGGCAGAACACCAGAGACCATGTGGGATGTTGCAACCACTACCAATTCCCGAGTGGAAGTGGGATCAAATTGCAATGGATTTCGTGGTTGGATTACCGAGGACAGTAAAAGGGCACGACAGTATATGGGTCGTAGTTGATAGACTGACGAAAGCGGCTCATTTCTTGCCTGTAAGGATGACATACACGATGAATCAGTTTGCAGAACTCTATATCCAGGAGATTATCAGATTGCACGGGGTCCCTATGTCGATTGTTTCAGATCGGGATCCAAGGTTCACTTCGAGGTTCTGGAAAAGTTTACAGAGCGCTATGGGAACTAAGTTGACTTTTAGCACGACATTCCACCCACAGACCGACGGACAGTCTGAGAGGACGATTCAGGTACTCGAGGATATGTTGCGAGCGTGCGTGCTAGAGTTTCAGGCATCTTGGAGCGGTATTTACCTTTGATTGAATTTGCTTATAACAACAGTTATCAGTCCACGATTGGTATGGCTCCATACGAAGCGCTTTATGGCAGAAAGTGTAGATCGCTACTATACTGGGATGAAGTAGGCGAAGCTAGATTGATTGGGCCAGAAATTTTGCAACAATTGTCTGAAAAGGTTGATTTGATTAGACAAAGAATGGAGACCGCACAGAGTCGCCAAAAGAGCTATACGGATCGAAGAAGGCGAGATTTGGAATTTGTAGTTGGTGACGAAGTGTTTTTGAAAGTTTCACCATTCAAAGGCGTGGTTCGCTTTGGTAAGAGAGGGAAGTTAAATCCACGGTTTGTTGGACCGTTTTGGATTACAGAAAGGATTGGAGCTACAGCATATAGGCTTCAATTGCCGTTGTCTATGGAGGGCGTACATGATGTCTTCCACGTGTCTATGTTAAGGAAGTGTACACGTGATCCTACGCACGTGGTAGAACCAGTTGATCTAGAGATACGGCCAACTTTGACCTATGAAGAGAAGCCGATACGGATCTTGGAATCTTTGGTTAAGGTCCTACGTAATAAGTCAATCCCTCTTGTTAAAGTACTATGGAGAAATCAAAACGTAGAGGAAGCAACGTGGGAGCGACAACAGGACATGATGGACAGATATCCAGATTTGTTCAGGTACGAAATTTTGGGGACAAAATTTTAAATAAGGAGGGTAGAATGTAACACCCGGAAATTTCGTTTTAAGGATTCCGAGCTTTAAGTTTCGAATATTAAGTATTTAAGCATTATAGAGCAATAATTCGTAGAAATATTTAATTAAGTCAAAATGGCCAACGGGAAGTTTTGTTAGGACCCTAGGAATAAAATAGAATATTTGGAGAAATAAGGGAATTTTGGAGAAATTAAATTGATAGGCGAAATAACGATTTAAGTTAAGAAATTGACTAAGGGTATTTAGGTAATTTTGAGGTTAAATTCTATTAAAACCTAAGTTCTCTCTCTCTCCTTCTCATTTCTCCTCCACGCACGAAAATCCTCTCCTCTCTCGCGACATTTCTTCTCCTCCATCGCCATTCCTTCAATCGCCGACGACTCCTCTGTTTCCGGCGAGTTTCTCCTCTAGTTTCTTCCCAAATCGACTCTTAGGGTAAGCTCTACGTTTAGTCAAGATATTGTTCGTTTTGAAGCTATTTTAGTTAGGGTTTGTGGAGAAACTTAGGGTTTTTGTTAGAAATTGTTAGGGTTGTTTATTTATTACTCATTAATGATGTATTAGTAATTATTGAGGTTGTTGGAGTAGATTGATGATGTTGGTTGAGGTTTAATGTTAAGTTTAGGTTGTTGAAAATGATTGGAAAGTATTAATGGAGTCTTGAAGTTGGTGAGCACCATGTGCTCGATGAAATGCCTAGAAGAAATGAATTAGAATTTTTGGAAGAGTTTGTCCTAGCTTGAGAAGTCGATTGTTTAGATTCGATGTTTGAAAGTCGATATTAATGATTGTTGTTAAATGCTCTAGGTAACCCAAGCTCAAAGGACGGTGCTCGGCATATTTAGGACGCCAGGTAAGTGAGCGTTAGGCTTTCCCGCCACTAAGGCCCTACGTCGTACATGTTGATGATGTTTGATGTGATGAAAAGGTGGAAATAGGGGGTTGGTAGAAAGGACGGGTAGTTTTAGGTAGTGCTTTAGTGATTTAAGTAGTGCTCGTTTGATAGGTTTTTCCTTACGTATGTTATACCTCATGCATCATGTTTTAACTAAAGTGCATACGAACTATTTATGAGCATGTTTTATGAAAATGTTGAATTAAAGAACGATAATGAGAATTTTGGAGAAATTAAATTGATAGGCGAAATAACGATTTAAGTTAAGAAATGACTAAGGGTATTTAGGTAATTTTGAGGTTAAATTCTATTAAACCTAAGTTCTCTCTCTCTCCTTCTCATTTCTCCTCCACGCACGAAAATCCTCTCCTCTCTCGCGACATTTCTTCTCCTCCATCGCCATTCCTTCAATCGCCGACGACTCCTCTGTTTCCGGCGAGTTTCTCCTCTAGTTTCTTCCCCAAATCGACTCTTAGGGTAAGCTCTACGTTTTAGTCAAGATATTGTTCGTTTTTGAAGCTATTTTTAGTTAGGGTTTGTGGAGAAACTTAGGGTTTTTGTTAGAAATTGTTAGGGTTGTTTATTTATTACTCATTAATGATGTATTAGTAATTATTGAGGTGTTGGAGTATGATGATGTTGGTTGAGGTTTAATGTTAAGTTTAGGTTGTTGAAAATGATTGGAAAGTATTAATGGAGTCTTGAAGTTGGTGAGCACCATGTGCTCGATGAAATGCCTAGAAGAAATGAATTAGAATTTTTGGAAGAGTTTGTCCTAGCTTGAGAAGTCGATTGTTTAGATTCGATGTTTGAAAGTCGATATTAATGATGTGTTGTTAAATGCTCTAGGTAACCCAAGCTCAAAGGACGGTGCTCGGCATATTTAGGACGCCAGGTAAGTGAGCGTTAGGCTTTCCGGCCACTAAGGCCCTACGTCGTACAATGTTGATGATGTTTGATGTGATGAAAAAGGTGGAAATAGGGGTTGGTAGAAAGGACGGGTAGTTTTAGGTAGTGCTTTGAGATGAATGATGAATGTTACTACAGGGCAAGTCACGAATGTACTACGGGGCAAGTCATGAATGTACTACGGGGCAAGAAAACGGTTTAAAAGAAAAGAAACAAAAATGTTTTATAAATGTCATGCATATATGTAAAGTTATGTTTAGTACGCTCCTTACTAAGCATTAGGCTTAATGGATTTATTGTATGATGTAGGTGACGAGAACGAAGGTGAGGAACCTCTTTACGATGACCAAGTATAGATGGTCGGTGGCGGAGCTCGGGCGGCGGAGCGTGTTTTGGCAGGGCGGGTTGACTCACGGTTAGGTTTTTTGAGAGTTTTTGGGTATTGTTGGGATAATGATGAATTTGATGGATTTTTAGTACGTTTAGATATGTTTTAGGATGTTTGGTGATTGTATAGTGTTTTGAAACGTTTTTGAATGTTTTAAAACAGGTAGGATTGTTAAACGTTTAAACGGAACCACGCGGTTCGTTTATTTGAAATTCATGTGTATGTTAAAGTGATTGATGTTGGTTATGAGTTTTGGGTAAAATTTAGTGTGGAAGTGTTAGTGTGAGAAGTACGTGATGAATGGTGTTGTGTTTGGGGGTTTGGATAAATGTTATGTTTGAAGTATGTTTTAAGGATGTATGTAAGATAATGGTGAGAAGAGAAAATGAAAGAAGAGAAGGTGTTGATGAGTGTTAGGCTTTGTGTGTATTATGTGTTGTGTGTTTTTGGTATTTAAGAGAGGAGTACAGGGGCGAAGGATGAAGAAAAAGGAAAGAAGAAGAGGAAGAGGAAGAGCTGGACTCTCTGGAGTCCAGAGAGTCTGGCGATTGCTCGCCTCCCAGAGGCGAGCAATCGCCTCTTCCTCTGGCAATCGCTGGAGAAGCGATTGCCAAGAGGAAATCGCCATATGGCGATTGCTCCAGCGAGCAATCGCCTAGGGCGATCACTCGCCAGTTTTCTGGCGAGTGATCGCCACCTCCTCTCATTTAAAAAAAAATAAAATATATATATATATATATATGTTTTATTTAATTGATTTCTTTTATTAATTAATTGTTTTAAAATTGTTTAAGTTTATTGATTTAGTAATTGTTTAAATGATTTACTAAACGAACTCCGTTTTAGATTCCGATTTCGACTTTGATTAAGATTTCCGCTCAGATACAGTTAAAGTGAAAGTTTTAAAAAAAAATAATAATAAACGATATCACGGGTAAGGGTCGTGACAAGAGGTCACCTACACCATAAATATAAGTCGTGAGCTTAAGGCTCAGTAAGTCTACGTGAATGCAGGTGAATGCTATGCATGCGGTTCGTAAAACATGCGTCCTACCTTTTCGCTATTCATTTCATTTCATTACATTACAGATACGTCACCGTGGCCTCACTCTCGCTAGATAGGAGCGGCACATCCCGTGATTGGGTAGCCCCTCGTATCTAACCGGGGGGAAAACATGCTCCCCAAGCAGCCATGTCTGAACCACCGCCACCTCCTTGACCAGATTACATGCATTTAGATCTTTTCATTATCCTTTTCCTTTTCATGAAAACATGCATAGAAATTTCTTTTCATGACGTTTTTAAAACTATGATGCATGAACAGTTATAAACATAGAATAATCAACCATCATACGTACCATCAAGACACTCAAAACATAACCTACAAAAGAACTAATCCTAACTACCCAACCAAAGCATTTAAACAATCTATATTCTCCAATTTCCTCAAACAACAGAAGATCGTATGGTGTAGGCCAATCGGCCAAACAAGTTGCGGAGACTTACCTAACGTCCGTTGAATGCTAGCTCCGTCCACGAGCGTGGTGTACCTAAGGCAATTCACAACAATTATCATTAAAATGCGTTTGAACTGTTAACGTCCAAATTAATGCAATCCTTAACTAAAGGAGTTTCCTAATATTCCAATTTAACTAATCGAGGTGTTTTATCGAACAATCCACCCTTGATACCTCAAATCACCGTTAACGAGTTTTTCCAAAAATCTCGAAATTCATTAAATTTAACATTTCTCACAAATTAGTTTAACTTCGTACAATAACGTTTAATACGTCCTTTATATCCATAAACTCGATAAACCTATCAATCTCGAACCCTAAATCGCATTTTTAACGAAACCCTAAACGAAAACCCTAACCGTATAACTTCGTTAAAACTGAAAACTAACATCTGAAAGTTGTAGAATCTTACCTAGAACGTTGATCGGAGGAGAAAACGTGAAGAACGAAGATCAGTCGGAAGAGAAACGGAGGTCGGCATGAGGAATCGCCGCGGGAGAGGGAAACCAGAGCTCTCTTGTTTTCGCGGAGCCGAGAGGAAATAAGGGAGAAAGAGAATTTGTGTTATGTAATAAAATTACTTTGGCAAATTACCATTTTGCCCTTTCTTCTATTTTATATTTGTTTCGTCCTTTCTTTCGTTAATTAACTAACGATCCAGTTTCTCCAAACTTCCTTATTTCACCAATAAGTCCAACTTATTATTAGGGTCCCAATAAAACTGTCCGTTCACAAATCGGACCTCGTTTACTATTTTTACTAAAACGTCCATGATATTACGAGAAACGTAATTACCCGAAATATAGCGTTATTACTCCAAAAATTCTCGTAAATTCCTACTAATCATTAGGATCGTAATAAAGCTTTCTTTTCGTAAAACAGGCTTGATTTGATATATTTAAAAAAATGCCATTTATATTAAAATATTAATATCCCGAAAAGCCGGGTATTACAGTGAAAGAGGAGATACAAAAATTGGGAAGGCTTTCGGCAATGGAGAAGACGATGCTGTTAATGCAAGAGCAATTATTGAAGCTGATAGAACGATCGGAAACAAGAAAACAAGTTTCTGAGAATCTACGAGAATTGTTAGAAGAAAGGGCTCCTAGAGAATTTGAGAATGACCTTACCGTGGCGATGAGGAATTATCTTCCAAGGAAATTGGAGCTTTTAATTTTTTTTGGAGATGGCGTTGTAGGTTGGATATTCTGAGCAGAACATTATTTTTCCATCAATCATCTGTCCGAGGAGAAGAAAGTAGAAGCTACGACAGTTTGCTTTGAAGGACAGGTGTTGTCATGGTTTCATTGGGAAAATAGAGTTCGGCCTTTCAGAACCTGGTTAGAACTGAAACAATGCTTGACAGAAAGATTTCGGTTAATGAATGAAAGATCAAACCGCGATAGATTTTTGACGCTGAAGCAAGAAGGATCAGTAGAAGGAGCACAGTTTTTTGGAGATAGATGGAAGATAAAGCATCGGGTTAACAAGCATTTTTTGCTTGACGAGTTGGACTTGTTAAACGAGAAGAAGGGAGGCGACACAAATTTGTCTCCACTGACGGAAGAGCCGTCAATTGGTCAAGCGTTGAACTCAAAAGAATCATCGAGTGTCATAGCGTCGGACAAGACCATCGAGGAGTTCTTCCAACCAGAGGAACAAAAATGCCGAAAAAGAGGTCAAAAGCCAAGTGACGACCACCGTGAATGGCGGTCGCTGTGTAAAGTAGTGAGTCGTCGTTCTGTGCTTTGTCATAACCCAGAGACATGACACACAGTCAAAGGATCTAGGTGGGCGTTGGAGTTGGCGTCGGAAGTTTTTTTTGGAATCAAAATTGTTGTTGACAGAAGAGGTCGAAGAAAAGAAGGCGGCTGTGTTTTCGGCGGAAGAAGCATATACATAAAACTTCACTAGAAAAAGTATTTTCAGTTTTGTCGACGGCCGTTGCGAGTGGGATAAAGTCAAAGAAAAGGAAGCGGCGGTGTTTTCGGCGAAAGAAGCAGAAATATTTGTTCAAAAACCTAAAGAGCAGGAACGTCCGAATGGGGATTTCAAGTTGGATGACAACTTCTACGGGAGGGAGAATGTAATACCTGGAAGTTTACTATAACGCATATAGCCTTAGTTAGGGTTTAGAATTTTCATTGGTTTGTATTGTTGTTAGTTTTGGTTAGTTTGGTTAGAAATTCTAAGTTATTTCCTATATTTGTTAGGTTGTCAAGCAAGTAATTGTACGAGCAAGAAATCCTATGGGACGAAGTTTTTAAGCAAGTGCCGAGCAGTAAGGTAAGTAGAGGAATCTTTTCGTTGCCCATAGAACAGTAGGGTTTATTGGTTTGTGTAACAACCCCAGTTGGAGTCGCCATGTAATTCATAACTTAATCTCTTAATCAATCGGTTTTTACTTCATGCACCTTGTTCATTATTAGTGTTATATATTTTTTTTTCTTTCGCAAACACTCCTAAACTGCATCTACCGATAGAGTCACAGTGTCATGACCCTAATACTGTACCCGATTTTTTGTACTATATTTTTTCTTTTAAACTTTAACTATACTTTAGACGAAACCTAAACTGAAATCGAAATCGGAATTGAAATCGAGGTTCGTTAGGAAAATCGTTTAAAACGAATCTTGGAACAATTTTAAATAACAAGTAAAACCAATATGTAAAACAGTTTAAAAAAAACATTTAAAAAAACAATTAAGTTAATCGAGGGACAAAAGGGGCAATCGCCCCTTTCATGCAGGGGCGATTATCGCCCAAAAGATAGGGCGAATAATCGCCCTTCGGCGATTGCAACAGGCGATTATTCGCCTGTTGCATATCGCCTGTGGCGATCAGTCGCCACACTCCCTGGAAATTTTCCAGGGAGTGGCGATTGTAATCGCCCCATAGCGATTCGTCGCCATCCCCTCTGCTTCCTTCCCCTTTTTCCTTTCTTCTCCTGCGTTCACATATATATACACACAACACACATACATTCACAATTCACGTATCCTCCGAACACTCAAAACCCACATAATTCACTTACCCCTCGTTAACAACTCCAAACGCATTTTAAAACCAAATACGTTTTGTGAAAATAAACTGCGTGGATATGTTTAAAAACCGAACATATCCTCCTGTTTTAAAATCACTAAACAATTACAAAACGTTTAAAAACATTAAAAATGTAAACCTATCCACTACCAGAACCAAACAACCTAAAATATTTCTATACAAACATCAGCCCAAAATGTCCCAAACCCTCAAAATCTATACATACTGTCCCCACGGGTCGGTAAGCCTCGACTGCGCCAGAACACCACCGCAGCCATCCCTCGTAAACTGGACTCATGCCTCAGGAGGAGGGACATCGTCCTCACCTGCCTCGATATCTAAGTCACCTACACCATACAATACACTATGAGATGAAATCCCAGTAAGCTCTACGTAAATGCAATGCATGCTGTGCATATGAGTTCATTAATCATGTATGTTTTCTTTACTATGCAATGCTCAATAGGTGTCACCGAGATCCTATCCCTCTAACTAGAGAGAGCTCATCCAGCGGGCGGACTACTCTTTCCAGCTAGAAGCGGGGGTGCACGCTTACAACACGTACAGCCGTGCCTGAGCCCCACCTCGCGTGACCGATAACAATACGCCTTTCGGCCAATAAGCCTTTCGGCCGATGCTATGCCTTACATTATCTTTAAAACTCTATGAGGAAGTTCATTTTCATGCTTTTCTTTAAAACAAGTGATGCGTGAACAGTTCAATATCTTAAAGTAAACAAGCAATAATGTATACCATCAAAGACTGTAAAACATAATCTATAAAACAAATAAACCTAGCTACCCAACCAAAGCAATATAAAACAAGTGCGTCTCCAAAATTCCTCGACACGACAGTCGACATACGGTGTAGGCCAATCGACCAGTGAAGAATCACGAGAACTTACCTCGTGTCCAAAGCAGCTCAAGCTCCGTCCACGAGCGTTGTTTGTCTGAAGCAAAACACAATATCGACGTTAAAACTAATTTAAGCTATCGATCGTCCAATTTACAAAACCTTAACTAAGGAAACTTCCTAAAGTTCTAATCCAATTTATTGAGCTATCTATTCGAGCAATTTACGCTCGGCACCTCAATTCACAATTTACGAGTTTTTCCTTAAAAAACCCGAAAATCCCTAATTTTTAACTTTTTTTCACAAATTGGTTTAAATTCGTCCAATAACGTTCAATACTTCCTTTATATCGTCAATCACAATAAACCTATTAATTACGAACCTTAAATCGCATTTTTTATCGAAAACCTAACGAAAACCCTAAACGTATAACTCTACGAAACTCGGAATATAAAGTTCAGAAACTATAGAATCATACCTAGGGTTGAGAAAAGAG
>CM039513.1:28470660-28483413 GCA_022432975.1 Begonia masoniana | reverse complement strand
CTTTTGTCAAAAAACGGCAAGCTTGTACTCAGCTAGAGTGTTGGCCGAGTAGACCAACATTTTTAGCTCCCTCTTTCGCCACCTTTATTATTTTTAAGGTATTTATATTTAATTTTTTAATATCTATTTATTTTAGTAACATATATAAAAGGTTGGACGTGCAAGTGAGCAGACTTCGCATGCGTGTGATCGAAAAGAAGAAGAAAGAAAGCGACAGGGAAATGTGAAGAAGCTTATTCCAAGAATAGGATCTGAATTTTGTGTAGAATTCAGTTTCATGCTTTTGACGGTATCAACTTTACTAAATCATGATCATTTGTTTGGGGATAATGATTTTGAGATTTCTCATGAATAAGCAGTCGAGTCTTTTTGTATCTTTATTGATGGGAACGAGTCTGATGGATTCTCGTCTTTACTGATTTAGTTGAATTCCATCTTAGAGCTTAACTCAGAAGCTCCTCAAGTAATCTGAACCCAAAAATCCTCGAAAACAACAAGTTTCTCTCTATTTTCTCCCTATAATTTCGTGCTTCTCTGCATTCTAGACTTGTTGTTCTTCCGCCCACGGCTGCGTCAACCCCCTGTAGCTCCTCTCCTTTATTGGCCCTTCTTCTCCTGGATTCACCCTGGGCCCAACCTCGACACTTCTTCCTCCTTATTCCTGAGCTTGGAACGAGTCGAGTTCGTGGCTTCTTCGACTCTTCTCGTGAGAAGGTCGATCAAAATAATCGGTGTCGCAGTCATGTATATCGAAAGGGAGATCATTATTTATTGCTCTTGTAAAACATTCTTTTTTTTTTCTTTTGGAATACTGCCGATGACGTCAGCCGGAAGACTACCCCTTCCAGCTTCCGTCTTACGGTAGAGAACTCTAAATCATCAAATAACTCCTTCCAACAGAAAGAAAACACAACTCATTCAAAATGCATATAGCGGAAGACTTAAGCAACAGACCATTTATAAATCTATATAATCATTCCCTGACTCAGTGATCCACTAGACAGTTTCAAAGCTCAACGTTTTAAAATAATCTCATCCTACTTAAACTACCATATTCTTTAACATACTGTAACATAAGAGTCTTAACCAGGGGTCATAAATCGCCTCTCCAGTCCCGCACTGTCACCTTGAGCATCCTCCAGCAACCAGCCTTAAGCATCCTCCTTGAACATAACATCCTCACCTGAACCTTCTTCACCTACACCATAAGGTTTAACTATAAGCCTAATGCTTAGTAAGGAATGCATGCTGTCAGATATACATGAGTACACAATTTAAAGAGACATAAGTTCATAAACCATTCATCATTCGTGTTCATCTTTATTTTTTACATAACATGTATTAAGGCTGGGAACGAGGGAGGAAGACAGGGGTACATAGTCATTTGCCTATCGCGGCAGTCATACATAATCATTTGCCTATCGCGGCAACCATGATACATCACTCGGCCTCCCCAGTGGGAAAATTCGCGAGCCATACATGTCATTACTCGGCCTCCACCAGTGGGAGATTTCGCGAGTCATACATATCATTACTCGGCCTCCACCAGTGGGAGATTTCGCGAGTCATACATATCACTACTCGGCCTCCACCAGTGGGAGAATTCGCGAGTCGTACATAGCGTAGTCTTTTCCCCGTTCTGCACTTAATCATGGTTACATTTACTTTTCATGTTCTCTACTTAATCATAAACGTGGGCATAATGCATAGACATGAGGTTCACAGAGAAAAGTCATACCATAAAGACAAGTAGAACATCCTGTAACTTTACATTTACTTACACAACTTCTTCATGTCGTGGAAATAACAATTCATAGTCAACAAGTTAATATTTCAGTGATTTCCTAATACCCTTGCAGTGTAGGGCCCTAGTGGCCGGAAATCTTAACACATTCACTTACCTGGATTCCTCAGCAATCCGAGCTTCTTTCCTTTAAACTTCTTCACCTAAAACATGTACATTACAGTAGTTAAAACAAAGTCCTAATCATAAACCATCCTAGGATCTAATAGCTAAAGTCATTCCGATTACTCTGTTTGGCACACTGCAGTCTGAAATCCGAAACTAGGTGGACAGGTTTTACCATTGGTTAAATCCGAGTTGGTTACTTAAAATGTTCGGAATCGATTCAGGATGACATCTTTACTCTCAGATTTTGAAAAGTCTTAAGCTACTCGGCCACTGCTAGAAATATCCGAACTCAGTGCCGAGCTGAAAACTGAGCTCTATTTACTAATGAATGACTACATTGTCCATTTCATACCTCGGGTGTGGATTTGCAGAGAAGAGCAAGCTCGAAACCAGCCGTCGGTAAGGGAAGTTCTGGTAGCCGAGAGCAATAACTTGGGAAAGAAGGAATCGCCGAGAGGAAATGTCGGCTACAGTGGTAGTAAATGAGGTTTAAGGTTTCCATTTCCTATTTATACTTAATCCATCAATTCTAATTACAAAACTGCCACCTAACCTAGTTTTAATCAACTTGTAATAAATTTGTCTTAACATTAAATTTAAATCATAACGGTTAAATAAGAGGGTGACAATGAAAATGGTCAGAAAATCACCTGGCCGAAATGTCGGGTGTTACACGATCACTGTTCACATTTTTAACAAATCCGGTCACTGTTCACAATTTTAGTCATCCGGTCACTGTTCACGTTTTTAACCAATCCGGTCACGGTTCACATTTTTAGTCATCCGGTCACTGTTCACACTTTTAGTCATCCGGTCACTGTTCACTTTTTGTCTTATTCTCATTATCCATTATTCACATCCAGCTTAAATGTGTTTTCCAGTTTCACTTCCAGAGAAGGTTTATACTCTCTGTTAAGGTTTTAAAAGTATAAAGTTTAAAAAAAAAATATGTGCCCGTTTTCTGCAAATGTCCCGGAGTGACGGCTTCGATCCCGGACCCCGATCGGGTTCGGTTTCGGGTCGTCACATGTCTAACATGTCCTGTCGTCGCTCCCAAGTGGCTTCTTCAATGCCATGATTCTTCCATAAGACTTTGACCAACGGAATCTCTTTGTTCCTCAGAGTCTTAACGGCGGATTCCAATATCTGCACTGGTTTCTCTTCATACATTAATGATGGTTCAATCTCAATATCCATTGGCTCAACAACCTGCGTCGGATCTCGTATGCATTTCCTTAACATTGACACGTGAAAGACATTATGAACTTTATCCAACGATGGAGGCAACTGCAGTCTGTAAGCTGTACTACCGATTCTAGCCAAACCAGGGAATGGTCCAATAAATCGTGGATTAAGCTTTCCCCTCCTGCCAAATCTTAGTACTCATTTAAATGGTGAAACCTTCAGGAAGACCTCATCTCCAACAACAAATTCAAGATCTCTCCTCCTTTGGTCTGCATAACTTTTTTGTCGGCTTTGTGCAGTAACCATTCTCCTTTTAATATTGGCAATCTTGTCTGACATCTGCTGCAACATCTCGGGACCTAGGAGTTTTGCTTCACCAACCTCATCCCAATACAGAGGTGACCTACACTTCCTGCCATACAGTGCCTCATAAGGTGCCATGCCAATGGTGGACTGGTAGTTGTTGTTGTAGGAGAACTCAACCAGGGGTAAGTATCTACTCCAGGATGACTGGAAATCTAGTACACATGCCCTCAGCATGTCTTCAAGTATTTGAATAGTCCTTTCAGATTGACCATCTGTCTGTGGGTGGAAGGCAGTACTGAAGGTTAACTTTGTACCTAATGCGTCTTGTAAACTTTTCCAAAACCGGGAGGTAAACCTGGGGTCACGATCGGATACAATAGATGCAGGGATTCCATGCAACCTAATAACTTCTTGTACATAAAGATCAGCAAGCTGGTCCATCGAGTAGGTTGTCCTTACTGGTAAGAAATGGGCTGATTTTGTCAGTCTATCAATCACAACCCAAATACTATCATGTCCTTTATTTGTCTTAGGTAATCCTACAACGAAATCCATAGCTATGTGTTCCCACTTCCATTCGGGAATAGGTAAAGGCTGAAGGGTACCTCCTGGACGTTGGTGCTCAGCTTTAACTTGTTGGCAAACCAAACACGACTCTACATACTTAACAACATCTCTCTTTAAGTTTGGCCACCAATAGAGTAACTTCAGGTCTCGATACATCTTGGTGCTTCCAGGATGCACAGAAAAGGGAGACGAATGCGCCTCAGCCATGATTAGCTTACGTAATCCTTCATCATTAGGGACATACCATCTATTTCTAAACCTCAGAATCCCATCCTTGGAAAGACTGAACTCGGAGGTGGTGTCCTTCACCTTGTTCATCATGCTGTTATCCTCCTCAGAGTCCTTCTGTTGTGCTTTTTTGATCTTTTCTAAAACCGTTGGTTGAATGGTCAAATTTGCAAGCAAAGCTGACAACTCTGGAACTATCTCCAATTCAAACCTCTGAACTTCTGCCCTCAAAGGTATAGACATAGTTGACACGACGGATTTCATAGTTGTCGACATCCAACTCAATGCATCAGCTACAGAGTTAGCTTTATCCGGATGATACTTGATCTCAAAGTCGTAATCCTTAACAAATTCCAACCAACGCCTCTGTCTCATGTTCAATTCCTTTTGTGTAAAGAGGTACTTCAGACTTTTATGGTCAGAAAATACCTCACACTGCTGTCCATATAAATAGTGTCTCCATATCTTCAAAGCAAAAACGACAGCGGCTAATTCTAAATCATGGGTGGGGTAGTTCTGTTCGTAACTCTTTAATTGCCTAGAGGCATACGCTACAACTTTGCCTTCTTGCATCAAAACACAGTCCAAACCAACCTTTGACGCATCACAAAATACGCTAAACTTTCCTTCTTCGGTTGGAAGGGTCAAAATCGGGGCTGTTGTTAACTTCACCTTCAATGTCTGGAAGCTATTCTCACAAACTTCGGTCCAAGAATATTTATTGTCCTTATTTGTCAAATTCGTCAGGGGTTTAGCTATCATAGAAAATCCTTTGATGAACTTTCTGTAATAGCCTGCCAATCCAAGGAAACTGCGGACTTCACTGGCATTCTTTGGTTGTGGCCAATCCTTTACTGCCTGAATTTTGGTCGGGACCACTGATATGACATTAGCAGAAACTACATGGCCAAGAAAATTAACCTTGTCCAACCAAAATTCACACTTGGACAATTTGGCATAAAGCTGTTGCTCCTTCAATGTTGTCAAAACTATTCTTAAATGCTCTGCATGGTCAGCTTCTGTCCGTGAGTATATCAGGATATCATCTATGAACACAATTACAAATTTGTCCAAATACTCCTGAAACACACAATTCATTAAGTCCATAAAGGCTGCAGGTGCATTGGTCAGTCCAAATGACATGACCAAGAATTCGTAGTGTCCATAACGGGTTCTGAAGGCTGTCTTTGGTATATCTCCTTCCTTAACCTTCAGTTGGTAATAACCTGAACGTAAATCTATTTTTGAAAACACCTTTGCTCCATGCAGTTGGTCAAACAAATCGTCAATTCGGGGTAAGGGGTACTTATTATTGATTGTCAACTTATTTAGCTCCCTATAGTCTATGCACATTCTAAGGGAACCATCCTTCTTCTTGACAAATAAGACAGGTGCACCCCAAGGGGAACTGCTAGGGCGTATAAACCCTTTGTCTACTAATTCTTGTAATTAGGCTTTTAACTCCTTTAGTTCAACAGGTGCCATACGGTAAGGGTTCTTAGATACAGGTAATGCCTCGGGATATGTATCAATTACAAACTCTATTTCTCTATCAGGTGGCAATTCTTGCAAGTCATCCAAAAATGCCTCAGGGAACTCTCTGACTATGGGGATATCTTGTAACTCTATCTTATTCTTCACCCGAACATCCATTATGCTAGCTAAGTAACTCTCACAACCATTTTTCAGTAACCGGTAAATTTCTAGTAAGGATATAATCGGTATTTTGCTTATCTTAGGAATAGCTTGGAAGGAATAATGATCACCATTTGGGGGTCGAAAATCAACCATCCCAGATCTACAACTTATTGTGGCATAATGCCTAAATAACCAATCCATTCCTAATATCACCTCATACCCTTTCATTTCAATTACGATCAGTTCTACATATAGTTTCTTACTTCCTAAGGACACAACATCACCTCTAACAATCTGTTCAGAACGTAGGGACTTCCTTGATGGTAACATAACATCATATGGCCTTTCGGCTGGTAAAGGTTCTAAGTTGTGATTGCACACAAACAAGGTTGATATAAATGAGTGCGTGGCTCCTGTATCTATAAGTGTGTAAGCAGCAAAACCACAGATCATAATGGTACCTGTTATGACTGTATGCTGCACGGCTTCCTCATCCTCCATCATTGCATAGACTCTAGGTGCTACCCTTGCACGGTTCGGATCTAGCGGCATGGGGCAGTCTCTGACTATATGTCTAACCTTGTCACATCTGAAACAGCGGCCAGAACGCAACTTGTATTTGCCGGGGTGGTTCTTCTGACAGGTGGGGCATTGTAACACCCGGTTTCAATATAAATCAAAATAAGTTATTAAACGGAGGTATATAATCTTATGGTTTAAAATTGAGTGAAATGTTGATTAGGTTATTAAGAGTCTAGGCACGGGCAAGATGGTAATTGCGAATTTATATTGTGGATAACGTATTTAAGGGAAGTGTTAATGAGGTAGCTGCCACTGTTTCATTTCATTTCCTCTTCCACTCTCAGCTCCTCAGCTTAGCAGAGCGCGATAGGAGACCCTCTTCGATCCCTCCAGCGATTTTCTCAGAACTAGGTGAGTTTTGCTTCTATTTCTTGCTACATTGTAACTGTCGAGGGTTGATAAATGAAGTTTTGAGAATGCGGTATGTGAGTGCTAGTTTCGGTTTATGAGTTGAATCGGGAATGCACTACGATTAGGGCTTCCAAACTATTTTCCTTAGCTTTCTGGGTAGCTAGAAGGAAGTTTGACGAAAGTTTAAATTAATGTTCGATTTGTGGAACTAGGTTTGAGCAAACTCCCGAGGGAGAGGTTTCAACAAGCTTCCCAGGAGACCAGGTAAGTGAAGTTTGCTTGTGCCTTCGGGCCTACATCACAAAACGTTAGGATTATGATTACTTGTGTGAATCTGTATTCTATGCATTATGTTTTAAAACATACGAAAATAAATTTGAATGCATGAATGGCATGGTAAGGATTGAACATATTGAAACAGTCATGAAAATCAGTTTCACTGTTAAGGGAATTAATCCACCCCTTAATGAGACAGGGATGTATGTACTTTGGAAGAGCTGATCCAACTTCCAATTTAACAGGGGGATCTGAACAGGAGAATCAGTTTCGCTGTTAAGGGAATTAATCCACCCCTTAATGAGACATGGATGTATGTACTTTGGGAGAGTTGATCCAACTCCCAATTTCACAGGGGGATCTGAACAGAAACGAAGCATGAGCAACTGAGTTGAGAAAGTAGAAATTGCATATTAGGAATTTATATTTCGTTGTTTCATTTCTTGTTGGCTTTACTTACTTAGCATTAGGCTAATAGATGAGTTTTGTGATGTAGGTGTTGAGGACACTGCATGTGAGTTTCCTGAGTGCACAGATGATTGATGTAGTTGGAGGAGTACATCCATGTCTCGGCTTGGTAAACTGTTGAGGCGGGCTAACTGGTGTCAGCAAATGTTGAGGTTTAGTTGATAATGATCTAGTCTGAGTAGGTCGAGTTTTCACGACAGTAGAGATTTTAGTATTTCGAATATATTTTGAATATTATCAATTCTAGCAACCTGTTGAGTTTTAAGAGTTGGTTTTTACTGGATTTGATTAATGGAATGGTTTGAATTGTCTTTGAAAGGTCTTGGAGAGGCAAGAAAAATTTCTGTCTGTAGTTAGAGTTGTGCCTGTTTTTCTATCGGATGATGTCGAGTGTTTTAGTCGCCCGTTGATGTCGAGCTTTTGCTCGTCAGATATTAAGGGTTAAGTCATTCGGATGAGGAGATCATCCGGATGACATCACCGGTTGATATAGAGAAAGTCGTTTGGATGAGGAGATCATCCAGCTGACGTCACCGGTGGATGTCCCTGTTAGACTGACCGGATGACTAAATTTATATTTTGTCGTTTAGTGACCGGTGGATATCCCTGTTAGACTGACCGGATGACTAAATTTATATTTTGTCGTTTAGTGACCGGTGGATGTCCCTGTTAGACTGACCGGATGACTAAATTTATGTTTTGTCGTTTAGCGACCGGATGAAGCCTCCAAAAAGCCTTCTCCTTTTGTTGACTTTGTTCAAGCGGACGACGAGTTTGACTTTTCTGATTTTTAAAGTATTTTCACGAGTTAAACATTTGCTTTTTAATCGATTGTTTCTTAAGATTTCTAACGTTTTTTTTTTAACGTGGTCTTTGTTAATTTTATTCTTGTTTAAACGAATTTCCGCTGCAAGATTTAAATATTTTGAGCTTTTAGAAAATGTCAAATTTAACTGTCGGGCGAAGTTCTTTTTTTTTTAAATAAAAAAAAGAGAGAGATTTCTTAGTCATGATCAAGCTTTATGTAGCGAACCGGGTTCAGAAAACTCGGGGCGTTACAGGCATAAGGGTGCCAGTGGCCTCTTTCCTTTTCCTTGGTCATCATTCTGGTTGAGGGGTCTCTTTATTTTGTTGCTGTGGTCCCCTGTTCTGTTGCGGCTGCCAACCTTTGTTCTGACGTGGTGGCGGCTGAGTGTCCTTTGTGAGTTTTCTTGGCTGCTCACGCTGTGCATATGCTGTTATTTCTGCCTCTTCCAGCTCCAAGGCCTTAGCTGTCACTTCACCATAGGGTACGTTGTGTATTCCAGCAGTCTTTACTTTCACATACAGACTTGGCTTCAGCCCTTGAACAAATTGGTAAATCTTGTTCTCGTCATCCTCAACCATACGGGGAGCAAACCGTGATAAGGCATCCAATTTGCATATGTAATCTGTCACAGAGCCAGTTTGTCGCAGATTCATGAACTCCTTCTTCTTGTTTGCCCGAACAGTCCTATTGAAGTACTTGTCGAAGAAAGTAGTCTTGAACATCTCCCAGGTCATAGCTTCGGCATTAGCGGTGTTCTGGATTGAGTCCCATCAATGCCTTGCACTTAACTCCAAATGAAAGACAGCATAGGTGACCTTATCCCCTTCATCAACCTTTGCATACTTAAACATGTCTTCTATCTTTCGAATCCACTCCTCAGCATAGATAGGATCTGAAACATGTCCATTAAACACCGGGGGTCGAAGCCGGTGGAAACGCTCACCCCCATGATCATGAGTTGCATTAGTACTGGAGTTGCCTTGTTCCTCCCTAGCATTCATCAGTCGTTCTATCTGGTGAGATTGGCGCATGACTAACTCGGTCAACTGAGCAATAGCATTGCTATCCCATTGGTCTCTCTCTGCTGACCTCTAACCATTTTGGGATTCCTAGACAAACCATTACATATATATCTTAACTTAATGACATATACTGAAATCATAAATACTTACAGTTGTTGGAGTGTGCTCATGTGACAGTCAGTGCTGGAAGGCAATCTGCAGAATCGGTTTTAGAACCCGGTTTTGCTCTGATATCATAATTGTAACGACCCGGGGAGGATCGCCACGAAATTCTTGACTTTACATAAAACTTTAATTCATATTTGAACTCTTTTCTCCTTCTTTGTTTTTTTTTTCTTTAATAACAGTATACCTAACAGGCTTAAAGACTTCAACTTAATGGATGGAAAATTAGTCCCTCGTACATGCTTCCAATCGACGTACAAGTTGCATGGGTCTGCATGCATCAACCGATAGACATTGCGTCTTCCGGATGGCATGTGCACCCCACATGACTCATTTAAACACCTATCGGCAGATGCGAATACTCGCATCGACCTACGATCACGTGCATCTCGTGTGACCAATTAAAACATCTACCGATAGACATGTGAAATTCACGTGTTCATCTAAGACATCTTCTGATAGCTTACAAGCTCTATATCATCCGATGAGGAAACATACTTCATCTTCTGGTGTAATAGGGAAACATCATCCGATGGCTTAAACACTCATCTGCCGATCGCTAGACGACAAAATAACACTTTCATCATCCGATGGCTAAACACTCTACATCTGCCGATCGCTAGACGACAAAATAACATTCCCAGCATCCGGTGAAGAAATACACTTCATCCACCGAACGCTAGACGACAAGTTAATATTTACATCATCGGGCGAGGAAACAAACTACATCTTCCGGTGACGTCATACTACATCTTCCGGTGACGTCATCCGGAAGACTCAATAGTTTAACTCTCATCTATTGACATCTGCCGATGATGTCAGCCGGATGATTGTATCATCCAGCTCCCATCATACGGCAGTAAAACACTATAATCATCAAACATCTTCATTCGATAGAACATATCACAACTCACCCGACCCCTAACTTAGTAACCATAAACCTCAAAGAGTAAAAATCATAAACTCATCTAAAATACGCCTAGCGGAAGACTCAAACAAAACAAACCATTCATTAATCTTTAAAATCGTATTCAGACTCTAAAGATAAGCTCTTCAAATCCAAATCCCATTGTTAAAAGAAATTCTATTCTATTTGGTCATCTGTTCATGGTAAACTTTTCTACTTACTATGAGCATAACCAGGGAGTTTAGTCGCCTATCCAGCCTTCACTGTCACATTGAGCATCCTCCAGCAACCAAGCTTAGACATCTTCATTAACCTTGAGTTCCTCACCTGAAAACTCGTCACCTACATCATAAGGTTTAAACTATAAGCCTAATGCTTAGTAAGGAATGCAACACTAACATGGATGCATGAATGTATAATTTGGGAAAATCACATGCTCGTAAGTCTTTTCTTGTTCATGTCTTTGCTCGTAATCATCATTCACAGTCATGGATCATATTCATCATTCATAGTCATTGATCATATTCATCATTCATAGTCATTGATCATATTTATCATTCATAGTCATTGTTCATATTCTTTGTTTAGGTTGTGTGGATCAAGAGAGGATTTGTGCCGGTAAAGGGGGTTCGACAGTGAGTTTGATCTTGTTCCCTACTGCGGGTCGTATTCATATGTCCTTCTTTGGACTGTGACATACGCCGAACCGCCCCCAACCCTCACTTAATCCACGTTGCATAAATCTTATACATATACATATATACATACATATCTTGTTCATGGAAAACATGCGTTAAAACATTTTCTTATGCTTGAGAAACATTCATGATGCATGAGCATGAGAGCTTTTAACTCATCAAACTATGACAAGGATCATACCAGAGCAGACAACTTCATAATCATAAGGTAAACATTAGACATCTCAACCTAGTACTCCCACGATGTAGGGCTCTATTAGCTGGAAATCTTAATACATTCACTTACCTGGTCTCCTTAGCACTTGAGCTCCTTTCTCTTCAAACTTCTTCACCTAAACATTTACATTGCAGTAGTTAAAACAAAACCCTAAAACTCTACTCATAAATCATCCTAGGATCTATTAGCTAAAGTCATCCCCGAATCCTTGGTTTGATATACTGTGCAGAATTCTGAAATCCAAAATAAAACAACAGGTTCTACTATCGATTAAATTTGAGTTGGTTACTTAAAATGTCCAGAATCGATTCGGGTTGACATTACTACTCTTGGATTCTAAAATGTTCTAATACTACTCGGCCATTGATAAAAATCCGAGTTCAAATGCCGAGCTGAAAACAGTGCTCCAAATACAAACAGATAACTACATTGTCCATTTCATACCTCGGGTGCGGATTCGCTGAGGAATGCGGCTAGAAACCAGTTGTCGGCGAGGAAGACACTGATAGCAGTGAGCGGGGCTTAAGAGAAGAAATCGCCGGAAAGGGAGGTGTCGGCTACAGTGGTTTAAATGAGGTTTAAATCCCTTTCCTTTTCCTTTAAATACTGGCCTCAATCCTCCATTATTACAACTTTGCCACTCAACCTAGTTTAGATCCACATGTAATTAATTAAGCTTGGCATAAATCCTAAACTACGAAGATTAAATATTTATGACCGTTAATACAGTTAAGAAAATCACCTGGCCGTTAACTCGGGTGTTACATCCACCCCTCCTTAAACAAAATTTTCTTCCCCGAAAATTGATAAACCAAATAACTCTGGATACTTGTCTAACATGTCCTGTCGTCGCTCCCAAGTGGCTTCTTCAATGCCATGATTCTTCCATAAGACTTTGACCAACGGAATCTCTTTGTTCCTCAAAGTCTTAACGGCGGATTCCAATATCTCCACTGGTCTCTCTTCATACATTAATGATGGTTCAATCTCAATATCCATTGGCTCAACAACCTGCGTCGGATCTCGTATGCATTTCCTTAACATTGACACGTGAAAGACATTATGAACTTTATCCAACGATGGAGGCAACTGCAATCTGTAAGCTGTACTACCGATTCTAGCCAAAACAGGGAATGGTCCAATAAATCGTGGATTACGCTTTCCCCTCCTGCCAAATCTTAGTACTCCTTTAAATGGTGAAACCTTCAGGAAGACCTCATCTCCAACAACAAATTCAAGATCTCTCCTCCTTTGGTCTGCATAACTTTTCTGTCGGCTTTGTGCAGTAACCATTCTCCTTTTAATATTGGCAATCTTGTCTGACATCTGCTGCAACATCTCGGGACCTAGGAGTTTTGCTTCACCAACCTCATCCCAATACAGAGGTGACCTACACTTCCTGTCATACAGTTCCGAATAAAGT